>CM076684.1:58627832-59227832 GCA_038501925.1 Xenopus petersii
CTATTTATAAAACAAAACTTTACTTTTCTTTATCAACTTCCAATTGTGTGCAATTTCAGTTAGTTTATGCAGTATTCATAACTTTAGAACTTTTCACAGCAGAGTGATGTTGGTAACGTTTGGTTTGGGAGTTAACAATCTGAGTTGTGGTGCCATCCCTGCCTATGGTCCATCCATCCGTTTACCATAATAAGTTACATTCGTTATGAAATACAGACTCCCAATATTGGTCCAGTATTAATCACTTCACTTCCAGTATTAATTAACTATCACAAAAAATGGGATGCTAGCGCCACACTTTCCATATATATTTTATTCAATGAGCTAAAAACTTGGAAATCCACTCAGAATTGAAGCTGATTGATTAAGAATATTTTTTATAAATCGGCTGCAGTGCTTGATAGCGAGATGTAATACACCACTGGAAAACCCAGACAAATGCATTTCCGGTAATGAAATAGGGGTATATTTATCAAAGAGTGAAGTTAATAGTGAAGTTCCGCCACTAGAGTGAAATTCCGCCACTCTCCATTCATTTCTATGGGATTTTTATAGGCGTATTTATCAAAGGGTGCTTTCACTTTCACCCATTGATAAATACGCCTTTCAAAATGAATTGAGAGCTGCGGAATTTCATTCTAGTGGCGGAACTTCACTCTTTGATAAATTTACCCCATAGTGTCAACAAATGAATACACATACAGAGCATTCAAATATTTTTTCTTTACTCAAATAAAGTAATCACATAATATGCCATATATTTAATATTTACATTAAATTTGCCCTTAACTCTGGATGCATGGGTCATTAATGTTAGATACAGCCAAGCTGTGTATTTTTTTATTCAAGCAAACTCTTTGCAATGACAATTATAGTTGCTCTGTTCTTTAATATGTGCTTCTCCTCCTGCCAATATTTTCTGTTCTTGTCCTTGAGATTGGATTGAGTGGAGTTACATTCCATTAGGCTTTAAATATATCAAAAATATATGCTGATGCTTCCGAATTTTGGGCCAAAGTCCATGCAAAAAGAAAATCAGAATTTCTCATATCCTGCAAACTGCAAGAAACCAAACTCAGTAGACCATAAGACGGACACCTTTCCAGAAAGGTCCTAAATTTACCTTCAATGAATCCCATGTAGTCAAGAATCAGCATTACTGTATCCTGAAATGTATTTATCTGCAGATGAGTAATTTACTCAGAATTAAATACTGCTCATCATCAAAGTTGATTTCCATGGTGATCTAGTTGGTCTGTGCTGCCAGGGCTCTCCATTACATTCTGGAAGTTTGCATATCTTTGTTTGGTATATAGCTTTTTCCCAGATTTTCTAGTAGAATAACAGGAGGCCTTTTATTAATTACTTTAAAAATGGAAGTGACAGAAATGTAAAACAAATTGCTTATTGCAAAGCAGTTTCTGTGCTAATAGATATCTGAACACTTCTACAAATCCACAATGATTAAAAGATATTGCGTACAGAGGCTTGGGGAAGCAATTACCATAACCCTCATCATGTTCTGTGTTTGGTTGCATTACTCTTAAATATATTGCATGTCCTAAACTTGTAATCTGAGTTAACAACATCTATACCACTATTCAAAGTGCTTTGTAATGTAGAATAATGTAGAGAAACAGCATAATAAGGTAGAGAAACCGCTAAAGCAAATTGTGAAACTTTAATGGAACTAGTCTCAAAATAACGTGACAGGAACAGAAATTAGATACACGCTATTGCTACAAATTACATACAAAACTATACATAGGGCTTTTTGAGACACAATTAATGTTTTTTGCAGTAGAATCTGGTGCTTTAAGTACAGTAGTGACTTGCAGAAGGACTTAAGGATTTCTTGGGAAACAGATCTGCTTGGAAAATAACGTGGAAAGTGAAAATTGCAAAGTTTCTATATTTTTGCCACAATGCAGCATGTTCAGAGAATTGCAATGTACAGTAATTGACCCTCCTGAAAGTCACTACAAAAAAATTGTTTATGTAGATATTGTGAAGTCTCAACTACATGCAATTATGTCAGCTATGAACTAATTTAAAGGGATTCTGTCATGATTTTTATGGTGTAGTTTTTATTACTAAATTACACTGTGTACATTGCATGTAATTTCTTCTACCAATGTTATTCTTGAACCAATATTTTTTTTTTTAAGTTGAAATATTGGTGTGTAGGCAGCCATCTCGGGTATTTTGGCCTGGTCATGTGCTTTCAAAAAGAGCCAGTGCTTCACAATGGAACTACTTTCAGACAGGCTATTGTTTCTTATACTCAATGTAACTGAAGGAGTCGCAATTTGGGTTAGCCAGAATTGGATTTTTACTATTGAGTGCTGTTATCATATGTACTAATAGTTGGGGCATATGTTTTTAGCAATGCAGGTGTCAGGTAGCTTTTATCTGGTATCCTTCCTACTATTCTGCTGAAAGGCTGCTGGGTGGGAAATGGAAAGGATGATATCATTCCAACCTGCAGAGAGTACAGAGTGACTGAAGTTTATAAGAACACAAGTCACATAACTGGGGCACCCTGGAACCTGACAACATGTGTAGCCCCATGTCAGATTTCAAAAACATCTTATTTTGAAAAACGCATTGCAGGATTCTGAGTAATCTGAGCTAATTCTAATGGTAAAACTGGAGCACATCATCACATAACTTAACTTTCTGAATATTTTAAAAGTATCTTTTGCAAACCTGCAAGTTTTTAGCAACTCACCTGCCACTGGAAAAGAATGTAAATCAAATTTAAATGTGATTTTTATTTTAATTATTAAAAACGCAGCTAGAATTGGGTAGCATGAACTAGGCATTAAAGTAAAGAAGAAAACGGGATATGTTAGAAATATATATTCAGTAAGATATTTCAAAAGGTCAGCAGCATATAAAGTCTCAGAGAAAAGACTCAGATTATTACAGTTAGAGAATATCAAATGAACTACAATGAACATAAGTATCAGGAGGGAAAGGCTGGTTAAAGAATCTTGCACTGATCAATAAGTGGGAGACTGAGGGCATGCATTAGTATTTTATTAGTAGAGCAACATCTAAAGAAATATATCCTTGAGATATTGATTTGAATATATCTCTCTATTTAGGAAATCATAAATAAAGTGCCGGTGTCAGATTGTCAAGGAAAAGGCCATTACTCTCACAGCTATATCTTATTAACCCTGTCACTGAGATTAGAATATTTCAGGTGAACTAACATTTTCAACAAAGCAAATATGCAGCTAATAATGTTTGGCCTTCTTTGACATTCCATTCTGGTGTGATTAAAGGTAAAGTATAGGAACTGATAGCATCTTACATGTTGAGTGAATTGCAATATAACTGTAAGGGTGACCTTTGGTGTAGTGGTTGTGTACATTAACCCATCCCCCAGGGCTGCGGAAACCCTGATAATATGATTAAGAGGAGTTTTGTCCAATAGAATAAACACATTTTTACTTGTATTTTGACTTCTTGCTTAGGGGAAAAAAAGATCTACCCCTTGTAGTGGAGTAAAAATCTCCTATCTTAAATTTTGTTAGACTTCACTTCCCATATCCAAAAATGTCTCAGGGGTTATTTACACAGGACAGGGCAAAATGCAGATTACCATGCTTTTTGTATGCTTTCTGAATTGATGCAGGTCTTTGCTCTCCAAAATGAAGTACAGAGACATGTGCCTGCTCTATGAATACAGCATTGTTTGTGTTTGGCAGTGCTGTATTCATGAGGGGTGGCCAGGAGGAGGCATGAAGGTGTCACCCCCATCTGCCCCCCCAACATGTATGCCATTCAGTCTTATGTTAGGGAGCATTCTGGGTGCAGCATGCAACTGGTGACATGGTTGATGCAATCTAGCACCAGGTGCAGGGAGTGCTGTCAGTCCTTGAATACAAGTACTTTTTGAATGAGCACTTGGAGTCATAGTAAGTGACCCCTCTTAAAGGGCAAATGTACTAAGTGGCAAAAATTCACCAGCGGCGGCTTCGCAGCCAGCGCAGCACTACACCAGGCGAAATTTGCTCAGACAATGCTATTTTACTAATATGCAAAGTTGCGTCCAGGGCGCCGAATTCGGGCGAATGGTTGCTAACGTTACTTTGGCAATCAAAACGAAGATGCAATAGCGTTCAATTCTGCCTAGCGCAACTTCGTTAGAGGTCTTCGCTCAGGCTTATTTGCATAAGGCGGGAAATTTAACGTTGAATGGGCATATATATTGCAGCAAATACATTATATTTTATATTATATACACAAGTCCAGGGAACCTTAATAAAGAAAATACAGTTGTTATAATGCCCTACACATGAGCCCACTGTATAGTTTATGTTCTATATGTTAGAAAATGTATGGGGGAACCCGGTTACCCCAAAAAAATTTCAAGGACTTTTGCAGGCTATCAGTCTGAAAAAAGGAAAAGACGCCAGCGTTTTTTGGACGTAGAAACTTTTTCCACTAAAGAATATGATGTAAGTAACAGGAGATTGAGGAAGATCTATGTAGTCCATTGCACTTTGCCTGGTCTGAGCTGGAAAAGGCACGTCTGGCGAAAGAGTTAACGTTCAGTAAAATCCACATGAATTTGTGAGTAATGTCCATTTACCAGAGCAGAAATTCTTGGCGATAGAGTGTGAGTGCTAGCGTCTATCTCTTTCGCTACCGAAGTTACGTCTGCGCCCGTTAATAAATCGGTGAAGTGCCTAAAAAAGGTAATGCTGGAGAATTTTCACTTTGCCCTTTAGTAAATTAACCCCCAAGTCTTTTAGCCACCCAGGAGTTGCTAATTTTAATGCTATAGAGCAGGTACTTTCCATGTTGAGAAACACTCATACGGAAAATAACCATTAATGTAAGAGAGGTACTGTATACTCTAGCATCCTAATACTGTTGTTATATCTAATATTTAGGGATGGGCGAATTTTTTCGCCTTGTTTCGCCGAAAAAAAGACGCGCGTCAAAACAGTTTCGCCACGCGACAAAATTTTTTTGACGCCCATATACTTTAGTGGGCGTCTGCGACATTTCGCCGGCGGCGAATTTTTGGTGAAGCGAAACGGGTCAAATTCACCCATCCCTGCTAATATTATTTAAGCCAAGGAATATGTCTAACTTTAATAGATGCCCTCTATACTGTCTGCTGTAACTTCTCTCAACCTTCATTGTCAATATACTAGTATTGGTAGTAGAGAGATAGTTGCAGTGGCCTCCATTCATTTTACAGTTTACAATATTCTATTTCTTTACAACATTGTAGTGATTCATATAATTTTATCTTCTCTGTAAATAATAATGGGGGTGATTGAAAAAGTGAACCAGCACACAGTTATATGCAAATATAGTCATATAAAGAAAATTCACCTCAAAGGTTGTAGTTGTAATTAATACCTTTGCTTCAAGAAGCTCATGATTCAGTACTGCACTCTACAAGGGTATAGGACTATAATTCAATGATCTAAATGAAAAAAAAAAAAACCTTCCGTAGGAATGTTATAGTGCCGTGATATTATTGGGTTTGTAAGCGAGAACACAGTAATGAATCATTACAGTCCCTGCTTTCTGTCTGTTGATATAATTAGAGATCAGGCCACACAATGTTCAGGATCTATATATTTACTTGGATACAGAGACAACATTAATAAACCAACTGTAATAATACCTATTTCATGCTGTCCCTAATCCAACTGTCTTTTGTAACCTAGATAACTTGCAATATCCTTCCTGGCTAGCCATAAGATTTAAACCACAAACGCTTGTTGACTAATTCGAGTATAACAATTTACCTCTGAGTTTATTTGATCTGATAATATTGCAGAAGGAGGTGTTAACTTGTTTATTATGGAAAGATTTAGACCATATTTAATTTATTTTGTGATTTAAAGATTCCCCTTTGTTACAATATCATTTTCTCAGATTCCTACTCCGATATTCCCAGATTAAAGCCCAACTTTTAAATCTGTCATCTTTTTAGAACAAATGTGTCCATCATGACTCAAGGAGATAAATCCTTAAAGGTTATGATATGGAGAATAGTCATCTGACAAAAGGTAAAGTGATACCTTTTCTCCCAAAAGAATACTCTGTCAGTGCATTTGTGATGCAGATGGAGGTATATATCACTGCAGTTTAATGCAGTGACAATGCATGAATATTTCCTCCCAGTCCATAATGTTTTTTTTTTATCATTGCATAATGTCTGTTTTCTGCCAACTTTAATATGCAGACTCATTCTAGATTACACTACTAGTGTTTCATTGCTCGATAAATACATTTGTGAAGAAGGAGAAACCATGGATAGTCTACAGCAGGGATAGTCTACAGCAGGGATAGTCTACTGCAGGAATAGTCTACAGAAGGGATAGTCTACAGCAGGGGTCCCCAAGCTTTTTTGGTGCAAATTGATAATGGTGCAAACATGCAAAAATCATGGCAGTTTGTGCTATTTCTTACCAATTTGTAAATTACCACTAAATAAATAACTCTGGAATAAATGCTGCAGTTGCAAATTTTACAAAAGAATAGCAACACATGAAAATGTTGCATTCACTTGTTTTATTGTAACTAGTTGTGTAAAAGTCACTCCTGCTATGTGGATTGTCTCCACATGTGCCCATTTATAAAGGGATGAAATAATTCTATTTTCATCTGATCCACCCATGCAATATCTTATGAGTTTATTTTCTAGAACCAAGAATATATTAAATCTGCAGGTGCTGTATGTTTAAATTATTTGCATCTTACATTTGGGTCAGAGTAATCAGCCATTGCACGTGCTTGTCAGTGATTAACTAATTTGGAATTTTGGAAATACAGTGATGACTCCTGTTTTAAATACTTCTACCATTTCCATTTTCTAATGGATGAACCAACGGAAGAAAAAAATTAAATTAAGAGTAATTTAACCAATTTAACTCATGGGTTTTAGAATTCATGGAAAATGTGATTGTAAGAAACTATGATTAAAGCAATGATATATAGATATATGGAAATGTACAATGATATGATATTGTTTCTTATTCCAAGCATATATATTTATGTTTTCCATACTGGTACTGGTAAGCTACATTTTTAGATTTACAGAATGACAAACAATTTCAAGGTTTTATTTCAGCGTCCAACATTAGTCTTTGGGTGATAACTGGGAGGTTTATATGAGTGATATTCTGATTATACTGAGAAATTGAGACCGGCTCTCCATCTATGCAGTGTCATAAATTACAAGATTTTATTTGATTCTGAAATTGTATTTTGTTTTTCTGATGCATAATGTGTGTCTTTTCTTGGAGCCGCCACCACAGCAATTTCTGAGAACTTACTTAACGAAGCATCTATAATTCCCAATTCCAGCAGTATCATCCTTCCTAAAAGACAGGGTTGTTATCCCATATAGTTTTGTGGCCGCTAAGCCGCAAATTCCAATATCAGCACTGAGTGAGGAGTCTCTATACTTGTGCTGGTCAGAGATGCAATTGACATGCATTTTATTGGGGTTTTTGGTTGTCAATTTAACTTTGTATAGTGTGGTCTACAGAAAAAAAATAACACTGCCAACAAGAGAGTCTTGTGAAAGCACTGGTAGTTCATATGATGTAGGAATATTACTTCAGTGAGTTCAGTGACCAAATAGAGATCACAGTGAATACAAATCATGGAACTCCAAAGCATGGTCTTATATCTGTCATGTTTGGTATCTCAAAACCCAGAACAAATGGCAAGGTTCCAGTCACGGCTAAAGCTTCTGCCTATAACAGCCGTCTTTCGCTTTGGGAGGAGCCATCCATTACTCGGATGCTGCCAGGTGAGAGAACCAAGGCGAGACTTTTGGGCAGTCAAGGGAACCGTAATGTATGAAAGGAGGGACTGGGAAAGAGGAAGCATAGTCGAGGACATGGGCCGGGGTCAAAACCAATCAGTAACGCAGTGAATTAGCAGAGGCCCTGGGACAGGCAACGGTCAAAGCAGGACAATCAGTACTCTCAGCACACCCGGCGCCAATCCAGGACACGATGTGAAGGCAACAGCGTTAGTGCAAAGTATTAGGCTTTATTTCAACACACACATAGGTGGGAGTTACAGCGGTGGGTGTACAGGGCTGACTTACGCGTTTCTTGCCGGATCTCCTGGCACTTCCTCAGAGACAGGCAACGGTCAAAGAACAGATAAACAGACTTGAAGCACATCCAATAACTATCAGAGATAGACTTACGTCAGCCAATGAGTCAGTGCAGAACAGGGGGGTTTATAGCCAGACTAAGGGTTTACACTGATCACCTGTGGCCAGATTGGCAAAAGGTGAAACAAGCCATGCCTACTTGTAATTGCAAGGAAAGCAATAGCAGTGAACCAGGACCTTATCTGTCTGCTCACATAGAGTAGAGGTAATGCAGACAGCATGGAAACAGCAGGTCACTGGTTCAGCTCCAGGCAGGATGTTATAATATCTTTATTTTTCATACCTAGAGATATATAATATCTTTTTTTTGAGAACATGAACATGGTAACATATTTTGATATGCTGCAATATATGGTGCAGGATGTATTTTTAGGGTCAAATAGGGCACATCATTTAATTTGAGGATCACCAATACTAACACCAAAATTAGCCTTTTGGTCTTGGAGAAGGATCCCATGAGTGAAGTAATCCTTACACTTCCCTACAAAGGACAGGAGTAAGAAGTCCTGGAGGACTCTGCATTTGATTATATTAACTCAGTTAACATATTGGTCAACTTGCTAAATCCATAACTGCATTCTCCCCTACAGCATATGCTTTAAAATTGTAATTTAAGATTCACAGCGACAGAAGTCCATATAAAAATCAGACCCTATGCCCATAAGCTATACGGTGCCCAATAGGCACTGACTGATAAGAAATCCATAGTTTTTCAATGAAAACATTGTTTCCCTAAAGGGGCTCTAAAATGATATTGGACTCCACAGCAAGAGCAAATAATTATGGTTGTTATTCCTTCTGAAAAATGTAATTGGGGGAGGGGGCAACAACAGTGGAATGAACAGAATAGCATATCTGGTAGCTCAAAAACAACCTTATTTACAAACTGTTACTTTTCTACTGCACTGTTTTACACTGATCAACACTGCAGTGCTGATTTATGATAGACTTCGTTGGTGTTTATTTTCTCGATTCAAGAAAAACATGAATGCAAAAATGTATTTTCAGAAACCTTGCATAGTCTGAATTTATTAAAGAAAAAAAAATGTGAATAGTCGCCAGAAATGGGAATATTCTATAACAATTTTATTTACCCAGTTCATAAAAACATACAAAAGATTTTTAGCCTCATGGAAAAATGAACTGGAATTTTCCATGAAAATACATGTGGGATTTTGTCGTGTTTTTTTCAGAATGCTTAAATAATTGGAAAATTACTGTAAAGCTTTAATTTTCCAGAATCTGATCTCCCACATATTAGGTAAAAACATCCTAAATATAATTTCCAGGGGTCCATCAAACAGTTTGATGCCCCTTGTGCAAAGAATCACCAGGCTATTAGGCATTTAGAGACCCGAAATGAAATAAATGCATGCAAATTGTCCAGAAAATCATTTTAGCTTGTGAAAAATCAACACATTTAGGTGCATAGCTTATGTATCAATGTGATTAGATGTGTCTGCAAGAGCTCCCACTCTGGTTCCATCTTAAACAGCCTAGAAAAGAAGGGTATCAGCGTTCAGCACTCCCAGGAGATTTATCATCCATGACCAGAACCAAGGCTAATTAGAAATGTAAAGCTCAGCCCTGCAACTCACCTCTTTGTACAGGTCACAGAAAAAAACTCTGCTCTGGACCCCAGTCATGATGGAACTCAGTCTTCCTCTGGCACATCATTTACAGACCACAATGATTCAAATAACAATCCTGATACAGATAAGTATCAGCAGATAACTTGATAAAACAATTGTTCTCAATTGTCCTCAATTAAGAGAGGACAATCGCAGGAGCTAAAAGCAGACATATACATTCTAGGGTAACGAACCTACCGCAAAATAGCAGAAATTCATAAAAAATGGAGAAGTCCATATAACAAAGACTAATACTGTCAGTTCCCAGGATAGCCTTTTGCAAGCTTTGCAGAACAAAATAGCCAACCACTATACAGAACATCATAGGGGATACCTGAGGAGATCTTGCAGGCCCAATTTTGTCAATATGAATAGTCTGCAATCTGTCTTGCCAGAGATGCCAGCAGATCAGCTAATCATAGACAGGATTCACAGAATTCTTAAAGCTAAAGGCACACTGGCCAGCACCCCAAGTGATGTTATTTTGTGCATCGGTTTTTACCACATTGAGGAGAACTGTATGTGCTCTTTATGGAAACAACAAGCTTTACACCCTCCCTATATTAAAAAACTGATCATTTTGGATCTCTCTACAGCTACACTGAATTAGGCTGAAGGTACCCGGAGCGTTGGCTCTGCTGCTCTCAGACTGCATTCATTTTGAAAGCTGCAGCCGCAACCAAATCCAAAAAGCTGGGTGTTGCACTAATTTGACAATGCAAGTTGAACATACAATATACCAAGTGGCTGGCAGATCCTGCAGGCAAACTTAGCTGTTTTTATGAAATTTCTGAAAATAGTCCCAAAGCTTGCATTTTACCCTATCATATACCCCACATATAGTAATGGACCTAAATAAAAATGCTAATTATGAATGCCAGGGGACTACTGTACAGTTTCATGGCCAATATGCATATATTTAATAAACGATGTGGTATGCAGAGACAGCGACTTGAAAATATGCATACAGTATGAATTTTAATGGTTGACACTCTGGTTGCTGCAAAATGAGCACCAAGAATGTTTATTATGTGCCATAAGTCCCACTAACAGTACAGAGACCCTAGAATACTATACAGATTTTTAGAATGTACACATTCTGTTGAATCAAAATTAGGTGAATAGTTCTTTCTATTGCAAACTACCAAATTGGAAAGCTATGCATTTTTTTATGAAATTCATAAAACTGTCTCAAAGCTTGCATTTTACACCATTATATGCTCTGGATTTTGGAACGTACAAGTATAAAACATCCTAATTAAAAACCCCAAGGGGTCTACTGAACATTTTGATTTAGCAAACTATGTGGTTTGTGGTGACCCCAAATTAATATGTAGCGCACACAATTTTCACTGGCAACAAAAAGTAATAAACAACAATGCAAAATGCAATAATTTCACTAAAATCCAATAAAACCATTCAAATCAATACATTTAAATAGTTTAACTTGGCCAATTACTTTTTTTCTGGCACAAACAAGCAATCAACATCTATGCAGAACTGAAAATGCAATAAAATGGCTGCAAATGCGACAAAAATAACCAAATAAATTAATTACATAGCATACAAGAGATAAAATAAATCATGAAGACCAATTGAAAAGTTACTTGGAATTGGACATTCCATATGAAAATTTAACTTAAAGATGAACCACCAATTCAAAGCCTTTAGAATCCTTCAGGACGGGTGTCTGAATTTGGGCCCCTGATACTTAATAATTCCATTAGGGAACAGTAGGCACTTGAGATGATAGAAGAGATGTACCTGCTGTTCCCCACTTAAGTACAACCCTTGTGAAGCCCTCCTGCTACCCAGAAGTGGCTCACCAATACACTACCATTAGGATCTGCCTGTCTGCTTAAAGGAATATGCACTACTACACACAAACACTTTTCACAACATTTTATTATTCTGCCATTTTTTACACTTTTGCTTGTTCTGCCCAGGTAACACTCTAATAAACATGCACAAATACATTTGCCCTTTTTTACAATTTTTTGCTTTAAAATTGTTTTATTGTCCTGGGTGGCTATTGTATCTAGTGTAAGCAATTACCATCCTGTGTAAATCATTTTTCTGACCCAGATCCCTATATGCAAAATAGCATTTTTTTTATTTAGACCCTTATATCTTGTTACACAAGTGGAATTACGCAACAATGTAGGAATATTAAGAAAGCCCAGCTTATCTGGAAAAACAAATAATGTATAATTTTCTTAGGTAAAATACCCTGCAAAAATGGCAATTTGATGGCTGACTGACAGGTTTAGTAAGAGCTAAAGACAAAATGTCATTAAAATGTTGCACAGAAGAGAACTAACAATTTCTTTTTACGAGAAGGTAAGCAGGGACCTCGATTCTGGAATGGCAGTGGGTGGCTGTGTAAATGGCTGTGACAATATTAAATTGGATAATGCAAAGATTGCATAGTGAATGACACACAGAGTACTTGATTAGAAAATAGCAATTTTGTTGTCTAGAGTCTGGACCAATATTTCCTGAATGATCATATACTGTAAGAGTAAAGAATGGTTTATAGAAGTTTTCCTGGGAGATCCAGAAACAAGCATATCTAAACGAAAGTGGTGCCGCTATTCAAAAAGCCTCAAAATGATAGGCCAGTTAGTCTGATGTCAGTGGTAGGAAAGCTTTTTGAAGGGTTAATAAAGGATAAGATACTGGACTTCATAGCAAATCATAATACTATGAGTTTGTGCCAGCATGGTTTTATGCATAATAGATCTTTCCAGACTAACTTAATTTCTTTTTATGAGAAGGTAAGTAGAGACCTCGATTCTGGGATGGCAGTGGATGTGATTTACTTAGACTTTGCTAAAGCATTTGATACAGTGCCACACAGAAGGTTACTGGTTACATTAAGGAATGTTGGCCTGGAACATAGTATTTGTACCTGGATAGAGAACTGGCTAAAAGATAAGACTACAAAGAGTGGTGGTAAATGGAACATTTTCTAATTGGACCAGTGTTGTTAGTGGAGTACAGCAGGGCTCTGTACTAGGTCCCTTGCTTTTCAACTTGTTTATTAATGACCTGGAGGTGGGCATTGAAAGTACTGTTTCTATTTTTGCAGATGATACTAAATTGTGCAGAACTATAGGTTCCATGCAGGATGCTGTCACTTTGCAGAGTGATTTGTCTAAACTGGAAAACTGGGCAACAAACTGGAAAATGAGGTTCAATGTTGATAAATGCAAGGTTATGCACTTTGGCAAAAGTAATAAAAAATGCAAGTTATACACTAAATGGCAGTGTGTTGGGAGTTTCCTTAAATGAGAAGGATCTAAGGGTTTTTGTAGATAAGATGTTGTCTAATTCTGGGCAGTGTCATTCTGTGGCTACTAAAGCAAATAAAGTTCTGTCTTGCATAAAAAGGCATTAACTCAAGGGATAAAAACATAATTATGCCTCTTTATAGGTCCCTGGTAAGGCCTTATCTGGAGTATGCAGTGCAGTTTTGGACTCCAGTCCTTAAGAGAAATATAAATGAGCTGGAGAGAGTGCAGAGACTAAGTGGAACTAAACTGGTTAGCGGGATGGAACCAGGGTAGACTGTCAAGGTTAGGGTTGTTTTTTCTAGAAAAAAGGTGCTTGCGAGGGGACATGATTACACTTTACAAGTACATTAGAGGACATTATAGACAAATAGCAGGGGACCTTTTTACCCATAAAGTGGATCACCGTACCAGAGGCCACCCCTTTAGACTATAAGAAAAGAACTTTCATTTGAAGCAACGTAGGGGGTTCTTCACAGTCAGGACAGTGAGGTTGTGGAATGCACTGCCGGGTGATGTTGTGATGGCTGATTCAGTTAATGCCTTTAAGAATGGCTTGGATGATTTTTTGGACAGACATAATATCAAAGGCTTTTGTGATACTGAATTCTATAGTTAGTATAGGTATGGGTATATATAATTTATGTGAAAATAGAGAGGGGTGTGTGTATGGATGCTGAGTTTTCATTTGGAGGGGTTGAACTTGATGGACTTTGTCTTTTTTCAACCCAATTTAACTATGTAATTAACTATGTAATTATTTGAAAACTGCCTGTTTAAAAGATTTGTGAATTTGGTGGGAAATCTGACATTTTTCTATCCACTTTTAATTTGTCTCAGTATTACAACTTTTGTGAATTCCCAGCTAGAATAGATTCTAACCTTTTGAACCTCATTAGATTATTGACTAACATTACTGTCTCCCACATTCTCTTTCTGTATTTTATAATATTCATGCCTTGTGCTGCTCCTGCTTATACCAAGCGTCTCTGAAACCTCTTTCTGCGTACCTGTTGCTCCTGGCTGCCTGCTCCCTATTATACACATACACTCGTAGCTTTATGCTCAATAATTTCCTTTCCCTTTTGCAGCTTAACTGATGACAGGATACTCTTCACTTTATCTACTTGGTTGGCCCTCTGATGTCCTCTGTATCCATAGCAACACCCAGTGCTTTGCAAATCCAAGCCATTTCTTTTCTTTATGTCCTCCCTGTTGTTTCATTTAAAGTTTTTTTTTTTAATTCTCTTTTTTAATTTCTGTCTTTTACCCTTTATCTCTTTATTTACTCTCAGGAGCAGTTACTATTCTAATGATGCACGGGGGGTGAGACAGGCTGGTGCATTACCTACTGTAGGACACAGGAGTGGGCGGGTAATATACATAGATTTTTAATCTTGCAAATAAAATCAGTAACATAATATATCTAATTCATATAATGAAACTGCATTCTCTAGTGTATATCATATAGTGAGTTCTTATTATGCAGCAAATGGGTTTTATGTCTCCCCTTAACTTTTTGCTAGCTTATAATTTCATTATAAATAATTGGTAGGGCATATGCACAGTAAGGGGCACATTTACTAAGCTCGAGTGAAGGATTCAAAGTAAAAAAACTTTGAATTTCAAAGGTTTTTTTTTGGGTACTTCGACCATCGAATAGGCTACTACGACCTTCGACTTCTACTTCGATTCGAACGAAAAATCGTTCCACTATTCGACCATTCGATAGTCGAAGTACAGTTTCTTTAAAAAAAACTTTGACTACATACTTCGGCAGTTTAAACCTGCCGAGCTACAATGTTAGCGTATGGGGACCTTCCCCATCAGTTTTCTAAGGTTTTTTTGATCTAATGAAAATTCTTCGATTGATTGATTTAAAGACTTCCAATAGTTCGATTCGAAGGATCGTTTGATCCCTCGATATTCGACCCTTAGTAAATGTGCCCCTAAGTGTTACCCCAACTCATTATTTAATCAGGGCTCCTTTTCTTATACCAAGGTTACAGTTATATATATATACATTGCTTTATCTTGCAAATCCGGCTTTCAATGGTAACTAGACTTTCAAATCAGAATTGATCCCAAATGTCGCCCTAACTGGCCTTGATAATGGACTTGTAAATCATTTATATGGGGGCCCCTAAGGGAGGTCAGCATTACATTTTGGGGACCTCTGATCTAACAGGTTTTGGCATGACATGTCTTTAGCATTTCAACTACAACTATATTGTACATTTTCAGAATAAATGCTTAAATTTTTTACACTTTACCGTACAACATATATTGCGTATTCGGACTCGAGTTTTTATATGGTCATGGAACTCCTCTACCTTATTCACTTTATACCTCTCTTTCTACTCACTGCCTATCCAGTATTAAGCGTGGAAGCTAACCAATCACAGTCCTGGCTGCTTCTTATGAAACTACAGTTTCATAAGAAGTTTCTTATGAAACTACAGCTTTGGTCCTCTGCTGATGGCTAATTGATGTATTTTGTTGTGTAGGACCATGTTTGCATGTACACAGTGATCTTAGACTTGCAACAAAAGTATGACTAATGTTTAATACAGTAAACTATAGCACAACCACCATAAAGCAGACCTTGCAGTCACAGAGGGGCCTGAAGAGTTTTTGCAGGGTGGCCCGGCACAATGAAGGTAGCCACTGACTTTTTTTATACTAACAATGTGATTCCCTTCCCAAACTGTACCCTGAGTTGAGCTGCACAATACACAAATCCAGGGAGATGTCAAACATGTGCACACTGTGGGACTGTGTCGGCCCCCCAAATATTTTTTTCGCAAGGGCTGTTGCTGGGAAGGACATAAATATATATCACTTGCACAAACTGTATAACAACAATGAGCCATTGATTAGGACTAGAGCTTCTCGACAATTTCAAATTGATACTTAAAAAACCCATAAGCCAGAGTGGAAAACACAAACCCCCATATGAAATAAAGGGCACAAGATTCAATTCATGGAGAAAAAGGTTTATCACCTAAAAAGTCATGGACGAGATTCAATTTGAGATGCAATTCAATTCAGATTATTATCAGATTATTATCTCGCTGTTTATCACGTGAAAACTATTGAAGTCTATGGGAAAAAACTGGAACTGAATTAGGAGAAAAGTTTTTTCTCTTCGAATTGAATCTTGCCATGACTTTTCATGTGATAAAGCATGAGATAACTTTTTCTCACTGAATTGAAATTGACCCAATGTTTACCAGGTGCAAACCTATAGCAACCAATAAGGTGTTTGCTTTTAAACATTCAACAAGTAAGTTCTATCTGCTATGGGTGATTGAACCTGTAGCAAACGTTGCACCTTTAATTTCATAACCCCCAAAGTGTTGCATGTAATAAAATGTATCTATTTGGAATAGGATTTGATATTTCCTTTCAATGTACAGTTTTTTTTGCTATTCTATTAGCACCTGCATTCCAAATTCAGAGGTGCATCAATGCTCACTTATGTAATTAAATGTAATTTTTTATCGGGTAGAAGATTAGAACAAGAAGTTTGAGTATATAACCAAAGTACCAGCAAAATAATTGGTTTCACCTGTGCATGTTGCATATATAATAAAGGAGAAAAATAGAAGTTGCAGTTGAAATAGAAGAAAGCCATACTGCCAAGGTGATCTTGTTGCTTCATAAAGCTTTATCTAAAACTGCTGTGTTGATCTATGCTGTGATCTCTATCTTTCACTGAGATAAAGTGGAGTTAATTGTCTGTTATATATGTACCTTCGAATGGTGGGCACTTTCATGTCACAGCAGACTGCAAACTATCTTTTTCTGTAATTGGAGAGGTATTTAACCCATGACATTATGCTTAAGGAAGTAAAGGAGGAACAGCCTGGCTATGTCTATTGGTTCTAGTGATAGCTGCAAGCCACATCTACATTAAATGATTGACTAATCTTATATTTTATATATGCAGGTATGCCAGTAGTGTATTGGACTATTTCGGGAGTACTATTGTATGACTGTGCAGACTGTGAGTGGTGCCCTTCCTGGACATGTCACACGTCTAATGTAAGTATTTTGTATTTTATCTTTTCAGTAGGTAACTTAAAGAAAGTCACTATTATAATACAGTGGTCTAGGGTGGTTGAAAAAGCCCTCTAATTCTGCTTTGATTATATAACGCTTGCAAATCTTATAGCTTTTCATATTTGTTCCTGACAGCTGCAGTCAGCAGAATTTTAAAGGAAGGCAATTAGTGTTGTATGTACAGAATCATGCAGTAACAGCTAAAATCAATGGGTTGGTGTTTATGTGTGTGGGAAAAGAAGTAGGGGGGGCAGGCTTTTGCAGGTACAGTTGTAAGCCTTTCTGATCACATTTTAATGTTAAGTGTTCTTGTTATTTGCAGCACTGGTGAAAAAGGTATTATAAAAACCAGGGTACTATGTGTGTAAACTATATTTTGTTTCCATGGGTGTCCCATCTCTTCCAGTACACACATATGTAAGCATGTGTGGAAGGGTCTTTACATTGTGCCATTTGATTGTAAGAAGGACTGGTGGGAATGTGCCAATGTTTATAAATCAAGCTTATTCTTTCTTTTTGTTCAGTTACTTAAAGTATTTATTTGTACCTTTGCTGTTTTAAGTTTGACAGTATAAAAAGTATGCTTTTAAACTGGAACTGACATATCCTGCCACCTATAGCTAACAGGTATTATCAGGGGCGATCCTGGCCCCTCCGCCGTCTGAGGCAGCAGCAGTTGCTGCTGCCCCCCCCCCCAGAAATTCACTCTTAAATTACCAGAAGCAGCATTTTTGCTGCCCCTGGTGCCTAGTGGGGCGCTGCCACCTGAGGCGACAGACTCAACACGCCTCATTGGCGAAGCACCCCTGGGTATTATCTGCTAGGGGAAAAAATAGGACTTAAGGATCAGTAAATATTACAGAGACCCCAAAGAGAATGGAAGGCTCATTTACAACGGTGCTGAATATATGTGATGCAGTGAGTAGTAGTGTACCTTTTTCATTGTGGCCTGAATGGTCCCAATAATTCTAAATAGCATCGGGCAGAAAAATATGCTACCTTAGCAAATTCCATGAGTGTCAGGGATAGGTATGGGGCACTAAAGAGGAAGAGGTGGAAAAGGTGAATCTTTCAGGCAGGAGCTGATACGGTGTGGACAGGAACAGGAGCAGGTAAAGAATCTGAGATAAAACAAGACAGTGGGGGAGTAGAACCAGATTGGGACTAACTATAATGAAGAAAATTAGAGCAGGAGGACTAGGACGAAGACTTTGGGACAGAACAGGATAGTGCGGGCGTAGAACCAGGTCTGGATGGGGGGGGTGACGAGGAGGACTGGAGCAGGAGGACTGGGCTGGAACCAGGAGCAGGAACAGAATTAGTACAGGACTAGGTGCCAGAACAAGAAGAGCAGAAAACAGTTTAGGTACTACGCAAGGCAAGGAGCGGCCAGAGCAGGGAACGAGAGCCAAGGACAGTGCCTCAGTGCTCAAGTAATGCCAATGCTCAGGCACGGCCTTTAAGAAGAGCTGGGCTTATACAGCCCATCAATAAGGATGCTGGGTGAAATAACTAAGCCCAGGACCCAGATGACAAGGGAATGAGAACTTGCCAGCTGCTCTCCTGGCCTGATGGCTAGGGCCAGCAGTCAGAAAACCCCAGCCTAACATTATCCCCCCTCCTCACAAGGTGACTTCTAGGCACCTAGGAGACCCAAAGTTTTACATAGTAAATCATGCCCTCTGGGAACTGCTGCAGAGGGAACAGAATAAAAGGCATACCCAGAGACAAATGGAACCATAGGCAGTGCCACCCTCATGGGTGCCCACGAAACAGGCTGGAGTGCAGGCACAGGCACCCTCGTGGGTCCTGAGTTTTAGAAGCTTTGGGTGCTCTCTGTCTCAAGGCTAACACATGGCAGAAGCCCCTCTCCTGAGGGCTCTAGACACGGCAGAAGCCGCATGCCTGAGGGCACTGGACATGGCAGAGGACACTCTCTTGGAGGTACTGAAGCAGATTTTTGAGTAGCCTGCCCTGAAGCTGAAGGCAGGGGCTGCTGGGGCACAGCCAGCCCTGGGGCTGAAGACATTAGCGACTGAGGCACAGCCTGCCCCAGAGCTGAAGACAGCGGCTGTTGAGGCACAGCCAGCCCCGAAGCTGAAGGCAGAGGCTGCTGCTGGGAAACTGGCTCTGGGATGGAGGGCAGAGGCTGCTGGGAAACTGGCTCTAGAACTGAGGCAGACTGCTGCTGGGTAGTCAGCCCTGGAACTGAGGCAAACTGCTGTAGGGTGGCTGGCCTCTGGAACTGGAGACTGAGCAGTATCATAGATCACTGTGGGACTTGTAACTGAGTAAGTTCTCTGCCCATGATTGAGTTTCCCCCTCCAGCAGGATTAAAATTATTTCTGATGCTTGATCAATAGGTATAGAATTCAAAAATTTTGGAAAATTAAAAAAATATAGTAAAATTAGAAGCTTACTAGGAGTACCATCAAAATATCTGTGAGAGACAGAGACTACAAGGACAGTTATGACTGGAGTCTATAAGAGCTAGGTACAAATGGAGTGCAACAGTGCCAGGCTTAGCCCGCCGGCACCCTAGGCTACCCAGGCAGCCAGCTCGCCCCCAACCAGCCGCACACTATTAAGTGTACATGCGCAGTGCTAGAGTGACATGGAAATGAGCTTCCATGCTTGCTGATGCCGGCCAAAGTATGAGGAGTCTAGGTACATCCCACTTTGCCTACCCCTAGTTACATAGTTACATAGTTAAATCAGGTAAAAACACAAAATCCATCAAGTTCAACCCCTCCAAACAAAAACCCAGTATCCATACACACACCCTCCATACCTTCACATAAATTATATATATCCATATACATACTAACTATAGAGTTTAGTATCACAATAGCCTTTGATATTATGTCTGTCCAAGAAATCATCCAAGCCACTCTTAAAGGCATTAACTGAATCAGCCATCACAACATCACCCGGCAGTGCATTCCACAACCTCACTGTCCTGACTGTGAAGAACCACCTGCATTGCTTCAAATGCAGTGTGTCTCTTTATGGGTAAAAAGGTCCCCTGCTATCTGTCTATAATGTCCTCTAATGTACTTGTAAAGTGTAATCATGTCCCCTCGCAAGTGCCTTTTTTCCAAAGAAAACAACCCCAACCTTGACAGTCTACCCTCATAATTTAACTAGCTCTAAATAGTTTAGTTGCATGTCTCTGCACTCTCTCCAGCTCATTTATAGAGTCCAAAACTGCACTGCATACTCCAGATGAGGCCTCACCAGGGATCCATATAGAGGCATATTATCAGTTAATGCCCTTTTTTATGCAAGACAGAACTTTATTTGCTTTAGTGGCCACAGAATGACACTGCCCAGAAATAGACAACTTGTTATCTACAAAAAACCCTAGATCCTTCTCATTTAAGGAAACTCCCAACACGCTGCCATTTAGTGAATAACTTGCATTTATATTATTTTTGCCAAAATGCATAATCTTGCTTTTATCAACATTGAACCTCATTTTCCAGTTTGCTGCCCAGTTTTCCAACTTAGACAAATCACTCTGCAAAGTGGCAGCATCCTGCATGGAACCTATAGTTCTGATCAATTTAGTATCATCTGCACAAGTTGAAAAGCAAGGGACCTAGTACAGAGCCCTGCGGTACTCCACTAACATTACTGGTCCAATTAGAAAATGTTCCATTTACCACCACTCTTTGTAGTCTTATCTTTTAGCCAGTTCTCTATCCAGGTACAAATACTATGTTCCAGGCCAACATTCCTTAATTTAACCAGTTAACTTCTGTGTGGCACTGTATCAAATGCTTTAGCAAGTAAAATCAGGGTCTGCTTTGAAATAGTCGACTAATATATGATACAGGTATGGGACATGTTATCCAGAATGCTCAGGACCTTGGGTTTTCCCAATAACAGATCTTTCTGTAATTTGGATTTTATACCTTAAGTCTACTACAAAATCATTAAATAAACCCAATAAGCTGGTTTTGCTTCCAATAAGGATTGATTGCATTTTAGTTTAGATCAAGTACAAGGTTCTGTTTTACTATTACAGAGAAGAAGAAAAAAACCTTTTTTAAAAATGTGGATCATTTGGATAAAATGGAGTCAATGGAAGACGGCCTTTCCATAATTCGGGGCTTTCTGGATAACAGGTTTCTGGATACTGGATCCCATACCTGTACTTTGTATTTGTTTCCACCTATAGAGAAGTAGTAGAAATGCACCTCCACATACAGAGCTGGATCATCCTGGATCTAGAACAGTATTTTCTATCCATAATGATATTTGCAGAATCCATTACACATACAAAATGTTATCTGAGGTTATCTGTACAATAAAACACTACTACTGTGTATCAACATAAGATTTATGTACTTTTTAATTTAACAGTTTTTTTTACATAGTTACAAGAGGGGTATAACTTTTGTTCATAAATGTGGTAGGGACATCGATTGTAAGCTCCACTGGGACAGGGACTATAAATCGCTGAGTAAACATCTTGGAGCTCTATAAGTAAAGAACAATAATGATAAATAATAAATAAGAGATAACGCTTCCAAATATCCTCTACTATACAATTTTCACTTCAAACTTTGATTAATATGCCCCACAAAATTCTATCTTTGCAAAAAGTGTAACAAGTTTCATGTTCCAGCTTGAAAGTACGTTTGTCAGAGGCCAAGTATCTAAGAATATATACTTTTATTGTTTTATTTTTGGCAAGCATCAGTGAGAACTGCAAAAAGAAATAAATTCAGATATACAGTGTAGACGTTGATCAATGTATCAGCTGCAGCCAAACATATGCCCATATGATTTATAGGCTGAAACAGGCATAAGCAGACCTGACCAGCCATACTCCCAGGTATATATATATTTTTTCAAATATCTTTAAATATTTTTTTTTTAAATTATTTAATATAATAAATTACAACAGTAGGTGCCATTGTTTATGACAAACATCTTTTTTTTTGTTCTATTGATCAATATATATATATATATATATATATATATATACATACATACAGGTATGGGACCTGTTATCCAGAATTTTCCGTAATTTGGGTCTTCATGCCTTAAGTCAACTAGAAATTAATTTAAACATTAAATAAACCCAATAGCCTGGTTTTGCTTCCAATAAGGATTAATTATATCTTAGTTGGGATCAAGTACTGCACACACATTTTACACTAGTAACCAACATTTGCACAAATAATTTGTTTTTGTGCACGTACTATAGCCTAGAAAATGAGGGACAATTGTTTTTCAGCTGCCCAGCCTGCCCCCAACCTCAACTATTATAAAAATTGTACAGATTATTATAAAATGGTACAGATTTTTTTAAAAAAGTATTTTGAAGATATATTTCTTTTTCATTAAAGAAAGTAAAAATGGGATTTTAGTTTTTTGCCTTTACATCCCCTTTAAGACAGTTGTAAGAGAAATAAAGACCTGTTCATTTGTTTTTTTTTAATGTAATATCTGTTATGGTTTAAGGATTATGCCAACTTTCTGAATAGAAGGGTAGAGATAGTGGAGTCGTATGGCCCCAGGATTTGCAAATTGCACTGCCTTCTAACACACTGAACAACCATTCTATGGGCATTATATTTCCATTTGTCATATTTTAGGAAACATGCCATACAATACAGGGCCCAATATTTTAAGCACTCTGTACAAGATTAGAAACTGAAACAACTAAATAAACTAAATAAAAGGAACATATGACATTTTATTTTTCAGTTTCTCACTTTTAAGTTGCACCAGGGATCAGATAACATCTGCATAGCTTATGCTTTAGCACACAGGCAATGTACTGTATCAGCAATTTAAAGATGGTGGTTCGGGTCTGGGATTAATTCTGATGCAGCCTCATATACCCTCGACAATATTTATTATAAAACCGTCAATAGAATATTCTGTATTGCTGACATGTGGTTTCCCAATTAATTTTTTATTATTCTAGTCATTATGGTTCAGTTTGGCTTTTTGGCTATGTTTTGATGGAATCAGTGTTTGCTCATTAAATGTTCAAAGGACCTGCTGGCCATTTTGTCATCTCCAAAGAAATGTTTCTTCGGTCACTTGACTCCAGAGGGAAATTCAGTTGATTGATTTAATGATCACGTTTTTCCAAAAATTCCTGAATGGTGTAGAACATGTGTCCTTTTTGGAGCACATAAAAATCCAGCAGCAAGTAAAAATACTATTAATAAAAACAACAAAGGGTCCCATTCAGAAATCCATTCCTTAGTTTACCCATATTGGTAATAAAAGCTAATTTGTGCCTTTTTATTCAGCTGTATCACCACTTGCCAACACCCACCTGCCAAATCCAGCGAGGAGAAGTACGGTAGGCGGCTCACTTTAAGGTGGCTAGGGACTCCTCAATTTGGGGAAGGTAGGCATTCCGGCAGGTACAAGTTTGAGATGCCTGTAGTTGACACTGACCCATCCTTCTTCTAGACCAGGACTATAGGGGTTGATTTGCAGATTATATAAGTGAAGTGCAGGTACACCAGAGGCAACCCATTAAGTGGCTCCAATATAATAGCAATATTAAATTAGAGGTGAACACACACTCCAATAAATTAAAACAAATAAATTCATTGAATCAAAATACAAAAATATATAATATGAGTGTGTCCTTCACGTTTCGACCCATAAAGGGTCCTCATCAGCATTTCATGTTCTCCACTCTGATGTAACACCCAGTCACTGATCCCATCTAGTCTCTCCCCAGCTGCTGTTCCTGTCTCTCACACTGCCAGAATATGCTTTTAAAGATTACTCCAGCTGGTGCAAACCAACGGTAGCTTACTGGATATCCGAGATCAGATGGGCTAATGAAGAGCATGCAATCATATAAAGTGAACTTAAAATTAAAATATTAAGTCTTTAGTTCTCATTAAAAGAATATGGAAAAGCACTTCGCTTTATGTTCCAACAAGCAGACCACAACTAAAAAAAAATTAGTTTTTTTCAAGCTTAATTACGGGTACATTCTATCTTGTGCCCATCACAGGATTTTGCAATATTCTTCAGAGCCGGCTGAAGAATGCTTGCTGCCCTATGCAAGTTGCAAAGGAGCATGTATAGATGCAAGTACCTCCCAAAATATCATCAATGCACTCAACCTTGCACCCATCTGAGCCATTTGTTTGTGCATTTGTAAATAAGCCCTATAATGTAAAGCTGCCATTATATTTATACTGTTATGTGTGTCCTGATGCATTAAATTGAAACTGCCATTTATAAACTTGCATGTGAAGCTGGTCTGATTTGTGGTCTCGATCATTAAATATGAAGTTGCCATTGCATTTTTACTGCATGAAACTGGCACTGCATGTACACGGTTACACCATTTCATAGGAAAATCTTAAAACAAATCTAAATCATTTGAACTGTACAAATAATATCCAGGACACGTTTTACTTTTCTCAAGATCAGTTGACAGAATTCATTCCATGAACATAGCCTACAATTCCCCAAGAAGTCACAGAGAACACCAGGTTAATGGATAAAGGTTTAAAGGCCTCTTTGGAATTAGCTAGTGTCAGTGTTTATGAGTCCACTATCAATAAAACTCTGAACAACAGTGCGGAACGTTGCAAAATACCATGGTGCAAACCAATGAAAAAAAATAATTATTTCCTGAGATACAGGAGATCTCTGATTTAAATAATGTTAAATAATGTCACCAATTACTAAGTGAAATTTTTTTTATCCGTTTCCCAACAATTCCAGTTGTCTTACTTGTAATTGTCTATAACAGCCTATTATATGAATTTAAATTAGGACAAAATCAAAATGTATATAAGAATACTGGGAGTCCCTGAGTAGGTATCCAACAATATAGACAAGTATATTTATGGTGGTTATGGGGGCTACCAGAAACTTTTCTCAAGAATGTTTTCTGAAACATGTAGGGGGTTATTTCTTAAGATTCAATTTATTAAGGTTCAAGGTGTGTTTTCCATAAAAATTTTAGTTTTTGAGTTGATTTTTTTGGTCTAAACTCACATCTTCAGGGGAAAAAACTGGAACTTTTAAATTGTTTTTTTAAAGAAAAACTTTGTTTTTTCGAGATTTATAATACCCTGACCCTGAAATAGCTCAAATCTGAAAATACATCATCTAAAACCTGTCGAGGTCATGTAGGAGCCAATGGCAGCTGTCCCATGAACCATTTGAAGATGTTAATAGCCTGCATGATGTTCATGATTTTTTGGAGGGTTTCGCCCTAAAACTCTAATAATTAGAGTAATTTGAGTTTTTTTCCAGCAGAAAACTGAATTAATTAGAATATACGGGTTTCACAACTCAAACTCAAAGAATCTAGTTTTTTCTTAAATAAGATTCGAATTGTGAGTTCAATCGGGGTATTAAAAACTCTAACATCTGATCTTCGATAAATAATCCCCTTAATAACCAGCTTGAATAATTAATTGCACAACACTTTATCCATTGTTGGGATTGTATACTTCCCCTTGAATAAATTCTAATCTATTCTCTATTCACAAAACCTAACTTTAAATGAAAATGGAAGATAAATAGGTTAATTCTTCTACACACCCAGTTATATATCAAAGTTATTCCATTAGGTGTTGGGCTATAGGATTTCAAGAAAATATTAAACTTTTTATAAGTGGGTATTCTCTATTATCTACTGTATCTATGAATCATTGTCTTGTTTCATAAACTTGATATAATATAGCCACATAGCTGGGTAATGGCCAGCCTTTAAAGATGCAGTGCTACGATTGCATTTTTTCAATGAAAGTACCACCATAAAGAGAGCTGCCAAATTATCAAATATGACCAAAGTTAAATAGTTAAGACTAGTATAAAAGACATTTGTGATGTAGCCGGTGGCTGTGTCTTTCTAATCATAGCTCTGTAACTAAACCCTTATGTGTAAATAGATTATACTTGTAGGAAAAAATGATTAAAAAGGCTTGGGGCAAAGGGATGTGCATTGATCAATGAACTATGTTTGCCTTGTTAACAGCATAAAGTAAATAATGCATGGCCCAGGTCTGATTTTGCAGAAGTAAAAGGAAAGTATACTCCATAACCAGTGATTATAACTAATTATCATTAACGTATTGGTGCATAATTTTTATGTGCTTTAACATGTTTAGCTATCCGCTATACTTGTCTAATTAAAGGCAGATAAATAGACCTTAACCCCCTTTAATGATATGAAGTGTGAAATTTTCAACATACTCCCAAAACCAAATGCAAATTGCTTTTCTAACAGATGAATGACACTTATTAAAAGAAAACAACTTGCTATTAGCTCAGAATATTCCCATTCACACCATTCTCTAAACTATGTTAAATCACTGACCTAGTTCTTACATATCAGATGTGAGACCACCCCCCCCTTCCCGAAAATACATGAATTTGCAACCTTGTCAAAAAACAGAATAGATCGCATCTCATCTCCCATCACTATAGTAAATTATGCAGGACTGTATCTATGAAAAAGCTTCAGGGGACTAGGTTAGAGGGGCAAACCCTTGGGGTGAGCAGCATGTTCTTTTTACTGTACAATAAACACAAAAATAGCAATACATGCATTTTTATTTGTGCATCAATATATGGTTTCATCTATTATTACTGTAGCCTGCAATGTGCTGTAGATGACATTAAGGTCCTACTGAATTAATTCTGTTTTGATTATATATATGGCATACGGTGAGTGACAGGTCAGTGCACCTGCAAGGGGGGTAGGTGGATATTGTGTCAGTACAAAGAGAAGTATGAGCTGGCATAAAACGTAGAGTCCATATTTGTAAATATATCAGAGAACAGTGACATACCTTTTCACTGGAGATAACATTGTTGTATTTGAATGTTACACACAAAAAAAAAAAAAAATAGGAACAAAAAGGCTTTTTTTCAGATGTAAAATCATTTTTATCAGCTGTCCTGCTAGAGTGCTAGAAAATCTTCCAGGGGTTCCCTACCTATCCAAAAAAAGATATTTGCTGCATTTCAGGATGGGGGGGGAGATATTTTACAATTACCTTTGAGAAGCCTTCTTAATTCACAAATGATGTATATGGGTTCCCTGTGGTTTAAACTTATATTTCGTTATTATGAAATGGATTGACTGAAGTGTATTTGATATTGGATATACCCATTCATTCATAATGGTTCCTGTTTAAATAGTAATCATTTTCAATGAGACAATACAATTATAAGAAGATGCAAATGTATAACATTCTCCTTGCGCTGTTTATAAATTGTAATGGTGACACCATTGTTACCATGTAATTAAAGGTTTGCCAACCTGAAATGTGTCAGGCGTTTAGACTCATACTGAGTTCAACACAAATGTTTTTTAACTTTGTAATAAAATATATATTTATGTCATTTCTGGAATGGGAGTGTGGCAAATATCTTTTTTTATTTTGTTTCTGTATGCAAAAGTAGAGAGGTGCTGCCTAAGATTGGCCTAAGAAGTCTGTTTCCAAGCTCAGGTAGTAGAGAAAACATAAGAGTTATTAGCAGTTTCTTTTTTTTTACATTTGCTCATATTGGTTTTGCTGCTCCCTACCTTTGGCAATTCCCATCAGATCTTTAGATTATTTTGTAATAATTTAAGATAAGCAAAGAAACAATTGTAACAATTTAAGATAAGCAGGTCTATTGGGGAAACTGTGACTTGCAGCTTAAAGGGCAATTCACCTTCATTAGCAAAACTGTAACAACACATAAAAACAACAGAAATGTGTTCAAACTTTCATGACCTGCCTTTGTAAAATGAACATAGTATTTAAAGGGTGTGGCCACAAAATGGGCATGGTCAAAAATGTTGCCGCACTCCACACAGCAAATCTTTCCGTCCCTCTTTCTGTTTCCAAAATATTGGGAGGTTTGCTATATCCCTCCTACATTATTCAGCAATACTGGATAGCTAATTTGCGAGTGAGACATTTATGCCAAGTTCTCCTGTGGTCATAGAAGGTTCAGTATAGAAGCTTCAGTATACCAATGCAACAAACCTTACTTACTCCTATGAGTTATGAAACAGAGCTTTAGAGAGGCTTTTTTATTTTATTTTCAGTAATAGAAATACAATTCAGTTCTCAAATGAAGAGCCAGTCTAAACAGCAGTCTTAAGATGTACTGTAGGTTTTCATGTGTCATAATTGCCTTGTTAAATCAATATCAGAATCATAACAGTGGGGGCCCCCCGAAAAAGTGAGACTAATCTTAGAAAAAGATTGTAATAATCCAACTGGATTACAGAGATGATAAAATGCCCCTTGTGCAGTTAGCCTTAGATATGATTTATTTATATAACTTCTAAATGTAATGCATCCTATAATTTTACCTAAGTTAAGCTTCCTTATCTGTTTCACTGCCATTGTTAAATCCATCACAGAAACAGCCTGGCTCTGATCCTCTGTGCATATATATATTATCCCAACCAAAGAGAAAGAAAGGAAATAGAATTAGAAGTAGAAAATCACCGGCACAACAGGATATTTCTAGCAGGGAAACCCTTGCTCGTTTATTTGCGGATGCAACGTTTCGGTGCGTACCCCTTAGTACGCCAGAAACGTTGCATCCGCAAATAAACGAGCAAGGGTTTCCCTGCTAGAAATATCCTGTTGTGACGGTGATTTTCTTCTTCTCTGTCTGTTGTGGAGGCTGCCAATACCTCCTTCATCGAGCACCATGTTTCGCAAAATGCGGACGGCCAGAGTGTGCAAGGTGACTCTTCTTGTCTTCCCAGGAAATAGAATTAGTCACATGTCTACCATAAAGTGGATTCCTGTAAGAAGCATAAAAATGTCCCAATACTATTATCAGTAAGCAATAATATTATTTCCAAAACTTGCACTACTTTGCACAGTATTTCAAACTGCTTTCAGGCAATATTAAACCATTTTCATTACATCACTACACTGCAACACATCCTCCTACGGCTTTGAGGTCCTGACAAACTCTATTTAAACACGTTGCTGATTTGGGAGCTTCCTGTTTTCCTGTAATGATACTGTATAATACTTTATTAGGGCATACTTACTTTGATTTATCATGAATTTACAGCTATGTTGATGATCTTTAACTTTTAGTGCAATAAAAATATAACCTAACAAAGACAAAAACAGCAGGACCAATTTACACTGAGGAAATTGTTATTGCCTTGTTATAAAAGAAAAAGAGGCACTCCGTCATTTCCATTTATTGCAGCCCACAGGTATCTCTACATGCTGGATATGATTGGTTCCTCTATAACAGTCTAAACACCTTTTATTGATTTATACAAGTTATGACTTTTATTTGTTTTTTTTGAGATGTGTTATTAAAATAAAGCAAAGCCTAACATTTGCTGTATGCCCAGCTCAAGTCCCCAGCCATTGTGTACTGGCTTTGTTGTTGTATATTTGGTGATCTCTGCCTGGGGGAAGAAACATCTTCTACTGGATTTAAAAAGAACAATGCACCAAGGGCATCCACAGAATTTTTCTTCTACAAATATTTGGTTGGCAAAGACACAAAGCTAGAATAAAATGTACTGCTAAAGTGGCTATACACAGGTAAAGGATCCATTATCTGGAAATCCTGAAAGCTCAGCATTATGAAAAGACAGTCTCCCATAGACTCTATTTTATCCAAATAATCCAGATTTTAAAACATGATTGTCTTTTTCTCTGTAATCATAAAACAGTACATTGTAATTAATCCTTATTGGAAGCAAAACCTATTACGTTTATTTAATGTTTACATGATTTCTAGTAGACTTAATGCATGAAGAACCAAATTCTGTTATCTGGAAAACTCCCCGGTCCAAACATTCTGGATAACAGGTCCCATACCTGTATCAGACATAGTGGATTTGTAGCTTGTTTTAACACCCCCAACTACCTTTCACAGTTACAAAAGTGCAAGTGGGACTGTATTTCCCAAAATGACCAGCAATGGAATCACTGTATCTCTGCTAGTGCACTTGCTGGGTTCAGCATTCAGCTATAAGCAATTTTAAAAGTGACTGCAATGGCAGGGTTAGTGTGTATTTTCAGGCACTTGGTCACTCACATATACAAAACATGTCAACGGGTGCTGGTAACCAATATTGAAATACAGTATGTTTTTGTAGCACGTACCAGCAGGCCAACAGGTAGAGGGCTATTTACTAAACCCCAATTTATCTCATTTTTGAAATAAAAAAAACACCACCAAATTCTAATACCCAATTTTACCTTATTAAAAAAATTTGATTTAATCAATAGAAAACCCGAATTGTACAATTGTTTGGGTTTTTTCCCCCCCCCGAATCGCAGGTCTTTTTCCCGAAAATCCAGAATTTTTCAGATTTTTGCCCAAATAATTCCAGCACAGACCACAGAAACTTCAAAACAGAATTGGGACCTCTGCCATCGACTTATACAAATCCTCAGCAGGTCTGAAATGGAGGAATTTTGGATTCTGACTTTTTGCAACACTGGGCTTTAATAAATCTTGAAAAATTTGCGCCGGAGGATGCTGGTCTACGGGTGCCCTCTGGGGAAATCCGCACCTGTATGCAGCCCTGCGATCCAACTGCCTTTATGATCCAAATGTTGGGCCCTAGGGCCTATTTTTTTGACAAAAAAAGAAATTCCATATATTATATGCAAATAGATATACAATCACCCCATAGACCTGGTGGATTAGATTCTCCAGTCACACAGCTGCCGATATGGGCATGTCGGGAGAGATCTGTTCGTTTGGCAAAATGGCCAAATGAGCGGATCTCTATGTGTATGGCCACCTTAAAGAGATAACTGACATCAGGAATTAAACCTTTTTTTTACATCTATCATAATATTGTCTTTGCATGCTATTTGTAATTTTGTCATAAAACTATTTATAGATGCTTTTACATTACCCATCTGATCCCCCATATTCCTCTCTGAGGGGGCTGCCATATTTCAGCTTCAGCAGGCTGTTAGCATTAGAAACTGACATGTTGAGAAGGGACAGTCAGGTTGGCAAAACAGTCAGGTTTAGGAACTTCAAGTAACATTTACTTACAAAAGCAGAACTATCACTGAAAAACGATCAACATGACCTATAGTTAGCTTTTGATGTACATTAATATTTTGAATAATCATTTTTTGATGTCAGTATCACTTTAAGGGGCCAATTCACCATGCTCGAGTGAAGGATTTGAAGTAAAAAAAACTTCCAATTTCGAAGTGTTTTTTGGGCTACTTCGACCATCGAATGGGCTACTTCGACCTTCGACTACGACTTCGAATCGAAGGATTCAAACTAAAAATCGTTTGACTATTCGATAGTCGAAGTACTGTCTCTTTAAGAAAAAACTTCAACCCCCTAGTTCGCCATCTAAAACCTACCGAACTCAATGTTAGCCTATGGGGACCTTCCCCATAGGCTTTCCTAATTTTTTTTTGGTCGAAGGATAATCCTTCGATCGTTGGATTAAAATCCTTTGAATCGTTCGATTCGAAGGATTTAATCGTTCGATTGAAGGATCATTCCGTCGATCGATATTCGAAGTCGAATGATTTTAATTCCCAGTCGAATATCGAGGGTTAATTAACCCTCGATATTCGACCCATGATGAATTTGCCCCTAAGAGTCCGTGGTTACTAACACTCCAAGCACATTATAGTGAAAGTCAGTGGGTACTGAACTCCAGCTCAGCAGATACTGACTGACACGCCAGACACAGGTAAAATACTGGGTTAGCAGGCACAAAGGGTAAATAGATTGTAAATGTCATGTACAACAGCAGCAAAACACATACAGCAGCAGGTTGAATGCAGTACCAGATTTAGGAGTAATGCTGATACTGTGGAGAAAGAAGCAGGCAAAACTTTAACTTTACAGAGTTAAGTCTAGATAAAAGTAACGTCTGGAGAGGGGTTGAAGCAGTAGGAAGGAATTCCATCCACTCCCCTCCAGCACGCTATAGCATCTCCTTTCTTTACTGCTAGCTCTGCCCTCAAAGTTTAAAGGAAAACTATACCCCAAAATGAATAAGCAACAGATTACTATTAAGTGACATATAAAAGAATCTTATCAAACTGGTATCGATATTTTAGTAAATATTGCTTTAGATCTTTTCCCTTGAACCACCATTTTGTGATGGTCTGTGATGGTCGACTGAAGGAATAGAATAAAAAAAACTTTGAATTTCGAATGTTTTTTTGGCTACTTCGACCATTGAATTGGCTACTTCGACCTTCGACTAAACTTCGGCTTCGAATCGAACGATTCAAACTAAAAATATCGATAGTCGAAGTACTGTCTCTTTAAAAAAAACTTCGACCCCCTACTTCGCCATCTAAAACCTACCGAACCTCAATGTTAGCCTATGGAGAAGGTCCCCATTGGCTTTATAAGCTTTTTTTGGTCAAAGAAAAATCGTTCGATCGATGGATTAAAATCCTTCGAATCGAACGAATTGTGGTAAATCCTTTGACTTCGATATTCGAAGTTGAAGGATTTAACTTCGGCAGTCGAATATCGATGTTTAATTAACCCTCGATATTCGACCCTATGTAAATCTGCCCCTAAATGTAACAGGAAGAAGTGTGGGAGCAAAAGCCAGTAGGGATAAGCAAATTTGATCCATTTTGCTTCGCCAAAAATTCACTGCCGGTAAGAAATTACCAAAATGCATTACAGTCTATGGGTGAAAATTATTTTTTGACGAGCAACAATTTTTTTTTCTCCCATTGGAGTCTATGGCTTTTCAACAGCTGCTCAGAGCCCACTGACTATGTGAGTGTCGCAGACACTTTCCAAGATGGTGACCCCCTGTGACAAGTTTGAAGTCCTGGATCATTGCTGCTATTGACAAGCTGAAACTTTAGGCTGGTGCAATAAATTCAGTATATAAAATATGGCATTTTAGACCATATTCATTTTTAGGGTTAAGCTTTCCTTTAAGGGGCACATCTGGGTTCTGAGTTTTTGCTGAAACTACCATCAAAAAACTTTTTCAGGGAAAAATACAACCCGATCTTTAATAAACAACTCCTTACATGTACAGTAACATAATATGCTCACTGATTGCATCTGTTCTGTGCTGTTATTATTTGTTCTTTGTGCCTGATTGTGAGTAGTGACAGGAATCAAGTGTAGGGATCTACGTGTTTCTAACATGCACCGTACTGTACCCAATAGTTTTTAGATTACTGCTGCCACCTGTACGTTTTTAGAAATTGCCACATTCAAGGAGACTCTAACAACCCAGTCTTGCAAAAATGACTGCTTTTTATCATGTTGACTATTTTTCCTGACCTCTTTTAGGCATCCGTTTCCTCCCCTCTCACAAAGTACATTATCCAACCATTATACACACACTTACAACATCAACCCATGCATTGCAGATTCCTGCTTGCTAAACTGGTGACCTATAATTGTCACCAATTTTATTCATAGAAAATGATGTACAATGCATACATTTTCATTATGCATATTCAATCTAATGTTTGCAAACACCCGGAAAAGTATGTAAATGTGGAATGTATTTGAAAATCTTGGAACAAGCCATTCATTTTTATATATAGGTATGGGATCAGTTATCCGGAAACCTGTTATGCAGAAAGCTCAGAATTACGGAAAGGCTATCTCCAATTTATCCAAATAATTCAAAGTTTCTAAAATATTTTCCTTTTTCTTTATTCTGTTAAAACAGTACTTACGGTACTTTATTAAAGGGATAGTTTACCTTTGAGATAACTTTTAGTATGATGAAGAGAGTGATATTCTGAGACAATTTTCAGTTGGTTTTCATTTTTTATTATTTGAGGTTTCTGAGTTATTTAGCTTTTTATTCAACAGCTCTTCAATTTTCATTTTAAGTAATCTGTTAGCTAGGGTCCAAATTACCCAAGCAGAATTAGAGACTGGAATATGAATAGGAGAGGACCTATTAGTAATTATAAGTAGCATTAACAATACATTTGTAGCCTTACAGAGCATTTGCTTTTTAGAAGGGGTCAGCGACGCCCATTTGAAAGCTGCAAAGAGTCAGAAGATAAAGACAAATAACTATAAAACTATAAAAACGAAATCATGAAAAGCAATTGAAAAGTTGCTTACAATTGGCCATTCTACAACGTATTAAAAGTTACCTTCAAGGTGACGCTTTTAAGATTTAAATTACAAAAATATCATGAGCATTCTGGATAAAAGGTCCCATACCTGTACTTTTTTTTCTCTAACTGCTATTTTTTATTTGGTGAGTAGGGTTATTTGCTATTGCCCCATACAGATGTGCTACAGCAGTAATGGTGCCAAATGGCATCCCTTTGGTCCTATACACGAGTACTTGCTCTCAGGGCAATGGACATGAAAACATGTTTCAAAATCCGTGTCCTTTGCAACATACTGTATTTCATATTAGTTTCTAAACCAAACAAAGGACGGCACTCCGGTATAAAAAGGCAGGTTTATTGCAGGTTCCTGCTGGTAAATATGGCCTTACGCGTTTCGGGAACAAATCCCTTAATTATAGGCTTACAGGATGAGACAAACATGTCTGTTAAATACAAAAAGTGTATGGCGACCCCTATTGGTCAACCTCCCATATTACTATTTAAAACCAAAATGTATTTGACATATTAAAGGGAAAGTAAAGTCTAAAATAGAATAAGGCTAGAAATGCTGTATTTTGTATACTAAACATAAACATGAACTTACTGCACCACAAGCTTAATTAAACAAATGATTTATGCTTTCAAAGTTGGCCACAGGGGGTCACCATCTTGTAACTTTGTTAAACACCTTTGCAAGACCAAGACTACGCACATGCTCAGTGTGGTGTGGGCTGCTTAGGGATCATAATAAATAATCAAAACAGGGAAACAAACAAAGTTGATTTAGTTCTGCATGGCTGGGAAGTAAGGGGGGGCTCCCCCTGCTGTTCATAAGTATGATTGTTTCCCTGCTCAGCAGTTAGGGACTGTCTGACAATTCCTATCCACAGCAGTAAATGAAGGAAGCATTTTTATTCCTCTGTATACAGACAGTTTACTTATAAAAACGATGCACATTTTTTAATTAAAGTATATTGGAGTTAGGTTTCTTTTTCATTAAAGAAAGTAAAAATGGGATTTTATTTTTTTTTTGTCTTTACATGCCCTTTAAAAACATGTATGTTCTGTTAAAACTCTATACTCAATAAAAACAATTGTTATCAGTCGGAACTCTGTGTGTTTATGTTTTAAATATGTTATGCATTTTTGATTTTTAATGTTTGGTTATGTGCCTTTTGCTTACAGATTCTATTTTTTATTCTCTATTAAACCTCTTCACTTATTTATTGTGTGTAGCAAATTCTTGGGTTCCCATTACTATCATGTTATCTGTCAAGGGGATGTTACTGTTATCACGTCAAGGGGATACACAATTATTTTCTATATATATATATGTATGGTAGATCCAATCTATGTTTATATAGTATATGTTATTTTATTCTATTTTGTTTGTGCTTAGTATAGGTAAATGTGGAATATTAATACTTGTACTTGGATAAATGTGGGATGTTAGCATTTGTGTAGGGTTAAAGTGTCTCATGCATAATCAAAAATGTCTGCAATGTCTAGTTTATCCTATGCATACAGGTGCTTTCATCTCTCGCGTATCGTTAATCAGTATAGATGCGCAATATCTTGTCTCGTGTTTAGACCTTTTGGTATTCTCGTTTGCAGCTTAAATATCCAGAAGGCCTCTCTTAAGTTTATAGAACGTATTGTATAGCCACCTCTTAGAAGTACCTTTACCTGTTCGATAACCTTAACAATCAGGTCCTATTGCTAATTGTTTTTACCAATCTCCTATCTATCCACACACAAAAGGGCTACCCTAAAGCAAACACTGAACACTTTGTCACAGGTAGAATACAGTTTTGATAGAGGCAATTTCCTTTATGTCGTGTTTATACAAATATCCTGTAGATGTCACTGTGCTCAAGACTTATACTCTGCATAATTTCTAAACAGCTTGTGGTGTTACAGTTGCTTACTGTTGTGTAATGGCTGCATGAACCTGCTAATAAACCACTGTTATACTCTACTCATCCTCGGCTACCAAAACATTGGCGACAATATGTCTCTTCTATCTCTGCAGCAGTCTACAGGTTTAGCTTGTAATCCTGCTACTTTCCCATCAAAGATATGATTGAATGAAGCAATAGACCCACCTGTAATGCATGAAAATTAAATAATACTTTCTGGTAATGATTTTAGATTACAAAGTATCATTTGAGGCTGTTGATCTAGTGCATAGCCGTATAAGTAGGTAATTATCCCTGAGAAGATGTAATGGTATTTAATTATTGCAAGAATGAGTAGGTATAATTACTCAAACTGTACTTAAAAATAATGGAAAGTTGTGACCTCTTCTGTGGAAGCGTTCTGAGACCGAACGTTATCGCTATCAGAATTATTTCTGTGCTGAGGGTCTACTGGCTGTAATAGTTTAGAAAATCAGAACATGTTGGATCAAATTAATTGTATTGATTTGATGGTTAATTACGGCTTATATTTCTAAAAAAAACTTCTTAACCTATATAGGTTTAAATGTCTATTAAAAGAGTTTCTACCACATCTATTAGTAGTAGCATATTGCATGTATGTATCACACTTCTATTTCTTCATATGTCCTTTATCTGTTTGTCTTTCTGCCTCCTTCTCGTTAGTTCTGTGTATTACATTTCCTCATAAAATGTGGATGTGTTATCTCACTCTTACTCTTACTTTTTTTGTTTGCAGTATTTATAAAAAGTAGGCTTTCTTTGAGTCTACACTACTAAAATGTTAAAGCATTATCTCACAAACCCATGTCTTACTACTTCAACCTCCTGCTAACCTGTCTCTGTGCCTTACAGGGTTCTTCCTTTTATTCATCCCAAATGCTGCTGCATTGATAAAAACTTTTATTAGAAGGAAAAGTTAACTCTTACGATAATTAAATAAATACTCAGACTCTACAGCCACACAAGGTATAAGTTAATTATAATAAAAAGGAGAGAAAGAAAGAAAAGAACCTTGTTTTGTAACTGTATCAATTACTACACCTCTATAATTCAAACACTTCCCTCCAAATAATGTAGTTTCAATTCGTTGTATAGTTTAGAAAAGGATATCCTTAATTTGTTGCAGTAGTCCAAATTAAAACTATGTTGGCAGTCTTTAAGATAAACTGATAACACCAGATTAGCAAGTTACAATGTTGCTTATTATTGTAGTTTGGTAAATTTAACTCCTCTCTACTGGATATAGCAAGCCATGTGCAACATTCACCTTCAAAAACCTTACAATAAATGATTCTAATAAAGAAAAACTTATCGATTGGTATCGTTTGTTATTTTATTCCGGTTTTATAAGAATTCCAATTCGTTCAAAAATTCATTAAATTCGCTCTCAACGGTCTTAATCAATTAACCCAATGAGGGTTAATTGATTAAGAACGTAATTCTTATAAAATAATGGCTCCTTAAATTAAAAGTGATTGAATAGGGAGTAATTAACTCCGAATTTTAATTCTAGTTGGTTATCGATTTGGTGGGTTAAACCGGAATAAAATAACAAACAATACCAATCGATAAGTTTTTCTTTATTAGAATCATTTATTGTAAGGTTTTTGAAGGTGAATGTTGCACATGGCTTGCTAAATCCTGTAGAGAGGAGTTAAATTTACCAAACTACAATAATAAGCAACATTGTAACTTGCTGATCTGGTGTTATCAGTTTATCTTAAAGACTGCCAACATAGTTTCAATTCGGACTACTGCAACAAATTAAGGGTATCCTTTTCTAAACTATACAACGAATTGAAACTACATTATTTGGAGAGAAGTGTTTGAATTATAGAGGTGTAGTAATTGATACAGTTACAAAACAAGGTTCTTTTCTTTCTTTCTCTCCTTTTCATTAGGATTGATAAAAACTGACACTTTTGTTCAGCAATTCCTACCGTCATAATGAAATCTGTTCTGCTGAATTGTACATCTACAGCAAATCACTAAGGGGCAGATTTATTATGCATCAGTATTTTTCAAAACAGTAAAAATTGCTTAATGCTCAGTAAAAACATTCCAGTACTGTCAGATTTACCAAACCCTTCTGAATCAATGATTTAATGATTTCAGTTTTATGCCATGTTTGTTAATTATCCAGGATAAACAATTTGGGTAGGTGTTAGAGCTCAGAGCTGCTTTTCAGCTCACTTACACCCCACAGAACAGAATGATGTCTAAGGCTCTGAGTGGTTTGATATACCTGGTGCCACTAACTAACTCTCATTATTAGTGATGGGTGAATTTGTCCCATTTCGATTTGCCGAAAAATTTGTGAGAAATTCGAGAAACGGCGAAAAAAAGTCACAAAATGTAATTTTGACGTCCGCATCAATTTTGACGATTGTGTTAATTTTGAGGCCAGTGTTAAAATCAATGGCTTTTCCGATGCGTGTCCAAAAATTTTTTACAAGGGTGAATTTTCGCAGCAACTTTGTGAATTTATGCTCCGGCGGCAAAACAATGAAATTCGCCGCAATTTCATGCCTTCCAAATTTATTCATCCATCACAACTCATGATCATTTTATATAAGATCATAACTCAATTGTGCAAAGTGAATTATAAGAAATTATATATATATATATATATATATATATATATATATATATTAAAAAAGACAACTTATTTATTTGATCAACGTTTCGGTCCTCACCAGGGACCTTTATCAAGATACATTAACTAATTAGTGAAAACATTTTATAGACTCACCCACCAAACACCCACCACCAAACCACGTCCATATTTCAGGTGTGTGGATTAATCAATTAGTGAACATCAAATCAACTGGTGTATGATAATCTCATAAAGCTATGGTCTAAAAGACAAAATACATAGCGCTATATAGTTATACTCGTTTAGTGTATGTATTACAAAGCACTAAAAATGTTAAGATCACATAAAACACTATATATATATATATATATATATATATATATATATATATATATATATGTATATGTATATTATATATATCAATGGTTTTCAGACCAGCACTCCCTTTTATGTAATACAAATAATCTTTTATTGTAGCATCATTATCCAACGTTTCGGATGAAAACAATGAAAGGATGAAAAAGGTCAAGGCCAACAGGGACCGAAACGTTGGATAATGATGCACCAATAAAAGATTATTTGTTTTACATAAAAGGGAGTGCTGGTCTGAAAACCATTGATGTATACAAGATTTACCGTGCACCCCTGCTTCTATTAAGATTGACCTTGGAGTGCGGATACTCGTTTGGAAGATATATATATATATATATATATATCTGTATAACAAACCAAAGAGGAAGGACCACACTCCAAGGTCTTGTTTAAGATGAAAAAAAGTGAAAATTTATCTCAACGTTTCGGCTCACTGACTTGGGCTGTCTTAAGGAACATCTTCAGTGTTGTATTGTTTCACTTCCTGAAGACGGGCCAAGTCAGTGAGCCAAAACTTTGAAATAAATTTTCACATTTTTTCACCTTAAAGAACCTTGGAGTGTGGTTCTTCCTCTTTGGTTTGTTATGCTATGTTATAACCAGCACCCAGGCAGTTACCTACGGAGGATTGAGAGCGCATCACTATGGACTGTATATATATATATATATATATATATATATATATATATATATATATATATATATATATAAATATATGTATATATAGTAACACACAGTATCAGCACTCTCCTGTTTTTTTTTGTAACTTATAGTTTATGGGATTTTGACAGTTTTTCATCACAAATCATAACTGTTTACACTCACAGAGACTTATGATATCAAAGCATCAAGTTACACCATAATAGACAAGCTGAGGGTATATAGAGAAAACAGTAAATCATACATCAATACAGCAGGTAAATTGACACAATATATCCTCTTATTACGATCACCATGTATTCAATACAATCGTGCACATAGATACATGTTATATAACCATCTAATCTCCATAAACCTCATACCTCCCATTATTTCCCATTACTGTGGACCAAACGACACATAGTCAGTTCAATTCACCCACCCGAAGAGCAGCAATCATTCGAAGACCTCTATCTTTGAGAAATAAAATAATCCCAATTAGACCAAATTTTTTCATGCAGGGGGTAGGGGCATCCTCCCTTTATGTTTGGAAGTCATCTCCTCCATCAGTTTCATATCACGTAAGCAGACAATTACCTCCTCTAATGTCGGAATTTCTGGGGCTTTCCATTTATAGGTAATAGCTAATCTAGCCGCCGTATAAATAAAATTTATCAGCTTCTGTTCCTGTGGAGAGAGATGCGGATAAGGGGCACCCAAAAGCGCATATAGAGGCTCTATTGGTATGTTCATAAAAATTATTTTTGCTATCATACCGGTAATATCATTCCAAAAATCTCTAAGCTTACTGCAGGACAATAAAATGTGCATAAGTGTGCCTGGCTGACCACACCCTCTCCAACAATGGGAAGATGAATCCGGGAAGATCCTATTGAGCCTCACTGGAGTATAATACCAATGAAATAACGTTTTATAAAGATTCTCCTTCTGCCTTACACATGTGACACCCTTTCCAGCATTCTCCCAGATATCCTCCCACTGCTGGTGGGTGAGGTTGGTCTCCAGGTCTGTTTCCCACTGAATCATATACTTATGTTTAGGCAGTGGATCATCGACAGGGCTATTTAGGAGGGAATACAAGTGTGACATCAATGCCTTCTGCGGCAGTCCCTTAACACATAATTTTTCAAAAAAAGTCATAGAGCGAAGTGGAATCATCTGAGATATAGTGTCCTGAACTAAATGCGAAAGCTGAATGTATTCATAATACCAGGTTTGTGGAATTTGGTACTTTGTTTGTAATTCCAAAAAGGTAAATTGTTTATTAGTAAGAGGGTGGAAAAAGTCCCTCACGTAAAATAGGTTTTTCGAACCCCAATGCTCTTTAAAGGTGGAAGTTAACCCGGGTGGGAAACAGGGATTCGCCAACACAGACTGCAATACTGGCGTTGTGCCAACTAAAGGTGTTTTCTTACAACAGTGTTTCCAGATCTGCAGGGTAAACTTAATTACATGGAGTGAAGTAACTGGTAACAGGTTTCTTAGATTCCCAAAGTAATGAGTTTGGGTGAAGTGGTAGTAGATGAAGCATTTCTATTTGAGCCCACTTAGACATAGGATTGAAGGTGGTCCATCCTAATACCTGACGCAGATGCGCTGCCTCATAATATCTCCTAACATTTGGGGTCGCTAATCCACCGTGTGGTTTGCTAGCAGTCATCAAACACTTTGGGACCCGATTTAGCCCAAATAAATTTAAAGAAGGTTTTTTGCAGATCCTGTAAAACGGTACTTGGCACCTGAACCGGAATAGTCTCAAACAAGTAGAGCAATTTCGGTAAGATTGACATTTTTAAGGTAGCAATTTTACCCAACCAAGACAGGGAGTAGGTGCTCCATTTATCTAACCATGACTTGATGGTTTTGAGGAGCGGAGGATAATTATGCCTGTAAAGGTCAAAATATGATTTAGTAAGATGAATGCCTAAAAATTTGAGTACTACTTCCATTTATATTTAAAATTCGATTTGAGGGCTTCCCGTGTAGCATACGGAACATTCAACGCAAAAGCGTTCAGCTTATATCCAGATATGTCACTATACTGGTTAAGGAGTCTATGGAGATTTGGCAAAGATATCATTGGATTGGTAATAGCCAGAAGTACATCATCAGAAAAGAGGGAAACTAAAAATTTGTGTGTTCCCAATTTTGGTCCTGTTATATCCCTATGTGTCCTAATTGCTGTCGCCAAGGGTTCTATGCTTAAGGCATATAACAGGGGGGAGATCTGACAGCCTTGCCTAGTGCCATTTGCAATTTTGATAGGAAGGCTAGAAGCCCCTGGCAATTTAAGAGTCGCCGTTGGTGTAGAATACATAGCCCTAATAGCAGTCAGAAAAGACCCTCGAAAGCCCATCTGTTCTAACAGAGTGAGCATATATTTCCAATCTAGGCGATCGAAGGCCTTCTCTGCGTCCAAACTAACAATGATGGGTGGAGTTTGGGCTTTATTGATTACGTCTATCAAAGCTATTGCTTTGCGCGTATTATCCCCCGCCTGCCTGCCTTGGATAAAGCCCACCTGATCTGGGTCGATGAGTCGGGGCATTATTGGAGCTAGTCTATTCGCCAGAATTTTGGTAAAAAGTTTTAGATTAGAATTCAAGAGCGATATGGGGCGATAGCTCCCACATTGTTGAGGATCTTTGCCCTCTTTATGTATTAAAGTAATATATGACATCAGCATAGTAGATGGGATCTCCGCTCCATCAAGGAAGGAATTAAAAAGTGGTGTCAAATGTGGGGTCAAGGCATTGCAGAATGTTTTATAATAGGCATATGGGAATCCATCAGGTCCAGGTGATTTCATGGAAGGAAAAGATTGTATTGTCCTTTCCACTTCCTCTGCTGTTATAGAAGCATTTAAACTCTCTACTTCGCTTTGAGTGAGCGTAGTGTGAATATTATCCTTAAGAAATTCTGCCCGCCATTGTTGCCACTGTGGAGACTGGTCAATGTGGCATTGAGTCTTTAAATTATAAAGTCCACAATAATAAGCTCTAAAGGCCTCAGCTATTCCTTCCTGTGAATAAACCAGTTGACCATCCCCCACATCAACAGATGTTATAGAGTTTTGTGCTATCTGTTCCCTTAAACTCCTGGCCAACAATCTATGTGGCTTATCACCCCATTCATAAAATGTTTGTTTCAGCCATCGCAAAGCTTTCTCTGTATCATTAAGTAAAATAGTTTTGAGCTCTCTACGTGTTTGGGATATTTGCAACTGTATTGCCCTACTGGGTGTACGATGATACAATTTTTCCAGAGTGAGGAGTCTTTGCTCCAGTTGTAATATACCCTTGGCCCTTAGTTTTTTATTTTTAGAAGCTATGGCAATAAGGTGTCTATAAGGTGCACATAAGGCAGTAACACTGCCTTATGTGCCTCCCATGTTATGGCTGTATTATCTACAGTACCTGCATTTTCAGTAAAATAGGTTGTTATAGTATCCAGAATCTGTTTGTGAATCACCGGGTCATTTAAGAGCATCTCATTTAAGCGCCAGTGTGCCTGACGTCTGGGCTGACTGAGGGTATCTACCTCTAATGATGTTGCAGAGTGGTCCGACCATGTAATAGGTAAATACTAGTGGTAGACTTAAACTTTAGCAAATCTCTAGAAACCAAAAAATAATCTAACCTTGTATATAGATTGTGCCTATTGGAATAAAAAGTGTAAGCTTTCTCATTGGGATGATGTATCGCCAAATATCCCTGAGATCCAATCTGCGAATCAATTGACGGAAATTTTTGGACTGCGTTGAAACTACTGGATTAGTGGGGAGTGAGGAGCGATCCCTAAACTCTGAGATCACAAGATTAAAGTCTCCTGTATACTGTATATACTGTATGTTCATTAATGTTAATGGTTTACCTCCTAAGGATCCCTCCAAGATCAAGTAATGACCTCCTGGATCAGCTAAAACCTTTGTCACCTGATAAGGACATGCTCTGTGTATCATAATCAGTACTCCAGCCCTCTTACTTCCGGCATCTGCCTGAATCACCTTGGGATACATATTAGATTTCAATGTACAGTTGTCCGATTTTTTAAAATGCGTCTCTTGTATTAGAGCAATATCCAGCCTGAGTCTATGCAGTTCTCTGATTGCTAAATACCTCTTTAGCACACTATGCAACCCATTTCTAATGTCAACAACTTAACCATTGGCATTCCATAGTAGTAACCCTCTAAAGATATAGGAATTGTCGCAGAGCCTACTCAATTGCATAAACCAGATCACAGGGTAAGCAATCAGAGAAATATCGAGGATATTAAGCAGCTGAGCAAGTGGGAGAGAAAGATATTTGTGCCATATATACAGTATAGCTTAAGCAAATCCAATATGAACATACAGAGAAAAACAATAACAAAAATGATACACCAAAACATAGGTGAAGTAACCATTAACCTGTAAATGATATGTAACTGTACAACCCCCAACAATTGCATTATGTTCAGCAAATATAGGGGTTAAAGTAGGCCCGCCGTGGCCTATAAAGGGAGCACTCTCCTGTTAATGAGAAAGTTTGTGGTGCACAGGCTTTGGGGGGATTGCCGGGTCTCTCCCTCATACAAAAAAGCACAGGTAGGGCAGCACTCACTTAATCAAAATCGTGTATTAAATATAAAACATCAGACTACGTTTCGGGCATGCATTGTGCCCTTTATCAAGCCAAAGCTACACATAGTTTACAGGTGTGCAAGGTCAGGTGGTTGTAAAGAGAGATTATCAGGAAGTGACATCAGCGTCGAATGCATAATTGTAACCCCTACAGGTCAAAGTTTACATTATGTTTTATACATATTGCCCTTACCCTTCATGTGCTTATTTTAATCTACCATAGCCAACATAGTTTGCAAGCACATTATATATATTGATAAGCTCAGTTCCAATTGTATCTAATAGCATCAAGTTTTTTGTAACATACTCATAAAAAGAGATATAAATCATAATCTCTATTTAATCCTTTGGGCTGTAAGGAACCTAATTTGTGGATCCACCACACCTCCCTCTGTTTTAAACGGAGTTCTCGATCTCCTCCATTTCTAAGTGGGGGGATCATTTCCAGCACCATAAATCTGAGTTGATCAGCACTGTGTCCTTTCTCCAAGAAATGCTTGGACACTGGCTAGATTAATGGCAGATCTGTGTTGTGAGATGCGTGATTTGATCATCTGTGTGGTCTCACCTATATAGATGAGACCACATAGACAAATCAACACATATACAACATATTTGGAGACACTAGTGTAGAAGCCCCTCAAGTGGCCAACATGCCCTGTCTCAGGGTGGATAAAATCTTTCCCTTTATGTACATAAGGGCATAGATTACAATTGTAACATGGTGACATTCCTGTTGCTCTCTTGCCTAGGAAAGTATCAACTTCTCTAGTTTTTTTTCTTTACCTGAGCACTGTATGTATATATATATATATGTATATATATATATATATATATATATATATATATATATATATATATATATATATATATATACCTGTATATACAGATGAAGCCACTTTGGTTTGTCTGTTTGACACAGAATAACTAAACACAGATATCCCATTTATCTCATTTAACACAGAAAACTGCGTCACAACATCCCATCTAATTAAAGCATTCACCATTGTGAACAATGGAGCTTTGGTATGCTAATGAAAAGGTTAAATGCATTAAATGAGTTAAGATGACTTAAGATAACACAGTTTCTTCAATTACCCCTGAGTCATGACGCATTTAACTCACAAATCCAAGTGGCTTCATCTGTACATACAGTGCAATATAGAAAGTGGCCACTAATGCACACGTTCCACTAGGTATATTTAGGTATTTTCTGAAATCCCTCACGGTTTCTTTCATTGGGCAAAAGAGAGGAGGGGCACTGGGTAACCCCCCATATGTTTCCCTAAAACCTGTTCTTTTTAATCTAAGAAGTCTGGCTAATGCAACCGGTTGGGAGATGTAGGATTTAAAAGCTAACACAATGCTTTCGATATGTAACTCCAGTCTTGGCTATTAAAGGATTTTAAATGTCTAAAGCCAGAAGGCAAGATGGATTTTTTTCAAGTTAATAAATTCAATAAGATTATTTTTTTATGTTGCCAGAGGCCTTTATTAAAAGTATTAAGTCAATTTGGTCCCTGACATCTAGTTTATAAAGGAATATATTGAGTAGGTCTGAGGATTCTTTGTTTTTTACAAGCTTAAGATCCTGGTCTAACAGCATGAATTTTTTAGAATAGTATCATTCTAGGGGTAAGTACAAGTTGTTGCTCATCTCTATTCCTTGCAGAACTGGTTTGTAAAAATGGCAATTTATTAGGACTTTTAACATTCAATACTTGAATTATTATTACAATTACAAATTCAGCCTGGGTTGTTCTTTTCAGTCGATTTGTTCAACTGTGTGTCTTTTATGCAGCTTCCCCATGTGTCAGTCTCCCATTAAGTCCGTGCTGTTCTTAATTTGTCTTAATTTGCTAAATCGTGTCACAAGGACTTGCACTTTGTAAATATTAATGTTGGTGGTTGGGGTGATCAATAGCAGGCTTTAGGTTTTTTTTCTTTAACAGTATCATGGAACTGTCTATAGTATAAAAACAGGGTGCAGGAAAATATACATTTTGTTGAGGCAGGCAATGCTAATGCACTGATGGGGTGGCATTTCAGCTCCTGTACAGAAAATGGAAGTAAACAGTGTCACAAGAGATTGAAATAGTGAAAAAAAATAACTAGGAAAGGAGACCTGATGCGTCCCCTTAATAAATGGGAGGCATACCTGATATTCACTTGCACATTTTAAATAAACAATATGACAGTGCTTGTGTTTTCTGATAGCTACAAGGATGGAACAATATATTGAAATATGTTATAGAAATGAAAAGAAGTAAAACCCCTCTCTATTCAATTGACCACCAATTAAAGAAAATTCAAGTATCAGTGCAGCAGTGTCGGAGTTTATTAACAGTTTCAATTGATTGGTTAAAGGTTACTAACCCAGTGTTGCTTCAATTATTGGGCAGCCATTGCTGGGTTACCCAATAAAGTGCTATGTGCTAGGTGCTAATAATTCATCAGCAATTAAAAACCATGTAACAGGATTAATTAATATTGTGCTATAAAGTGCTAGTGCTTCAAATGAAATTAAGAAGTTGACTTAAATAACCAGGATTAAATTGACCCAGGTGAGATTAAAGTTAATTCATTATTATATATCACACATTAAAATCCATTCATTATAGAAGATTGTAAATAGCTGATTAACTGTTAAAAAGTAAACTTTACTAAATTCATTAAAATTGCTGCAAATCAAATTGATTTTTCGACGCCGACGCCCGTTTTTGACGCCAGCGACCGTTTTTGACGCCGGTGTCCATTTTTTCGAAAAAAAAATTTTTGACGCCGGCGAATTTTTGACGCGAATTTTCGCGGGAGTTTCGCGAATTTATTCGCTGGCGGCGAATCGCGCAAATTCGCCGCAAATTCGCGCCTGGCGAATAAATTTGCCCATCACTATTTATGAAATTGTTTGCACTTATTTGCATTATGCCTATGATTAAGGGTGGTTACACCGAAACAGGTAAGGCTTTAGCCAAGAAACAATGTAACATTTAAGCAGAGTTAATAAAATAGATATCAATGGACAGTGGAGTTGCTGCTCACTTTTTCTCTTGGGTTATTTGAATTAGCTCTAATTCATCTGCTAGAAAAGGGAGCTTCCCCTAAAAGATATTTTAAACTGTATACTATATTAAACTCTGTCAATCAAAATCTGACTTTGACTCCAGCAAGAAGAGAGAACGGAGAAAGACAGATGCTGAGAGTGGGAGAGTGAAGAGCATCTTCATTATTTCAAAAACCGTAACGATGTTTTAATTTATTTTATTTGTCAGCATGATGAAGCTAATATTAATTGTTTATTTTCATTAAAGTTCCCTTAACAATGTATTTGTTCCTCAACCTTACATTTTTCTTTATGCAGCTGTAACCAACACATTCGCACCCTGATTTCAACTGTTCTAATTGGCTGATTCCAGCTTGAGTGAGCAATTTGCAAGGCACTTCTCACAAATGGGTTTGTTGTGAAAAGAACTTGACACTAATGAAACAAATACACTAATATATCATTTGTATCTCAAAAACGATAAGAAAGATATCATTACAACCTGATTGTTAAACCGAATTATTAATAAACCAATACATTTAAGAGGATTTACCACATTCCCATTTTAAAATGGGATGTCATTTCACAACCCACTGATGAAGGGATGAGTTAAAGCCAAATTTATTTTCAGACAAGGGAGCCATTGCTTAGAAAGGCCATCAATTGAGCAATGCAGTTTGATTGTAAATGACTTCATAGTGGGGTTCCTCAGTTGTAAATTGGATGTTAAATACAAAAAAAACAGTATAACAGGTATGGGATCCATTAACCGGAAACCCGTTATCCAGAAAGCTCCAAATTTTATCCAAATAATCCACATTTTTAAAAATGTTTTCCTTTTTCTCTGTAATAATAAAACAGTATATTGTACTTGATTCAAAGTAAGATATAATAGATCCTTCTTGGAAGCAAAACCAGCCTATTGGGTTTATTTAATGTTTAAATTATTTTTTGGTAGACTTAAGGTATGGCGATCCAAATTACAGAAAGATCCTTTATCTGGTTCGAGCATTCTGGCTAACAGGTCCCATATCTGTATATAGCAAAATTTTTTTAGCCATCAGTTTGTGATAACTAGATTTGTGGTTCTCTGCGTCTGCCAATTATTTTCATTCTTTTTTTGAAAACTAGTACTGACTGCGTTCTGCAGTGCTTTAGATACAGCAAGCAACTTCCATAGGGAGGATGGAGAAATGCTATTCATCAAATACAGTGGGAATACGCTGCTCTCTTGACTTAGCTCTTTTTCTAAAATGTTGAGAACTGTGTACTTCTCCTCCAGTAGGTTGTGCATTGTATACAGATTGAGGAAATTACGGGCTATGTTCTTTTAGGTTTCAGAGCAGTTTGCAGCTCCGGCATTGTCAGGGCTGGATTTCTTGTTTCAGTGCCATAAATCCGGTCCTAGGCATTGTCGAAGCATTATGTTTCAACACAATCAGTTCAGGATCTATTATCCAGAATGCTTTGGACCATCGGTTTTCAGAAGCTCTCCTTTCCTAAAGATATTGGTTAGTTCAGGGATCAGGCAGGTTAGAAAAGGTAATCTGCCAATGCAGATGATTCCCTTCAATTTAATTCCACGTGAATAATAATTATGCTTTTTCTTTGCTCTGATTCTAAATTCAGTCATGTAATGAAATATTCTGACTGTGAACAGTTTTATGCAAAATATATTTATCTACATTGTTGATCTGTTGATTGATGTGTCATTCCTATTCATTCACTCTGTAAAAGCTGCTCATATATATACTGTATGTCTTCTTTCCAGGCATAAAAAATAGTAGAAGGCCCTGTGCAGTTCTTTTAAAGATGCGTTGCTTTATTTGAGAAAGGAGCATAAAGTGAAGCAGAAACCTAATGTTGTTTTTCTTAAAGGACAAGGAAAGGCAAAAAAATAAAATCCCATTTTTACTTTCTTTAATGAAAAAGAAACCTATCTCCAATATACTTTAATTAAAAAATGTGTACCGTTTTTATGAGAAACCTGACTGTGTGCAGTGAAATTCTCCCTTCATTTACTGCTGTGGATAGGAATTGTCAGACGGTCCCTAACTGCTGAGCAGTGAAACAATAATACTTATGAACAGCAGGGGGAGCCTTACTTACCAGCCATGCAGAATTCAAGCAGCTTTGTTTATGACGATCCCTAAACAGCCCAGACCACACTGAGCATGTGCAGGGTCAAGTCAGACAAAGTTACAAGATGACAGCCCCCTGTGGCCAACTTTGAAAGCATAAATCATTTGCTTGATTAGGCTTTATGGTGCAGTAAGTTCATGCTTATGTTTAGTATACAAAATACAGCATTTCTAGCCTTGCTCTATTTTAGACTTTCCTTGTCCTTTAATGGCCAGTGGCTACAAGCCTTATGTAACAGTTATTATACAGAATATACCAGAACTGGATTATTATTATTTATAATGAATTCCACCCACTGGTAGGAGTATGAGAGGACAATTTAAAAGAAAAATTAAATTTTCTATTTATCTTTGCTAGTCCTAAAGCATCTTTTACCCTAGGCCCTGTGAACTGATATGAATTATCTATACATTCCAGATAACTTTCCCATTGTGCCCATAGCATTGTGCCCATATGTAGCCAAAATGCCATTACAAATACAAGATGATTCTTCAGTGATGATGCTTCAAATGAGAACTACACCAGTCATGCTGTCATCTAACACAGAGATTAATGTGCAGTTTTGGCTTGTCTTGTTGATATTACACAAAATCAAGATAATGGACAATATGTGGGTGGTCAAAAATGTGCTGAATATCTTACTCAACCACTGCCTGAATAAAGTAAAGAGAGCGAAGTGTTCACAAATAACAGGTAGGATCCTATTTGAGAATAATCTTAAATGAAGTGGCCTGCTGCTTCTGGAGAGTGCGGGGAAAGGTTTATCAAGCAGTGTTCTTAAAGTATCCATCTAAGATATTGTTGGACTACAGCCCCCAGCCTGATTATGCCTAGATAATATGCTACAGTATGATGGGAGATGAATTCCAACAACAATTATTAAAAGCCACTATTTTATGGAAGGTATATCTCCCCTTTAATTACCAATGTATTGCAGTGTGACACTATGGGACTGATTTATCAAAGGTTGAATGTTAGAGGTTTTTTTTTCTTCACCTCGAATCACCTTGAAACTCGAATGGTATCTTACTTACGTAGAAACGCAAATGACAAATACCCAATTCTGCAAGTTCGAGTCCCACAACCTGAAAACTTGATTGAGTTTTCAGAGGAAAAAAAAACAATCAAATCAAGTTCAAAATCAGCCAAAACCCGAGCATCAAGCAGGCTGTTAAACTCTTCAAATGGGTCCAGGGACCTCTGTCTTTGACTTCTACAGAACACAGGGTTTAGGTGGTGTATTTTCAATTGACTTTTTATTCAACCAAAAATGTGAGTTTTGACCAAAACATACAACTCAAATTTTCATGGAAAAAACAACGTGAATCTTAATAAATCTGCCCCTATGTAAATAAGTGACTCCATACCTTTCAGTATTCAAAAATGTAATTTGTGACACATTTAGCCACAAGCCCTGCTTTAACTTAATTTGTTTCATTAAATCCTTATTGTGGCAAGATGTTTTGCATCTAAGATGTTTATTATGTAAACTAGTACAGTGATTTGGTGCAGATTTTGGTGCATAATGCTCAAGCTGCAGCAGGCACTGGCACAAAGAAGCCCTGTAGCAATTATTTTGGCTAGGGTTGAATTTCAGGGCTATCTTTTTGTGCATTGTTCTATAGACACTGTTAGCTGCACTTTTTGAACCTCCATCCCAGACACAAGTTACACATACAGTATTAGAGTACAGTTTACTAGTCAGAGCAATATGTTGTGCTTTTGGTATCTGTCGCAATAATTTGAGCCTGGTTACAGTAGATGCAGTTAAATTAGAGTTATATACAGCAATTTTGCACTAACATAGACATGGATATTGCCATGATATTTTCTGTGTAACAGTATGTTTGTTAACTAAATAAAGCTGACTTGGACATTATATCAGTTCCTTTAGTTATATCTTGTCTGAGTGCTTGCAGCAAGCTTTTATAGACTATCACTCAGCCGCAGCCTGACCTCGATGCCCTTATATAAGGAATACTCACATTTAACCTGTCTATAATCTTGTTTGCCCATCAGTAGCTTTGCTGCGGTGCCATTGGGTCAGTGAGCTGCTTTCTGATTAGCAACAACATGCCCTTCTAATAATCTTAGGGGATTTGTATAAAGGTAAGGTTTGAAGTAAACTCTCCATTCCTATGTCTCTAGACATGCTATGTTTTATTTTCTTTCTGTCGTTCATCTATAAGGCTGCAGTACAGAGACCTTTAATAGCATTAACAGATCAAGGGGTAAAGTCTGAAAGACTCCACTTTCAGGCTGAACTGGGATTTTTTTTTTTTACGCAAACACGCACTTTTGCCTCAAGTGCTGTCATATATAGAGGATTTTGCTTTGTTGGATAAGGTTATTAGCATAGTGCAAAATATTCCTATTCTGTAAATCAATTCCATAAAAAAGTGAAGTCACGTTTCTCTGCTTTGGGCAGCTCACGTAACAGCATCTGGAAATGCTAAACGTAATAGAATCCAGTGTGAATAGTACCTGCTGTTGGTTGTGCTCACATATTTTAATCTCGTTCTAAATGAGCTTGCCTTTGCATTGAACACAGATTGCTGGGCCATATGGAGTTTACACATTAGGTAAAGAATAATGTGAATATATCATGTAAATATGTCATAGTTGCACCAACATATTCAAAGTAGAAAGATTGTAGAATTTTTCTGTCTCTAACAGTTATGCAAAAATGTTGCTAAAAGTGGCATAGCTAATTTTATGTTTTTAGCAATATCTTGTCCTCAAAAATATCTCCAGCACAATGAAAATATAGGGAAAATATGTTTGGAACATTTGGCATATAATTTGGACTACATATATATATATATAAATATATATATATATATACAGTACATACATATATATATATATATATATATATATATATATATATATATATATATATATATATATATACTGTATATACACACACACACACACACTATTAGAGAAGATCAGACATTACATTGTGGAAGATGTGGTCATCTTCCACAATCTTTAATGTAGTGCCACATTTTATTTTGAGCTATTAAAACTGTACAGTACTATGAGAGTAAACGTTTTCCTTTGCAAAATGCAGTTTCTAATCTATGTCATCTTGTACCCATCAGCCTCATATTTATAGATTTTTGCTCGTACTTGTCTGACTTCTTAGTGAGGATGGATTTTACTTTCATCATAAACATTTTTACAAGTCCCATAAAGGAATTCTTTTTTTTTGATCCCATGAGATGTTTCTCACTCATTGTCACTGAGGGATTCTTTGGGCTGCCTATTTGTGTAATATGATAATATATTCTACAAGTAATTGCAATGTTTAACTTTTTCCTTCGAAAATCAGATATACGGTGAAACACATCTTATTTCATTTTTAAAAAATCAATCTCCAAACTCAGTGGGAGCTCTGCATAAGCCTCTACTTAGTTTTAATAACTCACTTGTGTCCTCAGAGATGAATCTAAGATTTCATTATTATTCTTTTTATGCTTTTTTTCCTTTAATTTCTTTCTGAAGTTTTTGTCACTAACCCAATACGTGCCACTGAAATTTTATATCTGTCGCTTAGGTCCAGTATGTAAGTACATAAAATATACAAATACAGTAGGGGCTTACTGATCCACTTATTTAGCAGGTGGGAATTGGGAGCCCCACTGTTTTGTTTCTACTCACCATAAAGAGAGACAGAGACTGAGAGAGCAGGTGCTCATGGATATTCATATTTAACCTGTTAGCACAAAGAATAAAATAAATATCCAGAATGCTCGGAACCTAGGGCTTTCCGGATAGGGGTCTTTCTGTAATTTTGGACAAGTCTACTAATAATAAGATAATTTAAGTCTACTAAAATATCATTTAAAAATTAAGTAAATCGAAAAGGACTGTTTTACTTCCAATAAGGATTAATTATATCTTAGTTTGGAACTAGTAAAAGGTGCTGTTTTATTATTACAGAGAAAAAGGAATATGTTTTAAATTTTTGAATTATTTGTTTAATTTTGTTTTTTGTTTAAAACAATGTTTCATTTTTTACTTAAAACTGAGAACTGACCTCAACCTACCCATACAAAAGTGGCATGTTTTAAATGGGCTGTTCACCTTCTAAACACTTTTTCAGTTCAGTTCAGTTGTTTTAAATTGTTCACTAGAAATAGACGTTTTTTTTTTCAATTACTTCCTGTTTTTAATTTTTTTGTACCTTCTTTTTAAAGTTTAATCAGGGGCGATTCTTGCTATAATGCCGTCTGAGGCGGCCTTCTTTCGCCGCCCCTTCCCTCCCCACGGCACTAACCTTTATAGCGCCGGAGAGGGCAGTGGCGGTCCGCGACGCTTGGTGCAGAGAGCGCAATAGCGCTCTCTGCACTAGAAGAGACGAATTTCTGGTTTGAAAACCGGAAATTCAGCTCTTAGTTACCAGGAGCGGCAGTTTTGCCGCCCCTGGCAACCAGGGGGGCGCTGCCGCCTGAGGCGAGTGTCTCAACTCGCTTCATTGGTGGAGCGCCCCTGAGTTTAATGTTACAGTCTCTGGTGATTCAGTCTGACAGCTCAGTAATTCTGGTGCGGATTCTGAACTGTTACAATTTGCTACATTAGTTGATACATTTCTCAGCAGCATTTGTGGATTATTAGCAACTTTTGTTTCAATTACAACAGCTGCCTTTAATGAAACTGGGGGATTCTGTTCAGCAGGGCCAGAGATATAAAAGGTATCAACTAAGGGGGTTTTTTACTAAAATCCGAATGTATCTCATATTTTATTTTAAAAACCAAGGCCAAACTCCCATGCTTAAAGGAACAGTAACACCAAAAACTAAAAGTGTTTTAAAGTAATGAAAATATCATGTAGTGTTGCCCTGCACTGGTAAAACGGATGTGCTTGCTTCAGAAACACTACTATAGTTCATATAAACAAGCTGCTGTGTAGCAATGGCGGAAATTGAAAAATGGCTAAATGGCACAGGATAGATAATGGATAACAGATAACACCATTAGACAGACAGAGCTTATCTGCTGTCTGCTGTGTAACTTGAGCCTTTTCTCCTTTGAATGGCTGCCCCCATGGCTACACAGCAGCTTATTTATATAAACAATAGTAATGTTTCTGAAGCAAACACAGCAGTTTTACTAGTGCAGGGCAACACTGCATTATATTTTTATTACTTTAAAACAATTTAATATTTTGATGTTACTGGTCCTTTAAATAACTTTTATTAATAAAATAAGCCAAATTAATCGGAAACCGAATCGCTCAAATTTTTCTGGCTTTTTTTTCCTGAATTACTACATTTTTTTTTCCGAGTTTTTACACGAATCCCCAAAAAAGTCAGATTTTCGGGCTAAACCCAGCACAGACCACAAAAACTTCAAATTGAGTTAGCTGCCTCTCCCACTGACTTAGACATCTGAGGTTCTAGCTTTTTGCAGCATCAGGGTATAATAAATCTATTTATTTAAATATCTTTTTTTTTTTTAAACAAAAATTTTGAGTTTTTGCCTCAAAATGCCCGACCAGATAAATTCGAGGTTTCGTAAATAACCCCCTAAATGTATCATTTAGAACAGTTTGCTGAGTTTGTGACCCCCCCCCCCCATCCTCCCAGAAAGCTTTAGAAAGACCTAAGGAGATAGATAATAGAAAGTAATTGAAAAAAGTCTTTATTTCTGGCGAACTAGCTGAAAATGATTGAAATGAAAAAAAAGTGTTGGAAGGTGAACAACCCCTTTAACCATACCTTATTATGAGATTTACAGGGTTTTATTTTCACTGAATTAAAGTCAAACCTTTGACCTTAAAATTTGAAATAAAATATGTCGAGATTTGAGAAGCTAAAGTTGTAACAAAGACACAGGTACATTTATTAGGAAGGTCAGGTTCTGTTTAAAACCTGGGGACTTCATTAAGCAGGAAAGATAAAACTGGATGAGATAAGCTGTGTTTTGCTCTGTTTCGATTTGGTGAGAATTGCATGCACCATTTAAAGATTAATTGGACCAGAGAAGCTGATGCAAAGACATGTCAAAAATGGAAATATTTTTTGCATTCGATAATAGTTTAATGAATAAATCATACATAAATCCCTGCTGGAAGTCTAGATCCGTCACAGAACAGAATGACTTAATGATATGTATAATAATGGGGAAGGCTGTATGAAGTAGAGCAGAATAGGCAGAGTGTGTAAATAAGGTGTATTTAATCTTTTGTGGCAGTACTGTGTTATGTGCAGCGTTCGCTCTATGGGGTTAAACGTACCAATAACAAGTTTAATATACAAAGTATTTTGACAGTATTTACTATTAATATCCACAGCATGGAACAATCTAGTGGCGCTTTATAAATGAAATTATACATAAATGATTCCTAAAGTAAAATCTCTTTGGAGCAGTACTGAATTGAATTATAAGCCCCTGTTTGGCAGCCTCCATTACTAAGGAACTTGTTTTCATAAAATATGTCACAGCTTCTTAAGGTGGCCATACACGGGCCGATAAAAGCTGCTGACAGACCGCATCGCCAGCTTATTGGCCCGTGTATGGCGACCCCCGATGGGCTTCACCGATAGAGATCTGGCTGAAAGTTGGCCAGATCTCGATCGGATGGGATGAAAAATCTCGCCGCAGGCGACTTTTCATTTTAGCCGGTGCAAGACAGAGGTAAGGCATTTGGGGAGATTGATTGCAACAAAGACGATGTGATTAGTCGCCAGGTGATTAAATCTCCCTAAATCACCCAGTGTGACCTTACCTTAAGTGTTGCCCTGCACTGGTAAAACTGCTGTGTTTGCTTCAAAAACACTACTATTGTTTATATAAATAAGCTGCTGTGTAGCAATGGGGCAGCCATTCAAAGGAGAAAAAGCTCAAGTTACACAGCAGATAGTAGATAAGCTCTGTAGAACATAATGGTGTTATCTGTTATCCACTATTTAACCTGTATCATATAGCCTATTTTCAATCTCCACCATTGCTACACCAGCAGAATGTTTATATGAACTATAATCGTATTTGGAAGCAAACAGATCAGTTTTACAAGTGCAGGTCAAAAGTACATGATATTTTCATTATTTTAAAACACTTTCATTTTTTGGTGTTTCTGTTTCTTTAACTCAACCTTTAAGTCGCTTGCGTCACAACCGTCACGCATCAACATTATTCCGATTCCCATTGACTTTAATGCATGCATCAAAATTGACACGAATGGCAGAATTGACAAGGGCGTCAACATTGAAGCAGGTGTCAAAATTCGCGTTTCGAAAATTTTTCACAGTTTCACGAATTTTGTGGGAAATTTGCACATTTTTAGGTGAAGCAAAACGGGACAAATTTGCCCATCACTAATCATAATAAATTATCAAAACAGTACAAGTCAAATAATATCTGCTATGGAAGCTGATACAGCAAGACGGATTAATAATCGGAATATGCAGACTGCACTGAGTCTGCAGATATGAATCTCTACACAGTCGCTGGCTGCTCTACAAGGAAACAAACAAAGTTGCTCAAGTTCTGGGAAGTAAGGTGGGGGGGGCTCCCCCTGCCATTTGAAACAATGCCTGTTATTTTAAATAGTACCTCAATAAAGTCATCTTTTTGATTTCAACCTCCATCTGCTGATTGCTTTCTCAACCACTAAACCCCAAGCATATGATTACCACTGGAATGGAGACCAGTAAGAGGAAGTCAATACGGCAAGGAGAGGGCACAATGGAGGAGTGACCTATGGACGAGGACATGTGATTTTGCCTCTCTTCTTCCTTGTGTTCCATTCCAGAGCTCAAGGATCACCCTTACTCACACAATGTAAGTCATCTCATTGAGAACATATTGAGATTTTCAGCCAATATTACACTGTAATCAAACTTTGTGCCCCAAGAATTTGACCACAATATTCTTGTACCTGGCTGCGAGTATCTTATAGTTAGGGGGAAAACCACCTAGGTAAAGAGAAAAAAAATCTGGCTTCCTATAAAACAGATTTCTTGCTAAAGAGTATTTCTCAAATATTTGCTTTGAAGCTCAGAAAAATGTAATCACGGCTGTCAGTGGAGTTTTTATGAGGGTTTTATTCAATTTTTAACACAGCTGAGATAGCAATGAAACATAAAGGCTATATGTGCCCTGTAATAGTTTGCTCACCAGGATAAACATTTTCCCGCAGTTACATTTTCATTCAGAACATATAGTTGTCCATTAAGGTAGACAGAGTGGAATGTTTGATACAGTATATACACCAGCTGCCCAAATGATTTCAGTTTATGCACTGGACATTTTAAATATCTAATTCATGGGGGGAGATGGGAATCTGGCATAAGAAACCAATTTAAATGCCTACAGAGAGAGAGAGAGCTGCAAAACAAAAAGAAAAGCAGTGAAAGACAAATATGTTTTAAACAAGTCCTATCCATATTGGTGAGACAAATCTAGAGGAAAATGAATAATGAGTACCTTTGTTGCCATACATTTCCAAGCAATGAGCCAAGGTAACCCTTACAGTTCTGTTACAGTGGGAGCCTGCTGTTCAGTAGCATAGTCTGTCTGACTAAACCATCAGTTTCGAGGGGTGTTTAGCAAGCGATATGCTTTTATTTTATTATAAGCATCTTGTCTATTTATGCCAAGACCAAATTCATCAAGAATATTACAATCCTGCACTATTTTCTGTGGCTGAAGCTGTAAGGAATTAAGCTCATACTGGGAATGTACTTATTGAATGTTAATGTTACAGTCTGTGGAGGATTTGTGCAGTTTATTTTCCTACATTCTGGTAAGTGCTTTGCTAATGAATGAACGGATATTAGAGACGGTTTATCAAGCAGATTGCTTCCAAAGTATGAAGTTACCAGGGAAAGCAAAAATGATTCTGTCACAACTGGCTGCATTTTAATATATATGCCTCAGCCCTGCTTCCTTGCTGTGAGCAACAAGTGAGTTATACGATGCACTCCAAACATCCATACATGTATCATATTCAGTGATTTAACAAGCCCAAGTGTCACATTCAGAGGGAAAGGTGCTTTGTAAGTTTAGCAAAGCCTGTTTTTTTAATAAAGTAATGGACATAGATTATAATCGCTACCTTCTTCTTCTTGTGTCACTTAGGCTATTGAGAGACATAGTAGTTTATTGCCAGTGGGAGCAACGTATCTGAAAATAGCTTCTAATGAAGAATGGAGATTGCACATGTAAAGAGAAAATGTGGGCAACAAAACACTACTTCTGTGATTGCCCTTTAGTACTTAACCTTGTACAGGTATAGAATCCATTATCCAGAAAGTTCCCAATTACGGGAAGGTCATCTCCCGTAGACTCCATTTCCATAAAATATTTAAAGAATGTTCTCTTTAATAATAAAACAGTACCGTGTACTTGAACTAAGCAAAGATATTCGGGGTTTTTTTGTTTTTTTTTTAACTTAAAATGTATTTGGTTTTAACAGGTAAGTTTCCATACATTGCAGTTTTTCTAAAAGGAGAACTAAAGCTTTACTAAAGAAGAAGGCTAGAAATGCTGTATATTGTGTTTTGGGCTTCTGTATCAGCCCAAGGCAACCACAGCCCTTTAGCAGTAAAGAGCTGTGCCTCTAAAGATGCCCCTGTAGCTCCTCTTCTTCTTTTCTCCTGATTTACTGCACATGCTCTGTGCTGCTGTCACTTACTGAGCTTAGGGACCCACTGACAATATACAGTACTCATAGAATATAAATGTCACAATATAAGGCTGATTAGTAATTAATACAGATAATTACTTCATGGCAGCACAGAAACCAGTGCATCTAGCATCAGAATTTAATAATCAGCCATGTAGCATCAACTTATATTACAATCCAACCTCATTTGCTGCTTGATAATTTGTGAAAACCCCTAAATTTCAACAGCTGCTCAGAGCCCACTGAACATGTTAGTGTCACAGACACTTTCCAAGATGGCCACTCCCTGTGACAAGCTTGAAGTCCTGGATCATTGCTGTTATTGAGAAGCTGAGACTTTAGGCTGGTGCAGTAGGTTCAGTATATAAAATTATATATATTTTTAGCCATATCCATTTTTAGAAATTAATTTTCCTTTAAACAAACTAAGATATTATTAATCCTAATTGGTGACAAAACAATCCTATCGGATTTAGTTAATAATTAAATGAGATTTAGTAGACTGGATAACAGTTACCATACCTGTATATGTATATTGTTAATTATGATATGGTTACGGAATCTTTTATCCGGTAACCCCTTATCCAGAAAGTTCCAAATGACAGGAAGGCCATCTCGCATACATTATATTAAAATCAAATAATCATTTTTTTTTAATTATTTCCTTTTGTTCTGTAATAATAAAACAGTACCTTGTATTTGATCCCAACTAAGATTTAATGAAGCATTGCTAGAGGTAAAGCAATCCTATTGGGTTTAATTCATTTTTAACTCCTTTCTTAATAGACTTTAGGTTTGGAGTTCCAAATTATGGAAAGATCTCTTATCCATAAAACCCCAGGTCCCGAGCATTCAGGATAACAGGTCCCATACCTGTATGTTGTTCTCTTGTTCTCTGTCTGTAATTGATTGTTTGAATTAGAGTGCTGTGTTTAAAAGTAGAAATACATGAATAAAAATGTACATACAAACATACATACATGAAATGCGCCTGCTAGTATCTTCTCAGTGAGCAGCCTATTCTCCCCCAAGCTTGTAGTCCCCCTCAATGCCCCCTTGGGATCAGCAGTTTAGATTCCAAAAGGAAAACCCACTTCCATCGCTCACAAGTGAATAGTCTTTGGAATGACTGCTCCAAGATTGCGTACATGCAAAAATACTCACACATAGGAAAGTTTATTTACTAAAATCTGAATTCATCTAATTATTTAAATAAAAACACCACAACCAAACCCTCATAGCAGATTTGACCTTATTTATTATTTAAAAAACTCGAATCAATCGGTTCGGGGGGAAAACGCAAAAAAATCGTATAAAAAATTGTATTGTATGATTTTTTTTCAGATCATACGATTTTCTCAGATCAGATTTTCGGGCTAAACCCAGCATAGACCGCAATAACTAATTAGGATAGGGACCTCTGCCATCTGGTCTGGGATGGCGGAAACTCAACTTATAGAGGTATGTATATAAATAGTGTTGTGACACTATGGTCTTGTCTCTATATAGCTTCACCCACTCATTTCTTAACACAATTGTTGACATTCTGAATGTAGTGCACTGGGTTATCAACTAATGGGTCTAGTTAGGAAGCCCAATATTTAGCAGTGTTATATATCCTTGCATTGATGCTATCTAGAAATAACTAAGCTTTTACTAGGGCACAAGTATGGCTTCACTACACAATAGAATGGGAAACAGTTTGACTGATAACTTTGTAACCTCTGGTGGGATCTTTCCTTACAATGGCCATACACAGCCCAATGCTCAAGGTGTCTGGCCAAATGGATAATAGACAGCTACTATATGACAGCCATATGAGTACATGGCCAACTTTCTATTGTTCTGTTTGTTGGTGCCATGGGATGGTAAACTCCTCCTTGTGTGCCATGTAATGTCAACACAAATTTGTTATTCCATTGCTTCACTGGACCATTAAGTAATGCAATTAGTAGCTTAATTCAATTAGTTTGTGAAAACTAGGGATGTAGCGAACGTCGGAAAAAAAGTTCGCGAACATATTCGCGAACTTGCGCAAAAATGCGAGCGGTTCGCGAACGGTTCGCGAACCCCATAGACTTCAATGGGAAGGCGAACTTTAACATCTAAAAAAGAAATTTCTGGCCAGAAAAATGATTTTAAAGTTGTTTAAAGGGTGCAACGACCTGGACAGTGGCATGCCAGAGGGGGATCAAGGGCAAAAATGTATCTGAAAAATCTGCCTGTGTGTGCTTGGAAGAGATAGTGTAGGGGGAGAGCTGTTAGTGATTTCAGGGACAGATGATAGTAAGTTTGCTGGCTAGTAATCTGCTTGATACTGCTCTGTATTGGAGGGACAGAAGTCTGCAGGGATTTGAGGGACATTTTAGCTTAGGTAGCTTTGCTGGCTAGTAATCTACTGTTCTCTTTAAACAACTGCCATACGTTGCCCTTGTAGGCATTGTTTGCCCAGTTTTTTTGGACGCAGCCACTGAAGCACAGTTGCCAGAAAAAATATGCCATATAAATGCTGAAAATAGTCATTTTTCGCCATACGTTGACCTTGTAGACATTGTTTGCCCAGTTTTTTTTGGACGCAGCCACTGAAGCACAGTTGCCAGAAAAAATATGCCATATAAATGCTTAAAATAGTAATTTTTCGCCATACGTTGACCTTGTAGACATTGTTTGCCCAGTTTTTTTGGACGCAGCCACTGAAGCACAGTTGCCAGAAAAAATATGCCATATAAATGCTGAAAATAGTCATTTTTTGCCATATACGTTGAGTCAACGTATGGCAAAAAATGACTATTTTCAGCATTTATGTGGCATATTTTTTCTGGCCTCTGTGCTTCAGTGGCTGCGGCCAAAAAAACTGGGCAAACAATGCCTACAAGGTCAACGTCGTTGACCTTGTAGGCATTGTTTGCCCAGTTTTTTTGGCCGCAGCCACTGAAGCACAGAGGCCAGAAAAAATATGCCATATAAATGCTGAAAATAGTCATTTTTTTGGTCGCAGCCACTGAAGCACAGTTGCCAGAAAAATTATGCCATATAAATGCTGAAAATATAAATTTTTTTGGTTGCAGCCACTGAAGCACAGAGGCCAGAAAAATTATGCCATATAAATGCAGAAAATATGCATTTTTTTGGTCGCAGCCACTGAAGCACAGTTGACAGAAAAATTATGCCATATAAATGCTGAAAATATAAATTTTTTTGGTTGCAGCCACTGAAGCACAGAGGCCAGAAAAATTATGCCATATAAATGGAGAAAATATGCATTTTTTTGGTTGCAGCCACTGAAGCACAGAGGCTAGAAAAATTATGCCATATAAATGGAGAAAATATGCATTTTTTTGGTTGCAGCCACTGAAGCACAGAGGCTAGAAAAATTATGCCATATAAATGGACAAAATATGCATTTTTTTGGTTGCAGCCACTGAAGCACAGAGGCCAGAAAAATTATGCCATATAAATGCAGAAAATATGCATTTTTTTGGACGCAGCCACTGAAGCACAGTTGCCAGAAAAAATATGCCATATAAATGCTGAAAATAGTAATTTTTCGCCATACGTTGACCTTGTAGACATTGTTTGCCCCGTTTTTTTGGACGCAGCCACTGAAGCACAGAGGCCAGAAAAAATTAAACCAGTAGGGTTTGCACCCTAGTTTGTAACGGTGGCGGAGGGAGGAGGACGCTAAAGGACAGCTGTGTGTGGAGTCATGAGGCTTGAAGAGAAGGACAGCTGCATAGAAGTCAGAACAAGTCTTCCGGCGTGCAGTAACCCTCCGAGATCCACCCCTCATTCATTTTAATAAAGGTCAGGTAATCGACACTTTTGTGACCTAGGCGAGTTCTCTTCTCAGTTACAATCCCTCCTGCTGCACTGAAGGTCCTTTCTGAGAGCACACTTGAGGCTGGGCAAGACAAGAGGTTCATGGCAAATTGTGACAGCTCTGGCCACAGATCAAGCCTGCGCACCCAGTAGTCCAGGGGTTCATCGCTCCTCAGAGTGTCGATATCTGCAGTTAATGCCAGGTAGTCCGCTACCTGCCGGTCGAGGCGTTCTTTGAGGGTGGATCCAGAAGGGTTGTGGCGCTGCCTTGGACAGAAAAACATTTGCATGTCTGATGTTACAGACCGGCCAAAGGGCTTTGTCCTTGCAGGTGTGCTCGTGGCAGGATTACTGGCACCTCTGCCCCTGGAATGTTGATGAGTTCCTGAAGTGACATCACCCTTAAAAGCATTGTACAACATGTTTTGCAGGCTGGTTTGTAAATGCCGCATCTTTTCGGACTTGTGGTATGTTGGTAACATTTCTGCCACTTTATGCTTGTACCGAGGGTCTAGTAGCGTTGCGACCCAGTACAGGTCCTTCTCCTTAAGCCTCTTGATACGGGGGTCCTTCAACAGGCATGCCAGCATGAAAGACCCCATTCTCACAAGGTTGGATGCAGAGCTATCCATCTCCGCTTCCTCATTATCAAGGACTGCATCATCCACGGTCTCCTCCCCCCAGCCACGTACAAGACCAGGGGTCCCCAAAAGGTCACCACTAGCCCCCTGGGAAGCTTGCTCCTGTTGGTCCTCCTCCTCCTCCTCCACAAAGCCACCTTCCTCCTCTGACTCCACTTCTGGCACCTCTCCCTGCGTTGCAGCAGGTGCCTGGGTTCGTTCTGGTGATTGCGACCATAAATCGTGCGCTTCCAGCTCCTCGTCACGCTGGTCTACAGCCTCATCTGTCACTCGTCGCACGGCACGCTCCAGGAAGAAAGCGAAGGGTATTAGGTCGCTGATGGTGCCTTCGGTGCGACTGACCATATTTGTCACCTCTTCAAAAGGTCGCATGAGCCTGCAGGCATCGCGCATAAGCACCCAGTAACGGGGGAAAAAAATCCCCAGCTCTGCAGATCCAGTCCTACCACCCAGTTCAAAAAGGTACTCGTTGACGGCCCTTTGTTGTTGCAGCAGACGTTCCAACATAAGGAGCGTTGAATTCCAGCGAGTCTGGCTGTCAGAAATCAAACGCCTGACTGGCATGTTGTAGCGCTGCTGAATGTCAGCAAGGCGTGCCATGGCTGTGTAGGAACGTCTGAAATGGGCCGACACCTTTCTGGACTGGGTGAGAACGTCCTGGAATCCTGGGTACTTGGAGACAAAACGTTGGACTATTAAATTTAACACATGTGCCATGCAGGGCACATGTGTTAAATTTCCCAGTCTCAACGCTGCCAACAGATTGCTTCCATTGTCACACACCACTTTTCCGATCTGCAGTTGGTGTGGGGTCAGCCACCGATCGGCCTGTGACTGCAGAGATGACAGGAGTACAGATCCGGTATGGTTTTTGCTTTCCAGGCACGTCATCCCCAAGACAGCGTGACAACGGCGTACCTGGCACGTCGAATAGCCTAGGGGGAGCTGGGGGTGCACAGGTGTGGAGGAGGAGAAGGAGGACCCAGCAGCAGAGTAAGAAGAAGAAGAGGAAGAAGACGAGGTAGAGAGCGATGGAGGAGTAGAGGTGGTGGCAGAACCGCGTGCAATCCGTGGCGGTGACACCAACTCCACTGTTGTTGTTGTTGTTGAGCTACCCATTCCCTGCTTCCCATTCCCAGCCATTACCAAGTTCACCCAGTGGGCAGTGTAGGTGACATACCTGCCCTGACCATGCTTGGAGGACCATGCGTCAGTAGTCATATGGACCTTTGGCCCAACACTAAGTGACAGAGATGCGGTAACTTGGCTCTGCACATGTTGGTACAGGTGTGGTATTCCCTTTTTAGAAAAAAAATTGCGGCTGGGTACCTTCCACTGCGGTGTCCCAATTGCTACAAATTTGCGGAAGGCCTCAGAGTCCACCAGCTGGTATGGTAAAAGCTGGCGGGCTAAGAGTGCAGACAAGCCAGCTGTCAGACGCCGGGCAAGGGGGTGACAGTCAGACATTGGCTTCTTATGCTCAAACATGGCCTTCACAGAAACTTGGCTGGTGGCAGATGACTGGGAATGGGAACAGGTGGTCAAGGTGGAAGGCGGAGTGGAGGGTGGTTCAGATGGGTCAAGGAGAGCAGAGGTAGAGCAGTAAGATGCTGGACCAGAAGGAGTGTGGCTTTTAGTTTGCCTGTTGCCTTTGAGGTGTTGCTCCCAAAGTGCTTTGTGCTTGCCGCTCATGTGCCTTCGCATAGAAGTTGTACCTATGTGGCTGTTGGGCTTACCAAGGCTCAGTTTCTGACTGCACTCATTGCAAATTACAATGCTTTTGTCAGAGGCACACACATTAAAAAAATCCCACACTGCTGACTTTTTGGAAGTGTGCGATCTGGCGGTAACAGTAGAAGTTGGCGGCATTGGCGGCAATGGCGGGTGCGTTGGCCGGCTGAACACAGGTGCCGATACATGTTGTTGCCCTACTGATCCCTGCGGGCTGGCCTCCCTGCTTCTTCTAAGTCTTATTCTCCTACTGCCTCTCTGACTCTCCGTCTCTCCATCTGAACTACCCTCCTCTTGCTCTCTTCTACTAGGCACCCACAAAACATCAATCTCCTCATCATCATTCTCCTCAGATGCATCAATTTCTTCTGACACATCACAGAAGGAAGCAGCAGCGGGGACCTCCTCCTCCTCCTCATCACTCATCATTATGTCCATCTCTGTCGTGTTCTCTGCCAGAATTAAATCTGGTGTAACGTCCTCATCTCCTTCATCTTCTTCTGCCAATAATGGTTGCGCATTACTCAGTTCAAGAAACTCATGGGAAAATAACTCCTCTGACTCCAGTGAAGAAGGGGCACCGGTGGTGGAGGAAGTGTTACGTGGGGTGGCCATAGCAGTGGAGGATGAGGAGGATGTTGTGGTAAAGTTAGAAACGGTAGAGGATGGGGTGTGCTGTGTAAGCCAGTCAACTACCTCTTCAGCATTTTGGGAGTTCAGGGTCATTGGCTTTTTAAAACTGGGCAATTTGCTAGGGCCACAGGATTGCATAGCAGCACGGCCCCTAGCACGGCCTCTGCGTGGCGGCCTGCCTTTGCCTGGCATTATTTTTAAAAAAACAACAACAACAAAAACTCAGTTGGTTTTTCTGGAAACGATAATACACACAGCTAGATGGCAGTTTGAAGAAAACAGTGTGCAAATAATGCCTACAAGATCAACGTATACACTACTACAGCGGTGGATACGGATTACGTAAAATATATGAATGCTGCTTGAAAAAAAGTAACTCAAGTGGTTTTTCTAGAGACGATAATATTATCAATATTTAGACAAAATGTGAACAAGCTCACACAGCTAGATGGCGGTTTGAAGAAAACACTGTGCAAATAATGCCTACAAGGTCAACGTATACACAGCGGTGGATACGGATTACGTAAAATATAAGAATGCTGCTTGAAAAAAAGTCACTCCGGTGTTTTCTCTGGAGACGGTAATATTATGGATATTTAGACAGAATGAGAACACGGTCACACAGCTAGATAGCAGTTGGTTGAATAACACACTGGGCAAAAAATGCCTACAGGGCAAATAATGCCTACAAGGTCAACGTATACACAGCGGTGGATACGGATTACGTAAAATATAAGAATGCTGCTTGAAAAAAAGTCACTCCGGTGTTTTTTCTGGAGACGGTAATATTATGGATATTTAGACAGAATGAGAACACGGTCACACAGCTAGATAGCAGTTGGTTGAATAACACACTGGGCAAAAAATGCCTACAGGGCAAATAATGCCTACAAGGTCAACGTATACACAGCGGTGGATACGGATTACGTAAAATATAAGAATGCTGCTTGAAAAAAAGTCACTCCGGTGTTTTTTCTGGAGACGGTAATATTATGGATATTTAGACAGAATGAGAACACGGTCACACAGCTAGATAGCAGTTGGTTGAATAACACACTGGGCAAAAAATGCCTACAGGGCAAATAATGCCTACAAGGTCAACGTATACACAGCGGTGGATACGGATTACGTAAAATATAAGAATGCTGCTTGAAAAAAAGTCACTCCGGTGTTTTTTCTGGAGACGGTAATATTATGGATATTTAGACAGAATGTGAACACGGTCACACAGCTAGATAGCAGTTGGTTGAATAACACACTGGGCAAAAAATGCCTACAGGGCAAATAATGCCTAAAAGGTCAACTTATACACTACTACAGCGATGGATATGGATTACGTAAAATTTATTATGGCTGCTTGAAAAAAGTCACTCCGGTGTTTTTTCTGGAGACGGTAATATTATGGATATTTAGACAGAATGTGAACACGGGCACACAGCTAGATAGCAGTTGGTTGAATAACACACTGGGCAAAAAATGCCTACAGGGCAAATAATGCCTAAAAGGTCAACTTATACACTACTACAGCGATGGATACGGATTACGTAAAATTTATTATGGCTGCTTGAAAAAAGTCACTCCGGTGTTTTTTCTGGAGACGGTAATATTATGGATATTTAGACAGAATGTGAACACGGGCACACAGCTAGATAGCAGTTGGTTGAATAACACACTGGGCAAAAAATGCCTACAGGGCAAATAATGCCTAAAAGGTCAACTTATACACTACTACAGCGATGGATACGGATTACGTAAAATTTATTATGGCTGCTTGAAAAAAGTCACTCCGGTGTTTTTTCTGGAGACGGTAATATTATGGATATTTAGACAGAATGTGAACACGGTCACACAGCTAGATAGCAGTTGGTTGAATAACACACTGGGCAAAAAATGCCTACAGGGCAAATAATGCCTAAAAGGTCAACTTATACACTACTACAGCGGTAGTAAAATAAAAAAAAGTTAAATAAAAAAAAATTAAAGTTGGTGCTGCTGAACTACTAGGAGCAGCAGATTAGCACACCAGTCCCACTCCCCAACACTGCTAGACTAATAGCACTGGGCTCTTATAGTAGTAGTAGTAGTAGTAGTAGTAGTAAAACAACAAAAAAATAAATAAAAGCAGTCCTTACAAGGACTATTGCTATTGCAGCAGTCAGCAGATGAGATCAGAAGCAGGACAGCTGCCCACTGCAGCTACATACAGAGCACTGCAGTAGAAGGTAGATTACTAGCCAGCAAAGCTACCTAAGCTTAAATGTCCCTCAAACCCCTGCAGACTTCTGTCCCTCCAATAACAGAGCAGTATCAAAACGTTTACTAGCCAGCAAACTTTCAACTGTCCCTGAAATCACTAACAGGCAGCAGCTCTCTCCCTACACTATCTCTTCAGCACACACAGGCAGAGTGAAAAAAAGCTGCAGGGCTTCGGTTTTTATAGGGAAGGGGAGTGGTCCAGGGGAGAGCTTCCTGATTGGCTGCCATGTACCTGCTGGTCTGGGGTGAGAGGGCAAAAAAAAGCGCCAACAATGGCGAACCCAAAATGGCGAACGTCGCGCGACGTTCGCGAACTTCCGGCGAGCGCGAACACCCGATGTTCGCGCGAACAAGTTCGCCGGCGAACAGTTCGCGACATCTCTAGTGAAAACCCTCCTATGTCCCCCTATAACTCATCATTTTCCTACCAACTGCTGTTCATTGCATTGATCGTTCAAGCTATATAAGGTGTAGACTGCTGTATATTGCTGTAACTTTATTTGAAAAACAATTCATTGGTCATGAAGTTGCCATCCTTATATTTCAGCCTAAGACAATTACTATTGGACTGCAGCTTTCCAATCAATAACAGCAAACCTCAAGCAACCATGGCACATAATTGAAATTTAAAAGAAAATGCTAAAATTGACCAGCAATTATCTCCTTCCTTGGCTCTTAAAGCATTTGCTCTTCATCTGTCTGGCTAGGAAATTAATGGTGCAGTGATGGTGGGCCATGGGTCAGCTTCATTAATACTGATGATTTGGGAGAATGGGTAATGTTACATGGGGGGACTTTCTCACTACTCTATAAGTACAACGCAACTTGTAATTATAAGCTTGTGAAGGCCCTATAATTCGATATGTGCTGCTTACAATAACAACAGCTGCAACACAATCAAGCAACAATAATTTATAATAACACATTAGTCTTTTGTGTACTATGTGTTTAAAGCATCTGTAATATAAAAAGGGGCAATGGCATCAAACAATTATTTTATCTCGTTTCGAAAACTATTTAAAGATCCCCTTTGGGGATTGCTTCTAAAAGAAGTAACATGAAAAATATAGGTTTAAGAAAGACTCTTAAAGAACTTTTGTGATGGATAATGTGACTCCCAGCAACTATGGTTTTCAGTATTGAAAATGTTGACTATCATTTACTAATTCACAGTCAGACAGGCACACAGTTTCATTATTCTCATTGCAACAAATGAGTGTAATCCCTGACTAGTGGAAAGTATACCTATGCTAGTAAAGAATGGTCTTTGACCCATCTTTTAGGATTAAGGCTGTATGTGCTTAAAGAATATGAGCTTTAATTATTTACTTGATACATTAAAATAACATTTTATATATGGTAAAGTATTAATAATTTGCAAAACTGCAATTAATGCCATAAGATATTGTTAAATATATCAAGCGGCAACAAAACTCTCAAGTTAAGCAGCAGAATAGACTGTTAGAGTTCTGTTATGCACCTGCAGGCTTCCTCAGGAATGCAAATCACTCACTACTGTGGGTCATTCCGCTAATTTGTTTGTCCCCAGATAGTCATTTCAGCAGTATTATTTCCAACCGCTTTCAGAAATCACAGAATTGGTACATATGTAGACCTGGGAATAACACCATTATTGTACAAAGCAGCGCTTTAATTAGTGATCTGCTCCAGTACTATATCTGTGGGGGATCGGATTAGAGAGAGAGAGAGAAAGAGAGGTTAAAAATGATGTTAACGTGCCAGAAATAAAGCACATTGTACTTTGCTGTGGATGATATGTAATCTTTTTCCTATAATTAGTAATATACTTGGTGATTAATTGAAATACCCATATGGTCTTACCATCCACCCATATGTTTTCTGTTTAGATTACTGAAAGTGTAAATAATTGTATTAAGAATTACATACAGTCAACATGTCATTATTAAGATAATGTCACAGAATAACTTCTGCACCTGATCATCGGTAATTAACTATTCAGATAGAATATTTAGGCTGAACTAAATCCTGCAATGATCTTAAAGGTGACTGAACCAACAGTGCTTCTTTATTGTGATACCTTTTACATTTTTATTCATTTGAAAGAAACAATAATGACTTAAAATACATTTCTGTTGCTTGCGGGGTTTAACTGAGCAGTCTACCTATCATAATTATGCTGTATACAACACAGGAGAATGTTTGATCATTCCGATCAGTCACACTAATATCTTATGTGAAACCGCAAAAATGAATGCATTATTTAACCTATGATATACAATATTCTGATACAAATTCAATTTCAATTTTACGTCTTTATAACTTGGCCAATAGGCTGCTACAAAGTATTGCAAATGTTGGGCAAAATATTGAAGGCAACATGCACAGTTCTTCCTATTAGTGTGTATATCATTTGAAAGTTTAGTGAAAATTTTGTGGATCCATCAACATGTAGGGAAAAAGAATATATTAAATATACCAGGCAGGAGTAGGGATGGGTCGAAAGTAGCATTCCAGCAACTTCATCTCCATTCCCTGTTTTTTATATAGTATTTGTCTAGTGACACCAAGGGAAACCACCAAAAACTCACCATCTCTGCTCTGTGAACCATATTAGGGACTTATTTATCAAAATTTGTGAATTTACATTTTTTTGTAAAAAAAAATGCACTTATTAAAGCGCAAAATTTCTTAGAAATGTGAAAGAAAACCTTGAAGGCAGCACAGTTGCAGTTTTTTTTTTTTTTTTTTTTTTTTGCTATGACAGCTCCCATTGACTTCTACATGAGCTTGCCTAAATCATGAAGATTTGATTCTTGGAAACTTAAATTCAAATCCATAAGCTTTATTGTCAAAAACCCTCAAATCACAATTAAAAAAATGGAATTTGAATGTTACTAAGTCGGCACTTTCGTGTCAACAACATGAGGTACAACTTTATATTTATCTACTACAGGTATGGGACCTGTTATCTAGTATGTTTGGGGCCTGGGGTTTTCCGGCTAATGGAGTTTTTCCATAATGTGAATCTTCATACCTTAAGTTTACTAGAAAATCATGTAAACATTAAATAAACCCAATAGTTTTTGCCTCCAATAAGGATTTATATCTTAGTTTAGATCAAGTACAAAGTACTGTTTTATTATTAAGCTAAAAAAGGCAATCATTTTTAAAAATTCTGATTATTTGGATAAAATGGAGTCTATGGCAGCCTTTCCATAATTCGGAGCTTTCTGGATAATGGGTTTCCAGATAACGGATCCCATACCTGTATAACAGAAAGTGTCCGTATAGGCTGCACTACTTCAACAATGTAATGGTACCTAGGTAACTGTGCAAACGAGGTGTAGAGTAATTTTTTCCACAAATAAACCTTTTTATTTCACTTAATTTGCTGTTCATGAAATTCCTGTGAATGGCGTCACCTTCTTTACGTTTGTACTATAATACATATGTCACTTGTGACACATCGCCATGACAACATAGAGCAGAACTGCCAGCTGTGGACCATTTTTTATTTAATTGTGGGATATAGGAACTACTGTGAGTATAGCACAATCCTGCATTTTCTCCAATTATCATTTACTTGAACTACTGACCAAAAAAATTATGGTGTACCGACCGTTGTCTTGAGAATAGTCTTTCTTTATTGTTTATTGTGGCCTTGGGCTTCTTCTCCCAGATCAACACTTGTCTGTGACATGTGCTGCTAGTAATGTTTTTTTATAAAGGAAAAAGCAGCAACATTATTATACTAACAACGGTTTAAGCAAATGCTTCTTATAAATTGGATATGCCTTTGCTTTCACACCTCACTGGGGAAAATGACTTCCTGTAGAACATAATAGAAGAATAACTAAAGGATATCTGCTTCTAGAAGCACTGATATTTCTTTTCTTATAAGGTTGATGGATGCTGGTTGATGGTCAAATTGCCCCTGGTATTTTTTATACAGATAAATTAAAAAATTATTTTTTGTGGTCACCAGCTTTTTAAGTGTTGTAGAAAGGCCTTTGATAATAATTGTTGTATAATTCTTTGTTTTATGAGAAATGATGTGCAACATATTATAGGAACATTAAAGGGGAATTAGCTATTGGAGTTCTAATAATGGTTAGGATTACATAGCATCGCATACACTGGATCCCACAGATGGCTAGTATGGCTATTGACATCAAAAAAGTTCTGTGCTAAAATATCCAATAATCTTTTGTCTTAATTATGTCTCATGATCCATGGCAGCACTAATTCATACACAATGATGTATCCCAACACACATGCCGAACAACCAGACATTCTATAAGAAATGATGAAAGTTTCTCACAATAAATGGAGCAGTGTTGCTGTTTGTATAGTTTGATTCCTTTCTTCTAGTATAGTTTCATTCTATCATTCATCAGTGCAAATCAATGAATATGAATTTCAAAACCTCCTAATATTTCTGCTGTACACAATAAATAAAAATGTCATCTCTGCATAGTAATCACATCATTCTGTTACATGACACAGGCTATGAATCTTGCCAGCATAAAATTGTTATTTTAGATAAGGAAAGTCTGAGAGTTTAAGCACTGAAACAGTAAAACTTGTGTTAAAACTAGCTGGTGGGCTTATTGTACATAAAGCCTCTTAGTAGGAATGGCAATGGCTGGGAACAAAGCACAAAGCTTGATACATGCTTATAAAAAGCCATGGATCAATATGTCTTTGGTTTCAGAAAAGACAGACAAGCTGGCAAGACATTGTCACTTGTTGTGTATTCCTTGCAAGTTCAGGCTTGTGAACACAAGACCTAAAGGAGTTTATAAGCCACAAGGCATGTGCTTGGGATGTAATGGCATAAAACAGACTTAAGCAGCAACACAGGGAATGTAAGGTCATGCTGGAAGTCTCAGGGGAAATGCTCTAATAGATACAAGGTGTAGGATTAAACTTTAAGATAAATGGTATAATTTTAGGTTAGGGGCAATGAAGTGTTATCAGGCATTGAAGTGTATGAGATGCAAGCTCTCGCTATACAAGATGTGCTCAGTCAGTCGTCAATATAGATCTGGCCATGGTCCTGTAACACAAGGTTCCTGCTGGGGAATGACTCAAGAGAGGAAGACTGAATAAAATGTGCGTAAGTTAAAGGGGGACTATAATGCAATTTGTATGTGACTTAAATATTCATGGGTATTGATTGAACAAAAACGTGATTAACAGAATACATTGTATTTACATAGTAAGTAAGGTTGAAAAAAGACACACGTCCATCTAGTTCAACCTTTTTTTTTTTATCTGCCTCACTGCCAGTTGATCCAGAGGAAGGCAAAAAAACCCATCTGAAGCCTCACCACTTTGCCTCAGAGGGGGAAAAAATTCCTTCCTGACGCCAAAATGGCAATCGGACTAGTCCCTGGATCAACTTGTACTATGAGCTATTTCCCATAACCCTATATTCCCTTACTTGCTAAAAAGCTATCCAACCACTTCTTAAAGCTATCTAATGTATCAGCCTGTACAACTGATTCAGGGAGAGAATTCCACATCTTCACAGCTCTCACTGTAAAAAACCCCTTCCGAATATTAAGGTGGAACTTCTTTTCTTCTAATCGGAATGGGTGACCTTGTGTCAGCTGGAAAGACCTACTGGTAAATAAAGCATTAGAGAGATTATTATATGATCCCCTTATTTATTTATACATAGTTATCATATCTCCCCTTAAGCACCTCTTCTCCAGCATGAACATCCCCAATTTGGCCAGTCTTTCCTCATAGCTAAGATTTTCCATACCTTTCACCAGCTTAGTTGCCCTTCTCTGTACCCTCTCTAATACAATAATGTCCTGTTTGAGTGATGGAGACCAAAACTGTACGGCATATTCTAGATGGGGCCTTACAAGTGCTCTATACAGTGGAAGAATGACCCCCTCCTCCCATGACTCTAATCCCCTTTTAATACAGCTCAAGACCTTATTTGCCCTTGATGATGCTGACTGCCATTGCTTGCTACAGCCAAGTTTATCATCTACAAGGACTCCAAGGTCCTTTTCCATAATGGATTTGCCTAGTGCAGTCCCATTAAGGATATAAGTGGCTAATTTACTTTTGAAAGGTTTTGTCTGTTTATCTCTAAGCAAAATACTTTTTGGTAGCAGTAATCGTATTGTATATGAGTAAGATTTTCATTCTATGGGTGTATAAAAAGCCATGAATGGCATATATCCCATTCATAGGACTAATAATCATTGTATTGTAAAAGCTTATCTGCTACATGCTATGGAAGTGTGGGCATATAGAAATGGAAACACATTTGTTTATCAGTGCAGAGTAACTGTTCAATATATCTTTGCATTGTTGTGTTACTCACCCTTCAATTTATTTGGACATGAAGCCTGCTGGTTTTACTGGCTGCATATATTTTCAGCCTGATTACAACTATTAGCACTTAAAGGTGGTTGATCACGGTAGTGATGACGATTCCATTCTTTTATGCTCCAAATAATGAAAACACAAAATCAATAAAATTGAGAAAACATTACCATGAGTTGATCTGAATATGACAGAACAGAATGGCAAATCCTTTAGTACTCAAAATCATGGACATGGTACTAAACGAACATATTTTACATTTAGACTACAAATTTAGTTACCATTTAAAAGCATGCAGTTTGGTACAGTACATTAAGACTGTTTTGGCTTTCATTGCTCTAGTAAAATGCCTGCCAATGATTGAAATGGAGCTACAGTATTTTTGCTGCTGCTGCTGCATGGCATAATCTATGTGGTGCAGCAATAAACTGAATGCACATACTGTTCTCCACCTTTTACTTTGGAGTGATTAAAAAATTAAATGACCAAAAAAAGTAATTAAACTATGTGTTCATCTCATTTTTCTAAGCCCTGATTATAGTTTACCATAAACATATCCTGATTGCTTTATATTCCCCTTTATCCCCCTATTGCATATTGCTGTTTAATTACATTAAAATCTCTCATTTGGCAGGTTGGCCTTTATCCTTCATGCACTATTACTTTGTACGCATCCTTATGGATACAATATTAAAATAACTTTATAGATCTAAGTTGAGGGCATATTTATTTAGTATTTGTTTCATTATAAAGGGTGTTTTCCACAAGGTTTTTTTTTTTTGGTCAAAACTCACAATTTCGGATTAAAAAAACAACAATATTTTCAAGATTTATTATACCCCGACCCTGGAAACAGCTCGAATTTTAAAACACACCATCTGAGGTCATGTAGGAGTCAATGGCAGAGGTCCCTTGAACCATTTGAACATGTTAATAGCCTTCATGACGTTTGAGTTTTTTTCAGAGGGTTTGGCCCAAAAACTCCATCAATTCGAGTGATTCAAATTTTTGGGTTTCACAACTCACTGAATCGAGTTTTTTCCATTCGAGATTTGTTGTGAGTTCATTTGAGGTATAAATAACATCCAACCTTTGATAAATAACCCCCTAAATGTCAAATATTTACTGATTAATGCTAGAACACAAATACTGGAATACAATATTTCATATTTGAACCTAGAGTAAATAAATCTTTTGTGTGGGGTTCATATACACATTCTCTACCTTTTTGCCACCAATAATTGAGCAGTATCATTGGAGTATTTGGACAGGTTTCTAATATATATCAGAAGAATAAGACGTATACCAGGAAACAAAAGTACACAGATCACTGCACATGTATTTTCCCGACATGGATTTGCTAGTAAAAAATGTTTTGAATTTGGGATAGAAAAGCAACCTAATTATTTGCTCAATCATAAAATGTTCTTTCTATCCTGTTTTGCAGAGAGTAATGTCATGCCCAGACTACCACAGGGCTCCATGACGATTTGTGGAAGATGCCCCGTGTCCTGGCGCCTATGGTGCTCGTTCTCCAGTGGCTGATGCAATCTGCTGGTAGCCCCTCCCTACGCATTGGTAAGCATATAGGTTTTTTTTTTCTGTTGCTTGTTCCAACCACAGCCTTGTAAACAACATTGGATCTGAACTATTTGTTTATTTTAATTATTTTTGTTAAAGATATGAAAGACGGCTCAAACATACTGGGCTGTATATTAATTGAATATACTAAACTGATTCAATGTCTGAGTACAATGAAATTGTCCTTCACGATTTATGGCTGGCTTTACAACTTGATCATTACTAGTGAGGTTAATGATGCATTTCATTTTACATATATTTCTCCAATGATCAGTGTGGTCCAGGTAATTTGATGTGATTCCACACATAGACACAGCTACAGGTCCCTTTAAATGCTTTCATTATTAAGCTGGACAAACATATGGGATGATTTATCAAAAGTTGTCATGGATCAATGAATTCTGATTCAGTATAAACATTTTTGGGAATTTTTATATTTTATTATTCCAAATAACAAATCTGATCTTCTTACATCAATTCAGTTCTGGATCAGTCTAATTGTCTAAGCGTTCATTCAATAAATATCAAATCACTATTTTTTAATTGATCATTGCCCATAGCTTCTATGGAATTCGCTATCCTAGACCTCACCACTTCAGGGCACAATTGTGCCTTCGGCACTAGAAATGCAGCTTTGAAAACAAAAATATTAATTTTAAATTACCAGGAGCAGCTTTTTGCTGTCTTTGGTAACTTGTGGGGTGCAGCTGCCAGAGGCAAGTTTCTGAGTGTGCTTCATGGCAGGAGTTCCCCTGGGTCTGGGATAATTAAGTTTAAAATTTGATCAAAATGATCTTTCAAACTGAACAGCCATGTATTTGATTCTTTAAAATTCAAAATTTGAATGTCTGTGATTTCTTTAGGAATCCTAGAGGATTTCCAGAACAGCTCCACAGTATAAATCTTGTAAGAAAATGTCAGTGGTTTTCAACCCAAATGGAGCCTTTTGGATCCTTCAACAGGGTTGCACAACTAGCTTTATTCACATCACATCCATATGTTCATGTAGACCACACAAAATGGCCCCTACCCCCAGGATCAGTCACATCCCTGAATATAAACAATGGAACTCTATGAAAACATTAGTGCACACTAATAAATTCATTAGGTTACCTCCCTAATTGGGATACACGTGGAAAATAAGAGCATATTTTGTAGGTTTATACTCATACTAAAGAGAAGAAAAAGAATAAAATAAAAATTCACAGATATAATGATACAAAGAAAATGCACACAATGATTACATTGTGCAACAATGACTGCAGCCAGTTGGTTTAACTGGAGCCTTAGTGGAACAGCAAGCAAACTTTTCAACAGCTGCTATAGTAGGGCATTAGATCTTGAAGTGTTTAGGTGGTGTTCACTGCAGTGTATTGAGTAAGGGACAGTAGCCTTTGAAACATTGGGTTGAAATATGATACTGGTTATTTAATTAAAGGCACAAAGCAGCAAGCAACATTTACTGGTATCTGTTTAAAAACAAATATCTAATTAGTTGTGATGCATCTAGGCTAACTACGTGCCTTTTATTACATGTGATATAAGTACCCTTTGTTAAGTTGACAGTATATTTATCTAATCGGTGTAATGTTACGTTCTCATTAAGACATTTCTTTCTTTTCTCTCCTTAAGACTTTAGGCTAGTGGCATACTTGGCATTTTTATGCTGGTGGAAAAAAGGCAGATCAGTCTTCTTTTTAAAGAAAACACAGAGTGTGCCACTAGCCTTAAGCACAGTTAACAACAGAGAGTTACTATTCTGAACCATATGCCTCAGGGATAAAGCTGAGCAAAACAAGATAAGTAGATGCTCAAAAGAGAACCTAGAAAGACTGAGTTTAGTAAAGCATCCACTGGATACATCAGTTCATTCTCAACATTTTACTTGGCATTAGGTGTCTTTCAACAGATCTAAAATTGCCTCAAATAGTTATCAGGACCGTTGGTCTTTTATCTGCCAATCAGTTATTGGTGCAATACACTATTTTCCCCAAGCGGATCTGTGTATCATTTAAAAAAAATCTATAAACTACATAAAATACTGTGGGAGCATTCTTTTTTTAAATGGCAGGCAAGGGGTTTCTTGTGTAGAAAAGAAACACAGAAAATGCAGAAAAATAATGCTCAACATGAACAATTGTTCAACAACAAAAACACATCAACAGGGTGTCTTTATATGGCAATATGACATCAAAAATAAGAGATTGAGTCTTCCTGATTACCCCAGCGCATCTCCCAGGCTCTGGACCACAACACAAGGTTGGCCCCCTGTTACTCACAGTTAAGAGATAATTTCTCTCTATCAGTCAGGCCACATGGTCTACTTCAAGCCAGCCTTACTGGTGCAATTTCCCAAACATTACCTTTCTTCAGACATAGTCACAGGTCTCTTGGCACTCATGTTCTCTCTCAATGTCAGGCTTAGGCACTCTCTCTCTCTTTGTCATATTCCTCGGGGTTTATTTACTAAAATCTGAATTTATCTTATATTTTATTTAAAAAAAAAACACATCCATACTCCCATGCTTGATTTTAGCTTAGTTATTAATAAAAAAAAACTTGATTTAATCGAAAGCAAAAAACCAAATCACTTGATTTTTTCGGGTTTTTTCCCAAACTTTTCAGGTTTTTTTACAGAATTGCTAGAAATTTTAGAGTTTTTGCCCGAAAACCAAAAAAGCCGGAATTTCGGACTAAACAAACTCAGACTATGTAAATGTCAAATTGAAATAGGTGCCTCTCCCGTTGACTTATACAGGACCTCGACAGGATTTTAAAATTTGGAATTTAATAAATAACCCCCTCTGAGTCTCCACATGCCCATTGGTTCTCTCTCAAGCTTCCTCTCACTCACTAGGAGCAGTTTCACATTCTGGGAACAGTCAGAGCAGAAGAGACCAGACATCCAAAGAAGATCCCATAGGTGTGGGAGTGCACCCCTTTTACCTGCAGTAGCAGCTTTGCTCTCAGTAGCCATGTAATTACCTGATTGGGAGGGAATATTAACACTATCTGTACTAAGTATCCCCCTTCAACTTTTATAATATAGCTTAAATGCACTATTCCCTATACATTTTAGGAAAGACAGATGTCACTGTCACAATACATTATAGCCAATTTACTCCATCATTCACCATAAATGGTAGTCTGTAATGGAATTTTTTAAAAATATATTTATGGCTGGATTTATTTGGTGACTGGGAGTAAGTACAGCTCTGTTTTTTTTAATATAAATAGAAAAGCATGATAATTATTAAATTATTTAGCCAATGTAAATACAGTTTATCGAAAAAAAATTATTTAATGGATTCAGTAGTATTCAAAAGATGAGAACAACAAAGCAACATTCAGTCTCAGCCCATGGCAAATGGTCATTGGGACCTTCTGATGAGGGTGCAATGAATGTATGTGGTAGAAACTGTCTGTAATAAAACTTGAAATATTAATTCTGCACTATAAATATAGCACCAATCTCCTTGGGCAGCAATTTGAAAAGGTGTAGAGGGCGTAAGGAAAAGAATGAAATGAGTTATTTTTTGCAGCTGATCTCTTACTGCTGAATTTCTCTATAGCTAAACTGGCAGAGTCAGAGAGTGGCCGTTTGAAGTGAGGCAGAGGGGTGTGATGTATATCTGATGAGCTGGATTTGGAGGCAACTGGGAATAGCGGGAGAGATTTTAGTGTGCGATGCGGATGTCTTTCATAGGCCCTTGCTTTAATGTTATGGACATCAGACGCATTCTGTAGGGATGCATTACCTTCATAGGAATGAATGTATTATTGCTATTATAAACTAAAAGAACAGAATGATATGACACATCAAAAATAAAGAAATCTTTTTAGGCAGGCTTAGCTATTGCATATCACTTAGTGATTGCTGGGAGCACAATGCACAGGAGATAAGCAATCAGATTGTTTCTATAAACTAGAGGGAGGGTGAGTTCCTCCTGAAGCAATTTTGGGTCACAGAGCTTTATATATTATGGGCGTTTGGCAAATAACGTTCTCAGTGTATACACAAACCCGTAATATTGAGGCACATTGAATATAGAATTACAGATGGGAATGTTTAAAGGCTGACAAATATAAATAAATGCTACCTTTCTAATTAAAATGAAGCCAATGTTACAGCACATGCTTATATGAATGAGCCTCAATTTCAAAGTGAAATGCAGTGTGCCAAATGCAGTGTTTTTGCACTTTGCTTGCTATGTTAGGCAGTCTGCAAATGGCCACAGATCTCCACACTCTGTTTTGAGGTGCAGTGACCTGCAGCATTGCCTGTGTATCCAGAGGTGACTGCCTTAGTCAGTGTAGGTTCCAAGAGAGATGGGCTGGCCTGTCCCACCTTGTGTTTATTTAGAGGTGCAAGGTAGGAAGCGGCAGGATGCACACAAATATATTTGCACATATAGAGGTTTGCCAATGTTTATATTGCCAATATGCAGGTACCAGCTATGAAAACCAATAGATATAAATGCTGAGGGCAGGCTGGTTATTTTATAAAACACCTCCTTCCAGCTTTAATTAAACTACAGCTTTAATCATCATCGGTAAGACAGAAAAAGTTGTAGCTCAACATCAACCTAAGTACGGTGGTTAGAATTATCAGTAATGGAATATCAGTACTGGAGGAGAATCTCCTTGGGCTCGACAACATATTTTAATAAATCATTCTAGAGCTGAGGGAAAATAATCAAAGGACAAAAACCATTAAACTACACTTATATTTAAAGTGATATTGTTCCCTTATGTGAGTCTACAATGGCATGAAGCTGCATATGCAATCTATAATGTGAAAAACAACCTCAGTTGTAATAACCATGCAGTATATATTATTTTATTCATTGGGAGGTAAGGTCAGTTTTATTTACAGCTTCTGTGTTCCATTACTGTTGATTGTCTTCTCAAATTAGCATACAGCTGCCTGGTTCAAGCATAGCTTTATGATCATAATTGTCAACCCAAGGACTCCAAATGCAGTTCATTGGTAACTACCACCTGTGCATCAGGTTGAAGTAGAGCAGCATTTTCCTTTAGCAAAACAAAGGTATTTTTGTTTCTAATAGTGTTATTTGTATTCACATAAATAATGATATGATAATAATATAATAATATGATTTAAGGCTCTTGATGATTTTGAGTAGTTTGCCACTACTATAAGGTTTGTACTACTGACTACCCATCCTAGCTCCACCCTTATACTTGAAGGTTCTTGGACTGTATGGGTAATAGAATAGAGCTTCCTGGATAAAGGCAACAGAGGTATGGAAGCTTTGACTAGGTTAGGCAGGGAGGAAAGTGTTAAAGGAGCAGTAACACCAACATTTAATACTTAATCTCCCCCCCCCCCCAAACTGCTATAGAAGCAGGTCAGGTTTACTCTCCCTTTTTTAATCCTTGAGCTTGAAGTTGACTTCCAAAGTGCTCCATAGTAGAAAGGCGAATAGGTGATGGCAGCTTGAATTCCTCTGTGCACTACAGACGCTTAAAAATAACTTAGAGGCTTTAGGTCATCAGTGTGATGCTGACTTCCGCTTCAGCGCACAGAGGAATTCAAGCTGTCATTGTCTTTTTGCCTTTCTGCTATGGTGCACTTTGGAAGTCAGATTCAAGTGCAAGTTTTACAAAAAAAAAAAAAAGAAAGGGAGAGTAAGGCTTACCTACTACTATAGCAGTTTGGAGGGAAATTAAAGGAAAACTATACCCCCAAAATGAATACTTAAGCAACAGATTTATATCAAATTGAATGACATATTAAAGAATCTTACCAAACTGGAATATATATATTTACATAAATATTGCCCTTTTACATCTCTTGCCTTGAACCACCATTTCGTGACTCTATCTGTGCTGCCTCAGAGATCACCTGACCAGAAATACTACAACACTACCTGTAACAGGAAGAAGTGAGGAAGCAAAAGGCAGAACTCTGTCTGTTAATATATCTCATGTGACCTTACATATGGTTTGTATGTGTGCACAGTGAATCTTACGATCTCAGGGGGCGGCCCTTATTTTTTAAAATGGCAATTTTCTATTCATGATTACCCAATGGCACATACTACTAAAAAAGTATATTAGTATGATAATGGTTCATTTACATGAAGTAGGGTTTTACACATGAGCTGTATTACTCAGTATCTTTTAATAGAGACCTACATTGTTTGGGGGGTATAGTTTTCCTTTAAGGGGCAGATTTATCAAAGGTCGAAGTGAAAATTCAAATTAAAAAAATTCAGATTAAAAAAATTCAGATTAAAAAAATTGAATTTCGAGTTTATTTTTGTGTACTTCGACTAGGGAATAGTCCAAATTCGATTTGAATTTAAAAAAATTCGAAAATTCGAATTTCAAAATTTATCATGAACCGTCTCTTTAAAAAATAGACTTTGACCATTAGCCATCTAAAACCTGCCAAATTGCTGTTTTAGCCTATGGGGGACCTTCTAGAACCCATTTGCAGTCAATTAGCGGACTGAAAAATCAAAGGTTTTTTTTGGGAAAAACTTTGAATCAAATTCGATCGAATGCGTCATTACTTTGATTCGTACGATTCAAATTCGCAAATGGACCTATATGATTGTTAGGCACCCCTAAGTGAATGTATTTACTTACCTGAAACCCCGGGCCGGTGCTCCTATCAGCAGAAAACTGCTAACGGAATGCTTCTCTTCTGGCTGTAATCTATAAAGGCTGGAGACACTGGATGTCTAACATAGTAGCCAGAACACTACTTCCTGCTTTTCAGCTCTCTAACTCTGAGTTAGTCAGCTACTTCCCCCTCAAGTCACTGATTGGTTACTGCCTGGCAACCAATCAGTGGAAAACCAGGAAGTAGCGTTCTGACTATTATGTTAGACATCCAGTACTCCATCCTTTATAGATTATATTTTTTTAACTATATTAGAAACATTTTTTATTTTGCGCAGCCTATCTATTTAAATTTTAAATTTTTTACTGAACAATTCCTTTAAGAATATGAAGGCCATGCTTCCTGTGCGATACCAAATGATGGCTCAATAATTCCATTTTAGAGAATGGTAAGCAGTTGCTAGCAGGTATGAATGTTTTATTTACATATGGTAGAGTTCGTTGTGATCAATGCCACTTGATTGTTAGCTCCTGTCTCTACTTACCCAATGAATTATTATGTGAAAAAGTATATAAGATAATATATATAAGAGTATACTTAATTTTAGGGATGCACCGAATCCAGTATTTTGGATTCGGCCAAACCCCCAAATCCTTCGCGAAAGATTTGGCCGAATACCGAACCGAATCCAAACCCTAATTTGCATATGCTAATTAGGGATGGGAAAACATTTTTTACTTCCTTATTTTGTGACAAAAAGTCACACGATTTCCCTCCCTGCCCCTAATTTGCATATGCAAATTAGGATTCTGATTCGGTTTGGCTGGGCAGAAGGATACGGCCAAATCCAAATCCTGCTTAAAAACGCTGAATCCCGAACCGAATCCTGGATTCAGGGCATCCCTACATAATTTTCCACACATGATTCTACCTGTTTTATATTGAATCAATATGAAAAAATAAGTTCTGATAAATGAAACCACAGATTTGGGAGAGTGCGACCTTTTAATATCACCGTATCCCCAAATTTCCCCATAGACATAAGACATAGGATAACGTTTTTCTGATTTGATGCAACTTAATCTAGTATTTTAGCCTGTACTGTACAAGAATAAACTGCTCCATCATAAAAATTCTAAATTAAAAGTAGACATTTTCATTTATATTACCAATTATATTTTATATATGTCTTGTCGTTTTTCCAGGTTTAGCAGGCAAATATTAATACCCGTCTCTTATGTCAGACATTTGCATTAAAATGCTATTCTTAATGAGATTTCTGAGCCTTTGACTGTGGTTGGATATCAGTTTAAAATATGGATGGGCTCTCCCTAGATTAAAATGCTCTGTGAGCAAGCAAGAGGAGCAAGTGGGACCCATAAATCGTGATCATGAATGGATAAGGCAGTGACATAAATTCTCTCTGTACTATTACCCTTGCTGCAATAAATGACAAGATATTGAAATATACTTTGGTGTTTATTGTAAACAACATTTGTTCTTTGGACAGATTTTTTGTTAGAAGGAATCTAGATTTTCGACCTGATAAAAAAAACACAGCAAAAATAAATACATGTTGGCAGTTATCAAGTCATGTGTACATAGATATACATATTCATCTTTCATTTGTTGGCATTAGAAAAAAAAAACAAAAAAAGCAAGTGCACATAAATATGATTGGAACTGTGAATAAACCCGGCGAGGTGGTAACATGTGCCAATGTAATCCCCCTATTAGTATGTACAGTAGGCAAGGGAATGCCAGCTTTTAATCATTCCGTTTTATGACCTTTTGTTCTGCCATGAAATGTCATTAAATAAACACGCACACTCCCAAGCTGTTTTGAAATGTTTGCAGAAGGGAAACTCTCTATTTCCCAAAGTGATGGAAGAAGTGATTGCACTGGTTTTAATTGCAACTGAGATTTATTTAAAGATACATATACATCAAGGGTGATGTTTTGGGCTGTTTTCCAGCGTTATTTTCCAGCGTTTACCGGTGTACAGAAGATTTTAATGACTTTAAAACACTTTCATTTTTGGTGTTATTATTCATTTAAAGGGGGGATTAAATCCAAGTGTTCAGCATTTATCCAATGAATAAAGCTTGTGCTGAACATACTTTTTGCCTGTTGTTTTAATCATAAAATCTATGGCTTTTGTTATTTCTTATACTATATCAACAGGGGCATTGAGGCTACTCCATATTTGGTCTTTGTGAGGTAGTTAAGTAGATTATTAGAGGCACATTTATGAAAGGTCAGATTTCGAATTCATGTGAGTTTTCAAAACCCCCCCTAAACTCCCATAAATTCCAGAATTCGACCAATCAAAATTAGATTGAGATTTTAAAAACTTGATTCGGGTTTTTTCTCAGCAGAAAACTCGAATGTCAGGAAGGCTGCAAACAACTCCACATTGATCCCTGGACCTCTCCCATTGACTTAAACAGCAATTCGTCAGGTTTTAGGTGGCAAATAGTCGAATTTGAGTTCTTAAAGTGCCAGCATATGATAAATCTCGTAAATCGAATTCACATTTTTTAAAAGACTTGAATCAAATTTGAATAACTCCCTAGTCTAATTTGACAATTTTGACCATAAAAATGTTTGAAAATTCAAAGTCGAATTTTCAATTCCAACCTTGATAAATCTGTTCCTTAGGGGCAGATATATCAAAGGTCGAGGTGAATTTTCTAATGAAAATAAATTGAATTTCGAGCTATTTTTGTGTAATTCAACTAGGGAATAGTCCAAATTCGATTTGAATTTGAAAAAAATTCGAAAATTGAATATCAAAATGTATTATGTACTGTCTCTTTAAAAATTCGACCATTCGCCATCTAAAACCTGCCAAATTGCTGTTTTAGCCTATGGGGGACCCCCTAGAACCTATTTGGAGTCAATTGGTGGACTTCTAATCTAATTTGATTGAATGGCTGAATATGGACCTATGCGATCGAAAATGGACCTATTCGAACAAAAAAAATGTCAACTTACTTCAGTTGGTCTTTCTGAATTTGAATTTTGATGTTTTTTCAATTCGAAATTCGACCCTTGATAAATATGCCCCTAAGTGTACAGATAAGTCCCCTGCATAATAAACACAACAGAGGGTGAAAGTTACACATGTAGTTTAATTATCTACCATGCAAAGACCAAACGTGAAGTAGCTTCAGTGTCCTTGTTCGTCCTGTGTAGTTTAAGAAATAGCAGAAAACAATAGTTTTCATAATTACAACCGTAGGTAAAAATATGATTAGCACAGGCCATATTCATTGAATTTATATTGAAATAGTGGGCAATGTATAGACCGTAAGAGGCACATAAAGACAAACACAGGAAATACCTATTTGAGCCACAGCATACTCCTTTTTGTGTCAGTTACAAAATATGCACAACTTTTGATGTCTGTTCATGTTGGCCACTCCTTCGGTTTTGACCCTGGCACTTCTACCTGAATGTCAGGATCATTGACTCGAGCAACTGAAAAACAGATTGACTGTAAGGTTTTGTTATTATTCTTATATTCTATTCCAGCAGTTTACTATTTCCCAGTCCAAATCCCTTATTGTGGTCCTTTTAAATATTGTGAAGTTGAACGCAAATGTAAATAGTTCAAAAACAACACATATATAGTGATGGGTGAATCTGACCCATTTGGCTTCGCCGATAATTTGTGAAACAATACAAATTCTCCAAAATGCACTGAAGTCTAGAGGCAACAATATTTTTTTGATGCGCAACAATTTTTTTCACTCATTGGAGTCTATGGGGCAGATTTACTAAAGGGCAAAGTGACTAACATTAGTGAAAATTCGCAAGTTACTTCACCGATTTACTAACGGGCACAGGCGTAACTTCGCTAGTTAAGGAGATAGAGACTCTAGTGGTAAATAGCTCCCTTACGCCTGGCGAAGTTGCGCTCTGGTGAAGGGACGTAACTACGCAAATTCATTAAGATGCGGATTTTACTGAATGTTATCTCTTGCGTCAGACTTGCGTTTGCCACCTCAGACCAGGCAAAGTTCAATAGAGTAGATAGGAGTTCCTCAAAAAATAGTTGAATATTTTTCTAAGTCCCAAAAAACGCTTTTCATTTTTCAGGGTGATAGGCTGCAAAACATTGTACATTTTTTCTGGGGTACCCGGCTTCCCTCCTACATTTCCTAACGTATGGCACATAAACTATACACTGGGCTCATGTGTAGGGCAATATAACAACTCTATTTTATCAAGGTTCCCTTGGCTTGTGTAGTGTAATGTATTGGCTGCAACATATACGTCCATTCAACTTTAACTTCCCACCGAATGCAAATTAGGCAACGCTAGCGAAACTTCGATTCCCTTGCCGTAGTGCAACTTCGCCAGCGTTTGGCACCCTGGACAAACTTCGGATTTTAGTGAATTAGCGTTGTCCTGGTAAATCTCCGCCTTGCGAAGTGTTACGATGTGAGTGAAGCGGATGCTAGCGCAAATTCAGCGATTAGTGAATCTGCCCCTGTGGGCGTCATTTTCGCTGTGAAAGTTGGCGAAAAACTTTGCTCATCACTACTAAAAAATAGACTACTTGCAATTATTGCTGTTAAGTACTGTAAAAAGAAAAAACATAAAGGCTATGGCTGGGGCTTTTGACTTTGCTGAAAAACTTCTGAAACCACTGTAAACATTCACAAGACTGCAACATTTCACCAAAATGCATTAGAGTCAATGGGAAGGCAAGCTTATATGGCTGTTAGAGAGATGTTAGCTCTATCATAGTTAAATACTGAGTCGGGTACCTCACAGTAATGTCCAATACTTTACTCTATACCTTCCAATTGCATGTAAAAATATTGATTGCTGTTATGTTTGGTAAGTTGTAGGGTTCCCTGTAGCTTTATAACAGTGCACTCCTGAATCTTGCAACTCATACACTAGTAATACACCTAGTAGAATTATTGTCATTACGTACAGGGGGCAAGCACTCTCAGTGTGGTATTGTAATGTATGTTTTGCAGTATTGTAACCCCAAACAGTATATGAGACCCATTATCTTTTAGAGTGACCAAGTGGCAACTCACAGGGAGATTTATTTTTCCCACTGATTTTACTTTTGCCTATGTCATTATAGTCATAACTGCTGTGTTTTCAAGTCAAAAGTTTTCAAGAAAATTGTTATCACTTTCTTAGATGCAATGCAGGATAGGTGATAATCATAGCAGAATAAAAACCATGTGACATCTCAATGTCCCAAATAATAACTGGTTGATGACTGCTGCCCACTGAGCTCCAAGTAGCAGTCCAATTTTATAAATCGCTTGCTCGTAGGTCCATACGTGGTTTATTATTTCCCCCTTATTTGCTAGGTTGCTAAATGCCATTAGTTTCACAAGCAAATGTCTTAACTAACCTTTCCATATTTGCCTTGCTTTTATACAGGTCTGTTTATCTCACTTTGTGTGGCCCTTTTTTAGTGAAATGAAAGTCCAGTGCACTAAGAAGGAGTTAGACCTGTCCTCTCAGCAAAAATATACTTTTTGTTTTTAATATTCCTTGGCTGTTATTTCTTTTTAGATGGGACACACAGCTCGCCCTTCAGTAAAATCCTCCTGATCCTCTGCTTTATGGTGAAATAACTAACAGTACTTATATGCCAAGAGGTTTCAGTATTGAAGTGAGATACACTTAGCCTGTAGCAGGAAAGATGGAGAGCCTAATTATGGCCAAAAGGCCAAAAAGCATTGATGATAATTAGTATGAAGTAGCTATGCCCTTTCCTGACCATACAGTGTACCAAGGAAAAAGAGACTCTGGAGCTTACACAATTAGCTCTTCATTATCACACCAACAGGGATCCCGAGAAATAAATGGGAGTTTTATCTGGAGTCGATTGGAGAGAATCTCTGCCTATTTCTGCAGCTAATTTAATGGACGAAACAGAGAGGTTAGGTTCTGGTGAGAGATGAGGTTTAGTTTAAATGCGAACAATTAACAGAGGATTACCGTTAAAAAGCAATCTCTTATTAAATAAACTGCTTTAATTGGCAGCAGGATGCATTGCCTTGTGTATATGAACTGCTTATGTAGGAAAATACTTTTATCAATTCTGTGAAGGAAAATAATAATGTTTCTCTACAGCTGCACAGATGGGAGTGACTGAAGGGCATTTGAGGAAAAAAGTTTATAAAACAGAAAGAGAGAGAGAGAGCGAGAAGACAAATTAGAATATACAGTACAATCATGGGCTTCCACAGATAGGGGCAAGGGGGGACATTTGTCCCTCCCTGGACTTGTACTTCATAATTACAGTGCTACGCAATATGTTGGCGCTATATAAATACATGTTAATAATAAAATAATAAAGGATATTCTCTTGCCATATGGATATATATTGTTTGCTCTTTTTTATATGAACACATTTCTTAATATTACCATTAAGAACCTGAAATAAGTTTATAAAAGGCTTACATCTTTTGGTCAGCACCCCTTCATATAATGGACCATCCCAACCATGACCATGGCACAGTCCCTTCCCTCTGTGAGATGCTTCCTGCTCCTCAACTGTGTGAGAGAGGAGAGAATCAGAGAATCAGAGAATCTTCTCCTGATGAAGTAGCTTCTTTCCCAGGGCAGAGGAGTGTAAATCTGTCAGGTGAGTTTAGCTTGGAGTGTGAATGTACAGTATGTCTGTGTGTAAAATTAACTGTTAGGGGCAGATTTATCAAGGGTCAAATTTCAAAGTAATGGGAGTTTTTTTTTGAACTCCCATAACTTCGAAATTTTAATAAAAAAAGAACAATCGAAATGTATTAAAAAAAAAATCGTAGTTTTTAACTTCGGGTGAATATGCTTTACTTGAATCATTCGTATCAAAGTTTTAGCGCATCCGATCAAATTCGAATCAAAGGATTTTCCCCAAAAAACTTGGATTATCTCATTTGCAAGTCAAGATTTATTAAAGCCTGATGCTGCAAAAAGCTTGAATCTGAAAACCCTGCATCTCAGATGTGAGGTCATCTACTGTATAAGTCAACGGCAGAGGTCCCTATCCCAGTTGGATGTTCTCATGGTCTGCACTGGGTTTAGCCCGAAAATCAGACCTTTACGAGCAAAACCCAAAAAAAATTATGCGATTAGGGAGGAAGACCCGGGAAAAACATTAAAATCGCTAGATTTTAATGTTTTTTCCTGCGATCTGATTAATTCAGGTTATTTTATTAATAAATAAAGTCAAATCAAGCATGGGCTTTTGGTCATGGTTTTTTAAAATAAATTATTAAATTCAGACTTCAATAAATAACCCCCTTAGTATTTACCCTGTGCCTTTTCATTCTACTGAGTTACTCCACACTCCCCTCTCTGTCTCTAATAAACCTCTGCTATTTGTATTGATAGAAATATCTATAATATGATAATATATATTTTTGCACCTGTATCCCCCTCATTGTTTATTCTTTTTTTTTTATATCTTAACCCTTCTGCCACTCTGGGAACAAAGCAGCTTTTCCCTAAATTGAAATAGAATGTATAAACATAAATTCTATACTAGTGACATTTTGTTGTGCACAACCTGCTGTTGTTACTCTGCTTTACTCACAGCAGAACCCCCATTTTATATTTTTTCAGGGGACCAGAAAAAAATAGTGCAAAATCAGGGAATTGTATTAAGCTTTATATATTGGTGGGACCACAACAAGTGGTATAAAATATGGAAAAACTTTAAATTAGGGGATATAAAATGAAGGTTTCATTGTATGTATCCAGCTGTAACTAGAACTCTAATAACATTCTGCAAACTGCTGGCTAGTAATTGTACTAAGAAAGTAGAAAATACCAAGTGCTGCTCTGGCAAACAAGACATTTGTATCACTAATAAAATGGTGATGTTATACACTATACATTTACTACTTTATAAATTTACAGAAAAGCCCTTATTAGGTTTGTGTGGAAACCAAAATATGGGTACAAGTAATTTGTGTAATATATTTTCTTCCTTCCCCTCCCCCTGGAAAATATTCTGAGGGCACCCATGAGTACAATATATGTGTGAAAGAGGGTTTGATGTGCAAAACAGAGACAGGGTACAATTGGCAAATCATAGATATACACAGAAGCAGTGACAAACTGTTGGAAGGCAAATCAGAATGTGAGAGAGCCAGACAAATACAAAGGTAGAACAGTGAAACAAATAGGGTCACAGGAGCAAGACAGGGTTAAGCATAGAAGCAGAAAGAAAGCAGCTGGCAAATTAGAGGGGAGAGAATGATACAGACAAGTCAAACCAGAGAGGTGTGTGGTAGAAGCTTATATAAAACTATTTATGTATCATATATAAAGACCCACAGAGGAGGAACCCCTGCAAATAACTGCAAGCTGCTTTAGAGTAGAGAATTATTGAACACTGGGAAAAACCTTTCAGACCACAGTGGAAACTGATTGCTACAGATTTACAAGTTGACAGGCTAAAATTGTATAGTCACACAAAGAAAAAATCCCAGTAGAACTCCACATTATCTAAGGGACTGCTTCAAAACTCCAAGAAACCATAAAATCCGTTAAATATAAAAACACAGTTTGCTTATGTGGGGTAAGAAGAAAAAAAGTGATTTCGGCAAAATGTAATATCCAGTGGTGCAAAATTGGGGATTTTCTGCACAGGCAGGTACTCTGTAAACACAGATTCAATGATCATCAACTGCAAACAGAGAACAATTGACAAATGAATTTACTTGCTTCCCAGGGCAAACAGGTAACAAAGGTTACACAGTATGTTAGGCTTCATAAAAGACACATCACCTGGCTGGTGGCACAAATAAAATCACTGTGGTGTTGCCAGAATATACTTTATATGAGTGCTTGCTCCATGCAGAGGGGACCACATCTTTGCACCTGACGCCTCCAATAGCGATATATAGGGGTCAATTTAAGGTTGTAATTTTTAAGGAAATCCTGCATAAGGCCAATATGACATGGACTTATTGGATACTTTTAAAATTCCAACATTAATTGAAAACCCAGGTGGCACTACTCAGGATGAGAGACTAGGAATGAGCAAACGTTTTCACCTAGTAAACTGACATTTTTGCCAGCTGTGAACATTGTCGCAAACCCATGCTAGAATTTTGTCATGCATTTTATTTTTGCTGTAAACAAACCCTGATAATTTGTTCTGTTTAGGGTGGTGACACACGTGGCTTATGGGGGAGATTAGTCACCCAGCGGCAAATCGCCTCTTCTTCGGGCGACTGATCTCCCCTAAATGACTTCCCGCCGGTTAGAATGTAAATCGCCAGCAGGGTGGCCCTCGGATTGCTTTGGCTTTCTGAAGTCGCACAAAGTTTTCCTCATGTGGCATTTAGGGGAGATTTTCAGCTACTATAAACCAGTAGGCGCTGCCTCTACAAACACAACTTAAAGGAGAAGGAAAGCTACGGAGGCATTTTATTGCCAATAGATTAGCTGCAATAGTGCAAGCTAGAATGTTATATTTATTCTGTAGAATGTTTTACCATACCTGAGTAAAAAGCTCTAGAAACTCTCTTTTTGTTTAGGATAGGAGCTGCAGTATTAACATGGTGTGACATCACTTCCTGCCTGAGCCTCTCCCTGCTCTGGGCTCAGATTACAGCAAAGAAGGGAGGGGGGTAAGAGGAACAAACTGAGCATGCTCTTGCCCAGGGCAATGAGGTTTAAGATGAAGGCAGGAAGTCTGATACAGAAGCCCATGTGTACACAATAGAAGGAAAGAAATGCAGTGTTTATTTTGACAGGGGACTCAGAGCAGCACTACTTTGGGGGTTTACTGGTATATTTAGATGGACCTTTCTGATAAGGCTTACTTAGTTTTAACCTTTCCTTCTCCTTTAACACAATTTATTCCATAAATAAAATTGCACTTACAAATTAGAAGCGAAAAACTCGCTCAAACAAACAATATTGCAGAAATATCCAATATACAATAGTTCAAAAGACTGCGATTTGTGTTTTGGTGCGTTATCCTGAAACCTTGATGCATGAATAGGTTTCAATATTCCATGTGAAAAATAAAAAACCAGATGGCACAATTGTGCTAAAACTTGAGTGGTTTATTGAGATCTCCAATAGCATAATCTCTGAAGTGTATTTTTCGCATGGAATATTGCAGCAATGCCCAACACATTTCAAATATTAATTTCCTCAGGAGAATATATGGGAGTGCACCCTGCTTTTTGATTTATTCTATGCTGATATAAGGTCCAAAGTTTAGACAAAACACTTGGACTGCCCAATATAAAGGTCTTTCTAGCATCAGTAATATAGCCCTAGGCATTTACCTCGGCACCCATGCCCAAAGATAGAAATGTCATTAGCTCTTTTAAATGTCCAGAGGGCAGAGTAGAAAACAAAAATACATAATTAAAAAGGTTATACATTTTTCATATTTATTTCAGTACTAATTACAGTGGGGTTCTGCTTAAATTCAACATTTCAGTGTATGATTTTTTGTGCCTTAATTAGAGATGCGTCAATTGCAGAATCGGTGTGAATTTGCCAAGTCAAACAGTGGGGAAAATCATCATGGCACATGCTTAATAAGGAGAACGGCACCAGGAAAGAGTAAACTGGTAAAAGCTCACTGACAGAAATACAGAGATACTAAAGAGTACACTATCATCTGTGCACCTGAAAATTTATTGTGCCAAAACTTTGACTCAAATTATTTTTTAAAAAAACGACATAAAGTTACTTTTTGTAGTTGCACATTTTGTGCTATGACTTTCTACTCTCTACTATCTACTCTAACTGGCGGTATAGAAAAAAATGATGCATATTTAGAGGCCCTTTTCAAAATGACTGCGTTATTACTTTTTGTGCAACCTAGGCTGCAGGACTGTAGTGATCTTACCTGGTGGTCTAGTGGGGGGGTGCCAGTAGGCCTCAGGTGCCTGCTCCCTAGGGCGCGTGCGACAAGCTGATGACTCATTTAAAGGCGCAGACACGCTGGCGTGATGACGTCAGCGTGCAAGGGCGCGAAATTCAAAAGTATAAATAGCCTTATAGGACTTCTAGACCTTGCCCGTTATAGGAGTTTGTTCCTGGTGCTATTTGAGCTTTTGCTAATCTGTTTGAACCTGTTTTGATCCCTGTTATGACACCTGCCTGGCTTTTGACTATTCTGACCTCTGGATCCTGACCCTTGTCTGAATACCGACTACCTCTTCTGCTTAACCCCTCTGATTGCCTGCCTGACTACGTTTATTCTCTGCCTGCCCTGACCCGGCCTGATCTGACTACTCTATTTGCCTTACATCTTGTACCACGACCTTCTGCTCAAAGTCTTTACCTATAGTTGTGCCCCTTCGCTTGTTTAGAACCTTTCGCCTTGCACCTCTCGTTTTAAGACCTGGCAGCATCTGAGTAGCTGAGGGCTCCTCCCGAGGGCCAAAGACGGCTGCTACAGGCAGAAGCACGAGCCGAGACCAGGGTGCTTGGCATTGGTTCTAGATTCAGGGTGCCAACCGTTACAAGGACTAAGTGGTTTTAGAACTCTGAGGGAGTTCTGCAATAAAAGGCACTAAGTTTGTCCAGGAGCTGTAACCCATAGCAACCAATCAGAAGGTAGCATGTACTGATCACCTGTTTAAAAGCAAACATCTTATTGGTTGCTATGGGTTACTGCTCCTGGGCAAACTTAGTGCCTTTTATTGCATAACTCTAATTTTATTACATATGGGGGTTACTCTTTCGATGGGAAGACCCGGCTAGATTCAAGTCACTTAAAAAAAAAAGCAAAGAGGACAGTGTGTGCCAGAAAATATGCTAGCGGCACTTCTTCTCATTAGAACTAAAAGAGGGCGCAGCCATGCTGAATAACAATTAGATTGATTCTATGATTATTGCCGATAGCCTTCTTTTTACCTGTAATAATAAAACAGTACCTTGTACTTGATCAAAACTACCATATAATTAATCTTTATAGGGTTTTTGTGAAAACCCCACAATTTTTTCAGGTTTTATGCCTGAAAAGCTCACATTTTTCATGAAATTGCTCAAAAACCCTTGAATTGGCCAAAACTCAGCTAGACCATGATATCTTCAAATTTGAAATGGATTTTATAAAAAAAACCAAAACCTTAATTTTTTCAAGTTTTTGGGATTCGGACTTTAATAAATAACCTCCTTAATGTATAAAGATTCAAACTACGAAAGATCCATTATGTGGAAAACCCCAGGTCCCTAGAATTCTGGATAACAGGTCTCATACCTGTATATATATTGATATATTATATATATATATATTGATATTATTGTATTGATCAGACTCAGCCAGTTGGATCAATCTCAGCCCATATTGAATGTCTGGGAAACCTGCAAGATTCCTGGTGAAAATTTGATGAATCAACCTTTGAGTGTTATAGGAAAAAAGGAAAATGTTACGCAGGGGGGCAGAGGGGAAAAAGACTTAAAACTATAAGGACATATGCAGGTGACATGGGGGGGGGGGGTAACAGGATTGAAACCTGGAAGTAAAGTAGTGTAGGAAATCAACAAGGAGTAAGAGAGGTGAATCTGAGGGATTAAATCATTTTAATTCAGTATTTTAAAGCACTGGGCAAAGGGTTCTCTTGAAATGGTTTCAATCTAAAATGCAAATGCTGTAATTAAATAATAATAAAAAGCTTGCTATTATCACTATGGCAATGCAAAAATGTTCCTGTGTGAAATTCATTGGGGATATAATCACATTAGACATCTGGGGGCGCAGCTTTTCTGTCTGCGGCTCCTGAGCCCTGAGTGGATGAGCGACACATGCTCTGGCAGAAATAATGCGTCATTAGACAGGTACGCCTCGAATTCTAATTTGAGCAAGAAAGACGGGTTGAGACAGGAGGGGGAAAGATTTACATAGACCAAAAATAAATCTGTTTGTAGGATGAGACAATTTAAGAATATTTAGTAAGAAAAGGGCAGATTCTCTGTACAGTTAGAGAAGCAAAGTTACTGTATGAGGGGTCTTCAGTTTAGAGGGATTCAGTTAAGAAGTGGGGTAAGCTCTCACCAGTATTTATATGGATCAGTGTGTGTATGTCTAAATACATATATACTACACACCAACTGCACAATATGACACAACACATTCACACTTTTTGAACAAATGCTATAGCAACAAAGGATCAGTTGCATTTAGATATCATGGGCTTTGATCTCCAGAGTTTACTGTATAGGATACACAAGACAGTGTAGAGCATTTGGAGCAGAGCATGCAGTAGATATGGGAAGATGATTTCAGCACACCTGGGAAATCTTAAGAACATTTTCTGTTTTGCAGGAGACGTAATCAAATTTTCTGTAAAACTATACCATATTTATAAGCAGGGGTTGTCTTCCAGACTTACCATAAATTGAGTTTGAAGCACACAGCAATAAGTTATTGTGTCCTCAGAGCATTCCTTCTCTGATTATTTGCATTTATACACATAGCTGGGATCTTCTATCTTTTGCTTTCCATATAGCATTTTAAAGTATCTGTATTCATGTATCTGACAAAGTAATTAATATGGCAGCTTAGGACATAAGCAAGTTGTAATGAAGATTCCTGGAGACATAATGTGTAGGTCTTAACTCTTAAGACATACACAGGTTTAATCAAGTGGTCCAGCACATGAACCTTGACCTGTACCCAGACCTGCAATCTGCATGTTTACTACCTGGACCTGTTAATTGAACTGACCAGCAACAGCTTTATGTGTTTAAGTGTTAAAATAAGACTGTAACTGCATGTTTGGTGACCTGCAGTCCAGTGGCCCTACTGCTTAAGGTTAAGGGTAGCTAAGAGTTGGAGGAGCACCAATTTATTGTTCTGGGAGACACATGTTATGCCCTTGTCTTACACACACGCACATTTTTATACCAGCAACTTACTCAATACTTACATTTACATTTTTTGGGGGGGGGGGCCTTAGGACAAGTAGTCCACCGTGGGACTATAGTTTAATCTACACAATAATAAAACATGTTATTCATTGTTGGGCTGCCCACACCCTAGTGAGGCCCAAAGCGGAACTTATGAAACCAACAATAAGCCATGGTTTTAATTCCCCTACTGTGTACCAAAAACATTTCTGTAATACGTTACTGCCATACTCTATGTTTCAATGCCAATTTAAACAATAACACATGGGCCCTAAGCTTATTCCAATGTTACTATAGAGGGATGGGGCCCATCTTTTTTGAGTACAGGGCTCATTTATTAGGCATGGTCTAGGGGTTATGTGCAAAAAATAGTAACGGTTTTGTTGTTGGTTTTACATGGTATTAAGAGTATATGCAGAGATGTTTGAACTAAGCCAGAACTGTAAAACAGCTTTCATTTCCAATGTTGTTGATAACGTTACCTGGCAATGCAAAATACCAAATAAAATGTTTGAAAAAATATGATGTAGAGTTGACAGTGCTACCATATATTTTGCTCTCCTGGATGTATTTCCTTGGCTCAAGCAGAGGGGGGATGCTATACTCTCAGTATAGCATCCCCCCTCTGCATGAGCCAAGGAAATACACCCTTGGCAGTATGGTGACTAGAACAATTTGTGAAAAGAGGAAATCATTTTTAAAATGCCTGCCTGTAGATGTTGTTGGGGGGGGTGATCTGTAATCTGTATGTTTACTACCTGGATCTGCTACCTAATCTGACCAGCAACAGTTTTATCGGCAGCCCACACTGCTACCCACTCCACACCCTCACCATGAAACTCAAAGTGATAAAATAAGACTGAAATTACATGAGTTGTGGATGTGCTAAGAGTAGGAGGAGCCTCGATTTATTTTCTGGGAAAAACATGTTATGCCCTTGTCTTACCAAAAACATTTAAGCACAAAACGTAACCAATCTTTATGGAATGAATCACCAAAGTAGACTGGTGGCCCAGGTGCTCCTGCCCCAGGCCTTCAGCTCAAGGGAGTGGATAATCCATATGCTAACAAACAAATGTTGGTGCAAGGCACTCTGCTAGGTCACACACAGATCAGGCTAATTGAAAAATTTAAATTTTTATCTGCCTACTATTAGTCTGATCTTGGGGCCTTGCACCAACATTTGTTTGTTTGCATGCCCTTGTCTTACACACATTCACATTTTTATACCAGCAACTTACGCAACACAATTTTGGGGGGTGGGTACCTTAGGACAAGTAGTCCACTGCTGGACTATAGTTTAATCTACACAATAATAAAATATGTTATCCATTGTTGGGCTGCCCACACCCTAGTGAGGCCCAAAGCAGTACATAGCCTACAATAAGCCATGGTTTTATCGTGTAGGAGAATTAAAACCAAACCCCTTAAAACAATTCTATAATAAGTTATTGCTTATTTCAATGCCAATTTAGACAATAACACATGGGTACTAAGCCTATTCCAGTGTTACCATAGAGGGAAGGAGTCCATTTCAACAGAACATTGATATATCTGCTCTTCTATGTCTGTGGGAAACCTAAAAGCAACCTAACAGTTATAAATATAAACCCAAATCTTTTTTTCCCTCTTACTGAGACTACAGGGCTCATTTATTGGGAAGGGTATAGGGGCAATGTGTTTGTTCTTTGCATAAAGATACTTCCTACCAGTTCAGCTAAATTGATGAAAAGAATATATTTGTTTACCGTGTTATTAAAGAGATACTGACACCAGAAAATAATATTTTTTTATATCTATAATAACATTGCCTTTGAATGCTATTTATTATTTTGCCATAAAAGTATTTGCCTGACATTACATTGCATTTCTTACCCCCATGTTTTTTTATTTTGAGAATATTTTTTTTAGTGTCAGTATTACTTTAAGAGTATATCCAGGAATGCTTGAACAAAGCCGAAAATGCCAAAAATACAGCATTGCTTTCCAATGTTGTTGACATTGTTAACTGTAAAAATGCCAAATATTCTTAATTCAAATGATTAAAAAATGATGATGTATATTTGACAATTCTCCCATATTTTTTGAAAGTATGCTGGATTTATTTCCTTGGCTTATGCAGAGTGGGGGGTCTTGGCAGTAAGGTGGACTATAACAATTTGTAAAGAGAGAAAATAATATTTAAAAAGCCTTCCTGGAGATAATGAGGGAGGGTGATTCAGATGAACATAAATAGTAAAGGTATGGGATGTGTTGAAAACATTTATCCAGAAATTATGGCAATGGTGTTTCGCACTGTTTTATAAACCAACCGTTCTGCATACGTTTTACTCATTAGTATTATCTCATTTATAATAAGAGAATACCTTGCATTTGATTTTATCTTGGCTATCATAAATCCATGAGGATGTAAAAATAATGCTATTGCTTGATTTATTTATTTTTTTAGTAGCATTATGGCATGGTGTGATATGGGAAAGACCACTGAAAAGGAAGCACTCTGGATACTAGATCCTATTTTGAAGATATGTTTTAGCAGGCATGCACTTTGTTATGCAGATGTACAATGGGTTATTCAAATGATCTTTTGATAAAAACTGTTCATATAAATATGTGTGACACACTAACAACTCCATGACTTCAAGAGTTATTTGTGGATCACAGGAGTCCAGGTGGGGACATTTTACAAGATGCCATATGGTATGGTCAGAATGGTCTTGAAACTCTGTATTACTATTCATACTCATCACTTACACTGTGTTATAGTGTAATACACTGATACATATTTGAACTAGAGTTGGGACACCATCTGCAAAGTCACAGAACTCCACAGGTTCTAGTGTTTTTGAAGATCTATGGGAGCTCACACTTATGCTACCAGAGGAATGTTGCAGCAGTAGAAGTGAGCACAAATTGTAGTGAGGCAGTTTGAAATTTCGGTAGTGTATTGTGTGGATGAGGATCAAGGCTGGCATTAAAAGTCAAACACTATATTCAGGAGATGGACAAATATCAGACTATTAGATATGGGAGAAAAAAGGCTTAAGCAGGACCTGCAATATCAAATGCAACTTGGACAAACAAGAGTTTAGAAAGCGGGCTTAGAGGAGAGGACAGTGGCATCAAAAAACATCAAATGATTGAAGTAACACATGTGCTATGCTGTGTACCCACCTGCCTCTGAGCATTAATTCCTGCAGTTATAAGCAGGAGAACACATTCACCTACCAGCATAGCAATGCATATGACATGCTGTATCAATGAAAAACAACAATACTGTTTATAGACAGTATCCTAAGACAGTTGCCTATAAGGGGTGTTAGTTTAATTCCTAAAGTGTTTTCTCATGTCCAGGGAGTCTAAGAAAATCTTTTATTGGTAGGTGAATATGGAGTGTGGTCTGATCCAAATATTTGCCATGATGGCAAGTTATATTTATATGCTGAAATATTCTTGGCACTGGCTTTCACAAGTTTGTGCCGAGATAAAATGATAGTGCTAGAGCTCTTTATTTGGGCTCAGGCACTTAACTTGTCTAGAATTCAACCTACTATACATCAGAGGCCATTGCTATAATGTTTTTCAGAGCTTTAGATCAATTTCAGCAAGATAATTGCTCACTAGAAATTGTTGCTACAACAATTAGAGGAGCTTTAAATAGAGTATGGAAAAGGTTCAAAATTTGATAAGCTTTCAATTTTAGATTTGTTGAAATAATTTTGGATGCCAGCACTTGCAGTCCCTCATATACATCGGGTGGGATTTACTTTAACATCATTGTCAAGGGTGGTTGGGATAAAGAAGACAAGCAGAAACATAATGAAGCAAGGGGGAAGGGGAGTTGGAAGCGTTTATGTATACTCCATCAGATTTGTAATGACTTTGTCAGAGTGCATCCTCTGGAGTGAAAGGAAGCATTCTCCTATCTGATAACAAATTATCTTTCTGCACAGCTGACCTATTACAGAGTGGAAAACAATTCATCAGTCGCTAATAAGGACTTTGATTAGAAAGGAAAAAAATGCAGATGCATGTTGCTATGTGACACACACACCTGTGTGTTGCTATGAAAAGATATTTAATGCTGAACTTGTTGGGCTAGATGATAGGACTACCACCAAGTAAAGAAGGCTTTATAAGTAGCACTCAACCCATATTTTACTAGACATTTTTCTTGAATTACAAATGTGAGTTTCTATGCTGAGCTGTCTGGAAACCATAAGGGATAAAGGATACCATACCTACTGTATAATGCCTTCCATATTTTACATACTTGAACTGTGAAACTAGTAGAGCAAGCTGATAAAATAAACTTCTCTACCTACCTACTATAGTTGGGGTAATTTGTTAACTGCTAGTTGATCCAGAGGAAGGCAAAAAAAAAAAACCATCTGAAGACTCTCCAATTTGCCTGAGGGGGGAAAATTTATTCCTGACTCCAAAATCAGACTAGTCCCTGGATCAACTTGTACTATGAGCTATTTACCATAACCCTGTATTCCCTCACTTGCTAACAAGCCATCCAAATCCTTCTTAAATCTATCTAATGTATCAGCCTGTACAACTGATTCAGGGAGAGAATTCCACATCTTCACAGCTCTCACTGTAAAAAAAACTCTTCCGAATATTTAGGCAGAACCTCTTTTCTTCGAATCGGAATGGGTAACCTCTCGTTAGCTGGAAAGACCTACTGGTAAATAAAATAAAGAGAGATTATTATATGATCCCCTCATAGCTAAAATTTCCCATACCTTATAACAGCTTAGTTGCCCTTCTCTGTACCCTCTCTAATACAATAATGACCTGTTTGAGCACTGGAGACCAATACAGTGGAAGAATGACCACTTCCTGCCGTGAATCAATACCCCTTTTAATACAGCTCAAGACCTTATTTGCCCTTGATGCTGCTGACTGGCATTGCTGGCTACAGCCAAGTTTATCATCTACAAGGACTCCAAGGTCCTTTTCCATTATGGATTTACTATTTTTACATCCTAGGTGCACAACTTTACATTTATCAACATTGAATCTCATTTGCCACTTACCTGCCCAGATTGCCAGTTTGTCAAGATCCTGTTGCAAGGATGCCACATCCTGGATGGAATTAATTGGGCTGGATAGTTTTGTACTTACAATACCCTTCCCTAAGTCATTAATGGACAAGTTCAATAAAAGTGGACCCAATACCGAGCCCTGAGGGACCCGACTAAGAACCTTAGTAGAGAATGTACCATTTATAACAACCCTCTGTACCCTATCCTATAGCCAGTTTAATATCCATGTGCAAACGACTTCATTAAGCCCAACAGACCTTAGTTTAGAAAGTAATGTACATTAGTAATGTAGCTTATTTTATTTGCTATTGGCTATTTCTGTTTCTATACTATTTAATGTTCAGAAGGCTTGTGATTTTGCAACTGTTTTAAGATATGGCAAAGGTCTGCCTATGATGGTTTAATTTTTGGTATTCCGAGGTTTTCTTTTTTGTTCTAATTCTAATTACGACTGATAGAAAATAAGTTAGATCCAAGTGCAGATTTCTGTGATTGATTGTGATTTTTTCTGATTGGCATGGTCACTAACAGACTCTCTAGACTTCCATGTGTCACTTCTAGAGATGGCGCGAACTGTTCGCCGGCGAACTTGTTTGCGCGAACATCGGGTGTTCGCGCTCGCCGGAAGTTCGCGAACGTCGCGCGACGTTCGCCATTTTGGGTTCGCCATTGTTGGCGCTTTTTTTTGCCCTCTCACCCCAGACCAGCAGGTACATGGCAGCCAATCAGGAAGCTCTCCCCTGGACCACTCCCCTTCCCTATAAAAACCGAAGCCCTGCAGCGTTTTTTCACTCTGCCTGTGTGTGCTGAAGAGATAGTGTAGGGAGAGAGCTGCTGCCTGTTAGTGATTTCAGGGACAGTTGAAAGTTTGCTGGCTAGTAATCGTGTTGATACTGCTCTGTTATTGGAGGGACAGAAGTCTGCAGGGGTTTGAGGGACATTTAAGCTTAGGTAGCTTTGCTGGCTAGTAATCTACCTTCTACTGCAGTGCTCTGTATGTAGCTGCAGTGGGCAGCTGTCCTGCTTCTGATCTCATCTGCTGACTGCTGCAATAACAGTAGTCCTTGTAAGGACTGCTTTTATTTATTTTTTTGTTCCAATACAGAGCAGTATCAAGCAGATTACTAGCCAGCAAACTTACTATCATCTGTCCCTGAAATCACTAACAGCTCTCCCCCTACACTATCTCTTCCAAGCACACACAGGCAGATTTTTCAGATACATTTTTGCCCTTGATCCCCCTCTGGCATGCCACTGTCCAGGTCGTTGCACCCTTTAAACAACTTTAAAATCATTTTTCTGGACAGAAATGTCTTTTTTAGATGTTAAAGTTCGCCTTCCCATTGAAGTCTATGGGGTTCGTGAACCGTTCGCGAACCGCTCGCATTTTTGCGCAAGTTCGCGAATATGTTCGCGAACTTTTTTTCCGACGTTCGCTACATCCCTAGTCACTTCCTAATTTAGGCAGATTTAAGGACCTTCATATCTTGAAGCTGTACTATATAGTATGTAAGTGTTCAATTATTTATTTTCTCAGCTAAATGTATTAACATCAGCACTTTAACCTGATTTTTTTTGTTTAACATAAGCACCTTGATTTGGCAGAAATACAATTATGTATCCAGACATCCACACAAATCTGTAACAGATTATCAGTAACAGCAAATAAGGAGCATTTCTGGGGAAAACCACAATGGTTACCAACATAGTTACATTTCAAGCAATTTTCACTGTGCCACTAAAATACCAGTGGCTCCTGCACTATGAAATAGATCAGCAAAAGCTATCATAGGCAAAGCTAAATCATAGCAATTAGCAATCTGAGAAAAATAATTTTTTATAGGTGATCCGTGAGCAAAAGGTATTTATTTGGAAGGTTGTGATGTGGGAAAAGAATGGGCTATTGCTATATAAAAATGAAATGCAGATAATGACATAACCATCCATTCTCTCCTCCAGCTTGTGTTTTTTTATCTGTAACCCATAATTCATCCACTCTGTCTGTCTTTTCACTGCCCCAGTTCCATCAGTCTCTCTCTTCAAATTCTTTGACCTCCTTCTCCATCTTTCTGTGTCTTTCTACTCATTTCATTGTTGTGTGCATGCATGCCATTACCCACAAAAAAAACTTGACTTTCTTTATCCCATATCTAATAATTTACCCCTCAAAACAGCCACTGCCTCTACCATAGTCTTTGTATTGTTATCCCACCAAATATATTGGTTTCCTGATATAAAAGAATATTGTGATAAGCATATTTTCTGCATATCTCTCAACAGAAAATAACCTAGCCCTCTGCATCTCTCTCTCTCAAGTATCAAATATGAAATACACCTGCTTCTGTATCTTTCTCCCAGTAAAAATCATGAACATCTCTTTTCCCACACCTTTAACATACCAATAAAAGTGCTGAGTTTCACTTTAATTGTGAGTGTGTAACTGATCTCCCATATCAAGTCTATCTAACACTCATGAAGGCAAGTGGAATGCAGTGCTGAGCCTCACCAGAACATTACACAGTTGTGGTTTTTAAAGGAACAGTTCAGTGTGAAAATAAAAACAGATTAAATATACAGTATGTGCAAAATAAAAAATGTTTCTAATATAGTTAGTTAGCCAAAAATGTCATCTATACAGGCTGAAGTGAGCAGATGTCTAACATAACATAACAGAACCCAACTTCCTACTTTTCATCTCTCTAACTCTAAGTTAGTCAGCGACTTTAAGGGGGCACACATGGGACATAACTGTTCAGTGAGTTTGCAATTGATACAGTACTTAGCATGTAGGTCAGGTTCAAAAGCAACAGTTATGACCCATGTGGCCCCCCTTCAAGTCACTGATTGGTAACTGCCTGGTAACCAATCGGGGGAAACCAAGAAAGCTGCATAGCAGGAAGTAGTGTTCTGTTCTGTTCTGTTAGATATCCAGCCTTTATACATTACATTTTTGGCTAACTAACTATATTAGAACATGTTTTATTTTGCACAGCCTATCTATTTACCCCGTTTTTATTTTTATACTGAACAATTCACATTTCTATTCAATAGTTTGTATTTATGTTGCATCTCCTATATGGTCAATCTTTATTTATTATATTAAAGGTTGTATTTTATTGTGTCACTTATCTCCTTGTATCCCACAGACTGTAAACTGTACAGGTCAAGAATCCCTTGTTTTGAATAATAGGTGTACAGTGCTACAATTAGTATCATTTATACAGTATTTTATGATAAAAGATTACTGTAATACTATTTTCTCCCAACCAGCACTACCTTTCCAATGCAGTTATATTGAACCTGTTTTCTGCACCTTTAAGCTGGTAGGTGCCTTGCATGGGAACATGAGCTCTGTTATACTTCTGGTATCATTCATCACCTTACAAGGACAGATAAAATATTGTAAATGCTGTTGAGGCAGCAAAGTAACCAATGATTTTCTGTACATTTTAAAAAAAAATTACCAGCTGTACGAAATGATTTTAGGCAAAGCTGCCTCCTCTGGGTTCATTGCTGTGATTTTGCATGTATACAAGCAGATAATCTATATATATATATATATATATATATATATATATATATATATATATATATATATTACATCAAACCTGGGGTTTAAGCATTCTCATGAGAGATTTTGCAAAGGAAGGTTTTCATTTCTACATTATTGCCACTTTTTACTTCTGCAAGGAGTTATTACTCAGAACATGTATTAATATTTGTATAGGCATCACAATTATATTAAAAAATACATGGAAAATAGAAGTAGACAAACTGGCACACAAAAATTTGATCAGAACATTTTGAAAATGTTGCAGTAAACTGTGGTAGCTTAGTGATACAATAACATAGCCAATTAGGTTGAAATAAAGGAAAGACTGTCAATCAGACAGATAGTCAAACACATCCACCAACAAGCCAGCTGCCAATTCAGCTGTTTTAGTTGACAGTGGGGATCTGGAAAAAATGTTTTATTGTGTGATATTGCATAAATGGATTGTTCAACATTAAATTAACGTTTAGTATGACGTAGAGAGTGATATTCTAAAGCAGTTTGCAATTGGTTTTCATTTTTTATTATTTGGAGTTTTGGAGTTATTTAGCTTCTTATTCAGCAGCTCTCCAGTTTGCAGTTTCAGCAATCCGGTTGCTTGGGTCCAAATTACCCTAGCAACTATGATGTTGATAAGAGACTAGAATATGAATAGGGGAGGACCCAAATAGAGTATGAGTAATTAAAAATAACAGTATATTTGTAGCCTTATTTGTGGCCCCCCATTTAAAAGTTGGAAACAGTCATATAATAGGCAAATAAAAAATAAAAAAAAAACGAAAAAGGCCAATTGAAAAATTGCTTAGAATTAGCCATTCAATAACAAAGTAAAAGTTAACTTAAAGGGATACTGTCATGGGAAAACATGTTTTTTTTCAAAACACATCAGTTAATAGTGTTGCTTCAGCAGACTGCACTGAACTCTATTTTTCAAAAGGGCAAACAGATTTTTTTTATTCAATTTTGAAATCTGACATGGGGCTAGACATATTGTCAGTTTCCCAGCTGCCCCCAGTCATGTGAATTGTGCTCTGATAAACTTCAGTCACTCTTTACTGCTGTACTGAAAGTTGGAGTGATATCACCCCTCCCTTCCCCACTCCCAGCAGCCTAACAACAGAACAATGGGAAGGTAACTAGATAACAGCTCCCTAACAACACTCAATAGTAAAAGCCAAGTCCCACTGAGACTGATTCAGTTACATTAAATAGGAGAAATAACAGCCTGCCAGAAAGTAGTTCCATCCTAAAGTGCAGGCACAAGTCACATGACTGGGGCAGCTGGGAAAATGACAATATGTCTAGCCCCATATCTGATTTCAAAATTGAATATAGAAAAAAATCTGTTTGCTCTTTTGAAAGTTGGATTTCAATGCAGAATTCTGCTAGAGCAGCACTATTAACTGATGTGTTTCGGGAAAAAAAATGGTTTTCCCATGACAGTTTCCCTTTAAAGGTGAACCACCACTGTAAAACATTGATAAAATATTAGTGTGTGTGTTGTGATCTGTAGTAGAGCAACATGTGGGTAAAGTTTGGTTTAGCAAACAGTGTTCTGTCCATAGCAGTGGTACTCTATCCAAATGTTGCAGGACAACTATCAGAATTATCCATTATACTAGATTAAAAGAAGATTTGAATAATGGTTAACCTGTAGCTCAGCAAACACAGAGACAGATTTTTAAAGCATTATGACATGATAAAACATTTTAATCATAAAGTGTTGTTTGCTTTGTTTACATTGGACTCTGCCCAAAGACCCAAATACTACTGTTTTCACAAAAAGTTTAAGTATGGAGTAATGTCTCCAAGCAAAACTATGCACAAACAGGACCAGAATATGGAAGCACTTGCCTGGGTGTATTCCCTTGTCGTTTATAAGCGAGAAGTGGAAACAAGTGTCAGAGGCGTGCCCCTTTATCAGATGTCACACCTGAGGCCTCTGAAACACTAGGGCTCATTTATATACAAAATAACACTGGGCAAATTAGTACCTGGGCAGTAGCCTATGGCAACCAGTTAGATGTTTGATTTCATTGTGCAACCTGCAGCTGTCTGAAAAAAAGTGTGAAAATTTGCCCAGTGTATCCATTTAAGAATATGCAACCATATTGTGTCCTCAGTCTCTACTAAGGACACAATATGGTTGCATCTTCTTATGAAAGGCATGTCCTTAGAATGCTGTAACCACCATAGCACCATGTATCCAACATATCCTTGATCTGGCACATTACATGTATCATTGTAGCTTAAAAAATGTATCTAGTCTAAAAATACACATTATATTCAGTGTATCAGTATACTAAGATTAATAGAATGTTTGAAGCAAAAGTTAAAAAGGCCAAAAAACAATAGTTTCCCTTAAGGTCTGATTACAAATGGAACATGGAATTCTATTAGATATGTACCTGCAGTAAACATAAAGGAATGTTTGTCCAATGTTTTCAATAACATGCTTAAATACATAAAAAAACACAATCTGTTAAGAACCTCTGTAATGGAGTACCTTTTGATGGACTGGACTTTTATTAATTTTATTATGAGAATTTTTTTTTCACTGCAAGCTCGGTTCTCATTATCCCTTCCTGGCACTCATTTGCATATGCATATTCGGATTCGGTTTGGGATTCGGATGAATCTTTTATGAAGAAATATGAAATAGAGGATTCTAAAAAAAATAATTATTTAAGGATGCAGGATGGCCATACTATTTGTATATATTGTAGTTAATGTTGGTCAGGCAGTAGAACTCTAATAATATTTAAATATGTTTGAGGTATGTTTATAGCACCAAAATGGATTTTTACAACTACTTAAAAAAAACAAAAAAACAAAAACAAATGAATGTCTCTTCTGTCGGAGATAAGGATAAATACTGTTTTAATTGAGCCCTATCCAAGCAGCCCTCTGTTACGCACCTAGTGGCATAGAGGTAAGGACTATCGCAACTATTGCAAAAGTGAAAATGTAATATACGTAAGCTTCACAACTGAAATAAGAAACTTTCTGAATACAATCAATCAGAAATTATTTACTGTTTCTGAAATTATCAAGTTTATCTTCACTATTCCTCTCTCAGCATCTGCTTCTCTTCATTCTCTCTTCATGCAGGAGTTGGGTGTCAGATATTCATTGACAGTTAAATCCACGCTATTTTCTATTTCTAAATGTAATCAATTCTGTAGCATTTCTGAAATAATCAAGTTTATCTTCACTATTCCTCTATCAGCATCTGTTTCTCTTCATTCTGTCTTCATTCAGGAGTTGGGTGTCAGATAGTCATTGACAGTTAGGTCAAATATATCTTAAAGGGGGGCTCCTTTTGCCTAGAAGATGTATTAGAGCTCACTCAATTAAAATCACCAGAAATCCTGTCACTCTACATGTAGGATTTATGCAAAAGGAAGTTATTTTGTTATATTCTGTTTGTACTGGAATGAGTTACTTGAATGAGCTCTAATACATCTGCTAGGAAAGGAAGCCCCTTATAATATATACAGTATTGGATCTAACTGTCAATGAATATCTGACAATCAATCAAAAGACAAAATAAGGGGAAACAGATGCTGAGTGAGGGATAGTGAACATAAACTTATTTTAGAAACAATGCAGAATATTTAATTGATGGTATTGTGTCTTATTTCAGTATGCTGAAGCTTATATTACATTTTTATTTTCGCGATATTTCCCCTTAAAATTTGAGAGCTTGTGGTAAATTCTTGCACTTGATTATGATTTAAGCCAAATCAGTTTGATTTTAAAAGCTGTTATTTTTTACCACTTATTTTACATATTCAACCCAAACCACTGATGTAGTTTGCAAAATAATTCTGTTCAATTGAGTGTGAAACAACCTTTCACTTATCGGTTTCTGTGCAATGTCAGCCTTCCTGATTTTCCAGCTCAGGGAGTTAAACACCATCTGTGTGTGCTTTTTAAGGGACCGTACAAGCTTATTAAGGTTTGTTTACCCAATATAAAAATATATGGAGAATTATAATGGTCAAACATATAAAGTGCACAGTTCAATTAAATTCCTCTCTACAGCAACAGAAAGTCATGCCTTAAACACTCCACTTGCTCAAGTGTTTTATGGTGTAGATGGTTTCAGCTCATTCTAAGATTGTGTGGAATTTTGTCAGTTCCACCAAGAGCTTATTTAGATTTGTATCTTCTTTTAGAGCTTTTATCTATATGAAACACAGGTTCAGTTATAGCATTGAGTATTCTTTCTTTTAAAATTCCTTTCCCTTACAAGGGATTTACTAGTGATTCAAACACACCTTATTATGTTATAGCCACCCAGGTAGGAAGGCTGGTAGGAAAAATAGGTTTATTCTCTGGTGTTGGCTTGGCCTCATAGTAAGGCTATGGGCAGGCTGAGTGAAGCACATCTTCTCAGTGCCCCTGTGGATCTGCTCCCAGCCTTTGCTCCATTGATTTCAGCTGAAGCTGAGTTCAGACCACATACTCAAAAGGAGGTATCTCCGGCTTGACCTCAGATTCAGCTCCACTGTGTGTGAACGTACACAGGCTGATCGGATTCAAATCAATGGAGCAGGGGCACTGAGCAGATCTGCTTCTCTCAGCCTGCAAAATATATATGCAGGCTGACAACAGCCAGAGCCTTCAACCTGTGTGCCCATAGCCTAACTCATAGCAATTAATCAACAGGGAACATTTACAAGTCAAGTACAAGAGGGGGGTTGTGGGTGCACTCCTAAGGCCATAAAAAAAAATATATAAATACAATAATCCCCTGTCTAAAAAAAGAAAAACAGGGTTTTTTGTTACAAAGTTATGATCATAAAATTGGTAAGCCGCCATACCACGTCAAGGTAAACCCCATACGGCGGTCCCTAACCTGTTTACCTGCGATCAAAATTTAAAACCTTGGTTTCAATCTGGACTAGATCCTCCCCCGCCACCTGCTTATGCGGCTTTTGAAGGGGAGACTGCCCAGACCAAAGCCCATTTTAAAAAAAAAAAATGTGATTGTGAAGAGACTATAATGAAGGAAAAGCATTTACAAGTCACTTGTTTTAAAAAAAAACATCTTATTGGTTGGTATGGATTGCTACTCCTGGGCAAACTTAAAGGGCCTACTTTTTCATTTTCAAGGTTGAGGAAAAAAAAACCCATGACAGAACTTTTTTCTTGAACACTAGTTTATTTTTTAGAAAAAGTGTTAAAATATTCTTGCTTGCTTGCTGTGTTGCTTGTCCACTAGCAAAGTCTGTAAGGAGCAGTTTGATTTATAATATTTTTTTTCATTTCTGTTCCTTTTTCCCCCAGAAACATTATTAACTAAAAAATAAATAATGAATTAAATAAAGTGGTTACTTTTACTTGCCAACCTATTTTGAGTGACTTTTTCCAGTTTTTTTTTCATTAATAAATCCAGACGATTCATGGTTTCAGAAAATACTTACGTGTATTTTTTTTTTCTCCGTGTCTTTCTCGAACCGAGGTCAAAAACACAAAATCAAATTCTGATAAATCAGCTCCTTATTGCTTTTATTACATATAGGGGATATCAATAGGTCCATTCTATACTGCATATGTGTTCATTGACATTGCCATATTGCTTTTTTAGAAAGAGCCCAAACAACCCTTATTTGAATATCAGAGATGTATATTACTAAACGGGAGATAATGCTATATCTATATATTCCTTTTTATGAAAATCCCTATAGTACAAAACCGCAAAAATGCGTTTCTTGTCTTAACATTTTATTTTAATCTTAGTAAATTGAATTGAGTGAATTGAAGGAATGATTGGGTAAGTACAATGTACACTACAAGAGAGCTGAATCATGTTCCAATTAAGGTAATGTCTGAGATATTCATGGTTAATGGTGTTGAAAGCTGCAGATAAATCCAGCAGGATATAAGGGAAATTAGTCTCTTTTGTTGGTTGAGGTGCTGTAGAATACGACCGATACAGTGAAAGTAAAACTGAGGCTCGAGAATTAACTTGGGGGAAATAATGCAAACCAACTTGTCACATAATTGGATAGTGATAGTGGACAATAATATCTGGGAAAAAAAATATTTTTAGTGTTGTTTGCACATGCTTAGCAAGCTTTCAGTTGTCTGAATTAAAGTTTCTTTTCAATTCATTTTTATGCCCGTCTGTAATGTTTCTGATTGTCAAGTACAAAGTTATGCAGAGCTTTACAATGATGCTATACAGTAACAAACAATGGTACAGAATTAAAAAATCTCAGAAGAGTTTACGATTCAAAGAACATTTTTGTCATCAATGGTTAAGCGGCCCACTAACTGACATTAACAAACATACTAAATCGACCAATATACCAGTAAACCACAGTGCACTGTATTATTCATATTATATTGCTTTTAGAACACAGTCCTGGTGTTGGGGAACAGATCTCAGCAAAAGCAGCAACTGATTTTAGACCCCCTTTAATTAGCAGGCTTTTGCCAAACTATTTCAATTGTCAGATCTAGTAGTTTAAAGGATAGCAAGTGACATACAGATATTTCTTGCAATAACAAATAGTTTTACAAATACATTATTGGGATCTGTAGTAAATGACAAGTGGAAAGATGTCTATATTTATATTTTCTTTCATGAAGCTAAATCTTATTTTTGGGTTCATAACCCCTTTAATGATTACATTTTAAGAAATGCTGCCTTTAAACGGGCTCATTTGTTTATGCTTAAAATGAATTATGTAGTGTGGAGAATATTCTATGAAAGAAGCAGCCATGCATAAGCTACTGTACATCTCTTAACTGCGAAATAATCATATCCATTCCAGCCCATTCACCTTCATCGGATGCAAACGTTCATTATTGTTCTTGTGTCTACGGTGAAGCTGGATTTTATAATAGTGGCCATTTTTGTTTATTCATTTTGGGACTGTGAAATCTTAAAGGAACAGTAACATTAAAAAAATGAAAGTGTTTTAAAGTAATAAAAATATAAAGCAGTGTTGCCCTGCACTGGTTAAACTGCTGTGTTTACTTCAGAAAAGCTACTATTGTTTTTATAAATAAGCTGCTGTTTAGTAATGGGGGCAGCCATTCAAAGGAGAAAAGGCTCAAGTTACAGAGCAGATAAACTCTGTAGAACACAATGGTGTTATCTGTTATCCACTATTTAACCTGTGCCATAGAGCGTTTTTTTCAATTTCCGCCATTGTAGCTTGTTTATATGAATTATAGTAGTGTTTCTGAAGCAAACAGATCAGTTGATCCAGTGCAGTTTATTACTTTAAAAAACGCTTTCATGTTTTGGTGTTACTGTTCCTTTAATGAGACACCTAATTAATAAGGTAAGCCTAGCTTGTTAAAGTGCAAGGTGCAAAGGCAAGTCTCAACAGAGATTCTCATTCACTGGAAGACCTGCCTACACCTTGCAAACTACTTTAACTCACAAGGATAAAAAATACTTGACATGACGTGATCAGTAGCTATAAGCCAAAATGTCAAAATGTCACTAGTGATTCACTGGAGGCTTATATATAGACTTGCCCAAGACCACCCCCCGTTTATAGCAGCAAATGAGGCTGAAACATCGGTAACTGCTTCTCCTATTAGAAACATGTGCCTCTGCCTCTAATGTCTTTAGCATAATAAGACTTCTTCCACTAAAAATCAATATAGAACCTTTCCCTGATGTTTATTATTGTGTTTATAATGCTCTCGCATACTATAATGAGGTTCACATAATATGATAACACAGCTGTCATTTACTAGGATTGTCTGAAGCTTCAGATTTCTTTTATTACAAAGATCTTTTATCTTTGACCTGATAAATCAACATATCTTTGTTCCCTTTAAACAAAGAGAACCTTAAAGTATAAATGTATTAAAAGAAGGAAAATAACATAGGTTCTTTAGAAGTAGAGGAATAGAAACCTGATCTTCAATAGAAAGGGGAAATGCATTTGATGGTGGAAAGTATATTATGCTTGGCTGCCATTCTTTGCTCACTAAGAATGAATATGCCTCTTGTGTTCCCAGTACAAGAATATATTTTCTGTGGGTACAATAGCCTGCCTCTTATTTACATGCATATAGAACTTAGGGTTCTGGTAACATAACCCTAACACCGCCTAATTTCCATGCATTATGATTTCCATGCATTATGGTCCATCAATGCCATAAATCAACCTCACCTGTAAGTCCAAATCTATTCTACTTATTCACATGAAACATTCTTTCATTAACACCTCCTATAAAATTCTCAAAGGTGGGATGATCAAATACCTTATTTAGGTCCAATCCCTTGCTAAGCAAGTCTACCTGCTGTGGAAGGAATTAAAACTCATACTTTCTCCCGTGGGAAGAAACGTCACTGATAGACTCTTTAATGTAATAAAGAAAAAAAAGATGTAAAAATCCAGCTGATGCGAATTGAATGTATTAACTATATAACAGTTAAGAGAAAGAAAAAAGGACCCTGCTTAAATCAGATTCTTACAATAGGTCACTGAAATTTACTACTATTCTACCTTGACCAACACGTATAAAGGTTAATACTCTGTAAATAACTATGTGGCAGTACAAATGACCCAACTTGTGGTTATTAGTCTAATTCGGACCAATCACTTAATTCAGGGGTGTCCAAACTTTTTGCAATGAGGGCCAGATTTGGTGAGGTGAAAATGACATTCTTTGAACCGTTAACATCATTTAACTCATTTAAACAAGGAATCGCGTAGCCGTAGTAATAATATTTGGGCACGTTAGTGAAATGATCTGCCACTTGGTCTAGTATGCGAAGTATGTGAGAGCTGTGCATCACTATGTGCCAGTACGTGTCTATTACTAACACCTTCAGCACACAGGCAGCAGTACAGACCAAGTGGCAGATCATTTCACTAATGTGCCCAAATATTTTTACTATGGCTACGCGATTCCTGATGGACGCTGAGGGCCGGTGTAAATTTGAAAACAGGTCGCATTTGGCCCCCGGGCCTGACTTTGGACATGCCTGACTTAATTATTGCAATAATTTAAAACTTAATTAATATAAACAAATAAGAAAAAAACACTACTGCTAACAGTGATTACAAATTACTTCATAATTGTAATTCATTGCAATTACTCAGTTATATCAATAGAGTTTAATTAATTTAAGTGAACTACTGATGATTACTAAAAAGTAACATAGTGAATAGATGAAATATAAAGAGTTAATTAGATTAAAGTGCAGTGTCAATAAATAGTAATCAATTTATCATTCCAAATTCATTCCAAATCTAAAAAAGTTTACATTTAAATCAATCTGCTGAAATTCATAAAGTAAATGGAGGAAAATGAAATAGAAGATGGTGGAGTTGTCTACTGCCTAAAAATTTCTATCCCTATGACATCACAAAGGTGGAGAAGGCAGAGTAACCGGGACTGTTTTCTCAATTTTTAAATTAGCCCTAAGCTGTAAAAAAGGCTATTATAACCTGAAGAACCAGAAATCCACCGTCTCTTGGAATATGATAAGGAATTGTAATAGAAGAGAGGATAGTATGAGCCGAGCAGTTGGTTTTAAAACCACCCCAGTACAACCATTTGCAGATTTTTGTAAAGTAAAGAAGTAGATATTAGAAGTTTCAAATAAATACATAAAGCTAAAAAGGCAGAGTTTCGCTGACGCACTTTTCGCAATATAACAGTTAATATATAATATATAATAGTTAGCATAGAACAGCAGGACTTTTATGGCATCATACTGTTCGATCATTAGACTTATCATTTAATTAGGGATTAATTTGTAAATTCTAACACTCTACTCCTATGTGCACAGGCCAAAACTGCTACAGCATGCAAATAACTGTACCAGCATTACATTGCAATAGTATATTGGCAAGGCTAACAATAAAGCATAATGTTCACCTCTAGCTGCCACCAATGTGCCAATTCCTGTAAAATCTACTGCTAGATCAAGTCAATAATACACAGAGCATATAGTAACTAGGAAGTAAATGCCACAGTGGATGGTGCTATTGGTCTGGTTTAGGGTAAATGTGCTCTGGAACACTGATACAAATATTTAAATCCATTTCTTCACTTTAATTAATAACCCTCATGACTATCCCAGAAGGCTGCTAGAGATAAAGTGACTTTTTAAATGCACTGAAATTTAAAGTCTATTTAAAGGAAATCTGTATCCCCAAAATTAAGCAACAGATAGTTTATATCAAATGATGTGGCATTTGAAAGAATCTTACTAAACTGGTACATATATTTAAGTAAAAACTGCCCTTTTACATCTCTTGTCTTGTACCACCATTTCGTCATGGTCTGTGTGCTGCCTCAGAGATCACCTGACCAGAAATACTACAACTCTACATGAAGAAGTGTGGAAGCAAAAGACAGAACTCTGTCTGTTAATTGGCTCATGTGACCTAAAATGTATGATTTATTTGGTGTGTTTGTGTGCACAGTGAATCGAATGATCCCAGGGGGTGGCCCTTATTTTTTAAAATGGCGATTTTCTATTTGAGATTACCCAATGGCACATACTACTAAAAAGTATATTATTATGAAATTAGTTTATTTAGATGAAGCAGGGTTTTACATATGAGCTGTTTTATGCTATATATTTTTATAGAAACCTACATTATTGGGGGGTATAGTTTTCCTTTAAGTTCAAATACTAGAGCTTTCTTTGTATAAAATTATTGCAATTAAACACAGGTAACGGTCTATGCTTGCTTAATAGATGACAGATGGTGTGTGGGCTAAGGCAGTAATGTAGGTGGTTATTCTCCATCTTTTCAGGTAATATTCATTCCCTTGTTCCATAAGCCCTGTTCTATCCACTTCCCTCTCATTGGCCTGAACTGCCTATAAAGTCATAGGTACATTTTTCCAAAACATTTCAGAAGAATAATTTATTATTCCTATCTTCACTAACTATGCTTTTCTCCTAAATGCACTCATTTCAAAGCATAATAAACATTAAACTCTATAAATATTAAACACTGGCTCTGCTGCTATCATTATTGATCATGGACCTATTGCCAAGAAACTATTCATCAGCTTATCAACAAACTACCTGGCTCTGTTCTTAATGATTACAACAAACAAAGAAGCCTCTGGCTACAATCGTTAAACTTGTGCCCGTACATCCATTTTTATCAGTGAAATGTTTAACATTTCAGAAGAAGTACCTGAAAAGAGATAATGTGATAGCAACTTATGTAACAATTCTTTTGTATTTATTATATTGTCTTAAGAACCCAGATTATTTCGATTTTGAAAAACAAGGATACGGATATGAATAAAGATATGCTTTCACAAAAAGTTAAACATCATCATTGCAAGAAAACATCCAAATATAGAATAGACGTGAATAAGAAAAGTAATTATCCTAACAAAAAAATCTTTGCATCTGAACATAACATTTAAATAGTCAGAAGAGGGTATTTCCTAAGGCCTGTGCCTTGAATATTCCTGCCCACATTTTTCAGCAAGAAGCTCTGCCCAGTCATGGAATAAAAATAGAGTGTACATATATATTGTGTATTTCATTAAAGCAGCCCCAGGGAGCAAGCATGGCAGCTGTAGAGCAGAGTGACGTATCAAAAAAGCTGAGGTTCAAAATAGATTGGGAGAAGGAGCTGACAGATTTAAGGACATGGCTGTTACAACTGGCACCCTCCCTCGCCTTGAGATGAGGTGGTGGGCGTGATTTAGCAGGTTTGAGGTTGCAAAGTTGCAGTGAGAGATAGGCTTCTTTTTAAAGCTCTGGATGGTGAGTATTGGGGATTGATAGAAAAGTGGTAAGGCAACAGAGGGATTCCCCACCAGTAGGACATACCTATTTGTATCAGACTGTCACGAACGCCGCCCGGAGCAGTTCCAGGAGCTCCGGGCGGCGCATCCGTTCCTTCCGGCGTCGCTCCCAAAATGGCGGCGCCCATGGCCACCATGTGGGTAGCGGCGCCGGTGCAAACATGCCACCCCTTGGACACTGCGACTTTGATTCCTCCAGAGGGCTTCCTCCTCGATCCTGACTACCTCCCTGATGGGAGCTCCCGGCTCCCTGACATTATACTTGGGCCATGGATCCTACTGAGGAAGCTACGCCTGATGTCGGACGAGCGCTCTGTGGACTGGCATCCCGCATGAAGGATTATGAAGCCCAGCAGTACCGCATAGGGCAGGCACTCAATACCCTTCTCTCTCGTATGCCTCCAGCACCCCCTGCTTCCCAAGCTGCTGTAAATCCTCCCATGGCAGTCATCTCATCGACTGCAGGTTCCTCGTCTGGTGAGCCTCGCATTCTGCCTCCTCCTCGCTTCAGTGGGGACCCACAAGCCTGCAGAGGTTTCGCTACACAGTGCCAGATCCAGTTCGAGTTTCAACCCTCACACTTCCCCAATGAACGTTCCAAGGTGGGGTATGTGATGTCTCCTTTGGTGGGCAAACCGCTTGAGTGGGCAACATCTCTTTGGGAGAAGAATTCTCCACTGACCAAGGCTTTTCTTCAAGCATTTCGTACTGTGTTTGATGCCCCGGTCGGGTTACAAATGCCCCTTCTCGTCTTCTGCAACTCCGGAAGGGAAACCGCAGTGTCAGTGACTATGCTATTGACTTTAGAACTTTGATGGCTGAGACTTCCTGGAACGACGATGCCTATAAGGCCGTATTCTATCAAGATCTGTCTATTCGAATTAAAGATGATCTTGTCTCCAGGGAGTTCCCTGACCTGCTGGAAGATCTGATTGCACTATCCATTAAGGTGGACACTCGTCTCAGAGAGCACCAAGTAGAGAAGGAGCGCAGTAAAAGATTTCAACCCTTGTTGGCACCCTGCTTCCAAAGACCTCTCTTGCATACTCCAGCTACTCAAGCTTCTACTTCTCCCCCGGAAGAACCTATGCAAGTTGGAAGAGCTCGTCTCTCCGAGCAAGAAAGGCTCCGTAGACGGATGGCTGGCCTATGTCTGTATTGTGGCGGACAGTCTCATTTTGCGAACTCTTGTCCGGTAAAGCCCATGAGTTCTGTTTCCCGAGGTATATCTAGAGTAACTCATGTAGGGGGCACTACTCCGAAGTCTCAAGAGAACACTCACAGGTTTCTCCTTCCTTTACAGATTTGTCTGGCCACTAAGACCATTGTCGGCTCTGCTTTCATTGATTCTGGAGCTGCTGGGAACTTCATGGATGCTCTATTTGCCAAATATATGGAAGTTCACTTATTCCCATTGTCTACTCCTATTCGTGTCACTGCCATTGACCACAGACCCCTGGAGGCTGAGTTTATTTCCATGACGACTGGGGAATTGCCTGTGCAGGTTGGGACTCTGCATAAAGAAAGATTATCGTTCCTAATTATTTCCTACCCATCCGTTCCAGTTGTTTTGGGTCTTCCTTGGCTGCGCCTGCATAATCCCACCATTGATTAGTCCGCAGGGCAGATTTCCCGTTGGAGCCCATTTTGCCAGCAGCACTGTCTTCCTGCTGAACCCCCCCAGAGGATAAATATCTCTACGTCTGATCTGAAGACTCTGCCCTCCTTCTACAAAGAATTCTCCGATATTTTCTGTAAGAAGTCTGCAGAATTCCTTCCTCCACATCGACCATACAATTGTGCTATCGATCTTCTGCCTGGAACCATGCCCTATAGAGGCCGCTCCTATCCTCTTTCTCCAGCTGAGACTTCCGTTATGAAAGACTACATTCAGGAGAATCTCCAGCGGGGGTTTATCCGCCCTTCTACTTCTCCTGCCGGGGCAGGTTTCTTCTTCGTGGAAAAGAAGGATGGAGGCCTACGTCCTTGCATTGACTACCGGGGCCTTAATAAAATCACAGTTAAGAACCGGTACCTCTTGCCTCTGACTGCTGAACTCTTTGACCAATTGAAAGGGGCTAAAATTTTCACTAAATTGGATCTCCGTGGGGCGTACAACCTCATCCGCATCCGTGAAGGGGACGAATGGAAGACGGCATTCAACACTAGAGATGGGCACTATGAATATCTTGTGATGCCCTTTGGCCTCTGTAATGCCCCCGCTGTCTTCCAAGAGCTCGTGAATGACATCTTCCGAGATCTTTTGGCAAAGTCCGTGTACCTTGATGACATCCTGATCTTCTCGAAAGACCTTGTATCTCATCGCTCCCAGGTGAAAGAAGTACTCTCTCGTTTGAGGAAGAACTCTCTCTTTGCCAAGTTGGAGAAATGTGTCTTTGAGGTGTCTAAGATTCCTTTCCTGGGTTATATCATCTCCCCAAAAGGTTTCGAGATGTATCCTGTTAAAGTGTCTGCAATCCAAGAGTGGCCCATTCCTTTGAGCACCAAGACAATTCAAAGGTTCATCGGATTTGCCAACTACTACCGGCAATTCATCAAGGGGTTCTCATCCCGTATTGCACCTATCCTTACTCTCATCCGGAAAGGGGGTAAACCCAGTTCTTGGTCTCCAGTTGCTGTAGAAGCTTTTCAGTCCCTGAAGGATGCGTTTTCTTCTGCCCCAGTTTTCCGTCATCCAGATCCAAAGCTACACTTTTTGGGAAGTTGCACCCTTGTACCTTTTTCTCCAGAAAGTTTTCTCCTGCAGAACAGAATTACGATGTAGGGAATCGAGAACTTCTGGCAGTCAAGCTTGATCTTGAAGAGTGGCGTCAACTCCTTGAGAGTTCTGAATCCTCGTCAGGCCAGATGGGCTCTATTCTTCTCCTGTTTTAAATTTGTTTTGACCTATCATCCTGGCTCCAAGAATCGGAAAGCCGATGCGCTTTCCCGAAGTTTCACTCCGGATGATCGTCTTCTTGAAAGGCTTGAACCAATTATTCCTCCGGCCAAGATTATTGCATCCCTGTTTCCCCAATTTGCTGAACAAATCTTGGTGGACAGTCTTCTGCTCCTCCGCATACCCCCATTGGGATGGCTTTTGTTCCCTCCGAGCTACGTCTCCCTATTCTTCAACAAACCCACTGTTCCAAGCAAGCAGGACACCCTGGTCCTGAAAAAACTCTTGAACTCCTTCGACGTTTAGTCTGGTGGCCGACTATTCGAAAAGATGTTAAAGACTTTGTTGCTGCTTGTACCGTTTGTGCCACATCCAAACCTAGCCATTCTCGCCCCAGTGGGTTATTACAACCATTGCCTATCCCCTCTCGTCCATGGACTCATTTAGCAATGGACTTCATTGTTGAACTTCCCCCCTCTGGTGGAAACACTGTGATCTGGGTTGTGATTGACCGTTTTAGCAAGATGGCCCATTTCATTCCCCTGCTGAAGCTTCCCTCTGCTGTGGAGTTGTCTCAGCTCTTCATCCAGTATATTTTCCATCTGCATGATTTTCCTGTGGAAGAGGTTCCCAGTTTACAGCTAAGTTTTGGCGTTCCCTGTGCAAAGATCTGGGTATTACTCTCCAGTTCTCCTCCGCTTATCATCCCCAGACTAATGGAGCAGCTGAACGTGTGAATCAAGCTTTGGAACAGTTCCTGAGGAACCACCGTCTGACCTCCTCCCGTGGGCGGAATTCGCTCATAACAATGCCTGCCACACTTCCACTGGAAGGTCTCCATTCATGTCGGTGTATGGTCAGCATCCTCAAGCCTTCCCACATGATTTTGTGTTATCTGACGTCCCAGCTGCAGTTGACCATGCAGCCCACATGTCTGCTATCTGGGCTGCAACTAAGTCGAACTTGGAGAAGAACGCTCTGGTTCAGAAGACGTTTGCAGATCGAAGAAGTAAACCCTCTCCTCCCTACAAGGTTGGTGATAAAGTCTGGTTGTCTTCCAGGAACATTCGGTTGAAGGTGCCATCTCCCAAGTTGGGTCCAAAGTTTGTGGGTCCATTCTCCATCTCAGAGGTTATCAATTCTGTGGCTGTCAGACTTCAACTTCCCCCTGAGATGCGAATCCCCAACCTGTTCCATGTCTCCTTGGTGAAACCCACTACCTCCAGTCGCTTTTCTGTTGTACAGCCTCCCCCTCCTGCTATCTCTGTGGATGGTCAACAAGAATATGAGGTGGAGAAGATTCTTGACTCCAGAATCTCCAGGGGTTCTCTTCAGTACCTCATTAAGTGGAAGGGCTTTGGCCCTGAAGAATGCTCCTGGGAAGGACACTCTGGTGTTCATGCCCCTCGTCTAGTGAGGGATTTCCACTCTAAGTTTCACCAGAAGCCTAGTCTTGGTGGTCCAGTGGCCCCCCGTGTGGGGGGGTACTGTCACGAACGCTGCCCGGAGCAGTTCCAGGAGCTCCAGACGGCTCATCCGTTCCTTCCGCGGGTAGCGGTGCCGGCGCATCGACGCCGGCGTCAGGACGCCAATAACGTCACTATGGCACCAAATTCAAACTTAAAAGCGCAACCCAGACGCCAGAATGGCGCCCAAGTTTAGGAAACATTTCCTGAGTGTATCTTGGGTTCCCTGTTAGCTGTTATTGTTGCATCTTGTTCCTGATTGTTATCCTGACCTTTGCCTGGACTTTGGATCTTGCTTCTATCTGCCTGCCTTCGTACTCTCGCCTGAACTTGATTATCCGTTTGATTAACCCCTTGGACACCGCAACTTTGATTCCTCCAGAGGGCTTCCTCCTCGATCCTGACTACCTCCCTGGTGGGAGCTCCCGGCTCCCTGACACAGACATGGACTGGAAATGATCTATGGGGAACTGTAATAAAACTTAAAGGTCAAGAGAACCCCCCACTGTACTGAATCGGAGTACCCCCCACTGTACTGAATCGCTACCTGTATTTTGGCAAAAACTTCTTATGTAGCCTGCAATTTAATGTGGTTACTTTTTCAAATACCGCTCCGACGCAGGCGCCATGCTTTCCATCTTGATGTTATTAAGATGGCCACTGGAAACCTAATGTGCATGCACCAAATTTTCTCCACTTGCGTCATCAGTTCATGCTCGCTGTTGCGAATACCAGAACACTTGGTAACATTTGTGGGCATCCACACCATGTCTAGTCAAGGATAAATGCTGGGCAAACTTATTATTTATTTTAAGACACTATTGGGGGAATGTAATAAAAGGTGCAAAGAGCAAAATAATAAATAAATAAGATGAAAAATGTGAATTTCGCAATGTAATATTCTTCCTTAAACTTTTCACATTGTGAATATTTTTTCAATTACTGACTTTTATTACATTCCCCCATATATACCAGTATTACAATATACTTTTTGCCTCCTGTTCTGTAGCTCTTTATTCCTTTTGGCTCATGTCTCCATAGTAACCAAGGCACTCTGTTTTTATTGGCGCGAGCCATAGGGAGGGCGGGCTCTCAGGGTCATTATGTGTCTACACTTCTGTACGCATTAAAAATTCCTCGCTCCTGACTGCTTCTACTGTGTATGCACCACTTTCTTATAGGAGAAACTGCACAAAATCATGTCCTTGATGCAGGAGATGTGAATTATGGGTATTTTTTTTACTTACTTTCTGAACTAATTTCTGATTTCAGTGTGCAAGTATGCAATTTGGTGCTGAAATCCACAGGCTAAGCATCTGGTGTGGCAGTAACCTAAAGTGGCCGACGGGGAAATTTGTCACCTGTGATAAAAATGCATGACTCGGACAACAAATCTCCTGAAAATGCATCTCCATTGGAAATTTGTATTTAGCTGCAAAAATTGCCAAAAATATACTGCAAATAAACACTCATTTGCTGCATTTATAGAGAGAAAAAAGCCCTTTGACTTTAATGCATTTGGAGTGACAAGAACCATCCATTGACATAAATTCATTTGGTGTGAGCCCGTTGACTTGACAATGCTTTTCAAAGACTTTTCTGCCATTTAGCTAATTTTTCGGTGAAGAGAAACAAGACAACTTTACTCATCATTACTCGTGAACACTGACATTCCCTAATGCAAGAGAAGTGTTTAGTTCCTTAGACATTAGCATGGATTCTTTGACATTTTCTAAAATATTATATGCCATGCTCTTGGTGTGATCTTTGCTGGTTGTCCAATTCTGGGTAACAATGATGCTGAATATCTCCATTAGTACATGATCTGTTTGACAGTGGTCTGAAGCAGTCCAAACCCTTTAGAAATAGATTTGTTACCTTTTTCAGCCTGGAAGGCATCCATCACAAGACGTTTTAAAAGGTCCTTTGTTCAGACCACAACACACTTCCAATACTGTTGTTAGGATTAGAATTGGATAGTGAAGATGCAGATTTCTGTTCTTACTAGTTTTAGCACTTGCGTGAAGAGCAGATCACATTTTTATGCCGAAATATTGAAAATTCAAAAGGGTTCAAAAAAACTTTCAAGCACCATTGTATACACCTTTGGTCAACATGAACACAATATATAAGTCTGAACACTTTTCCCTGGACTCCCTTCCTTCTCCCCCTGTAGGCAGCATAATTTGTTTACATGGAGATAATGAACTCCTTATCAACAAATCCTTCTCTTCCTTAAGCTGAAGCATTTGTTAGGGCAGTGGCTGAGAGATTTGTTACCTATGATTATTTATGCATGACTGTGCGTGACAAATCTCCTGAAAAACATCTCCATTGGAAAGAACTGAAAACGCCTGCAGTAAATAGAAATTTCTAATAGTGAAATGTGTAATTTCGATGCGAATCCATGTTCGGTGAAAAAATCCGCTTATCACTATTTATGAATCAGAACACTGGTGTGCCTGGCAATGCTTCAATTAGAAAAGACACTAGTATTCAAAAACATATATTGCTGCCTTTCTACAGTTTGCTAGACACCCCATGGATAAGCCAGAAAGCAATTTGCACTGTGGGTGGATGAAACCAAAATAGAACTTTTAGGCTTGAACGAGAAGAATGAAAAGACAAATGCTACCCATTTCTAAAGCATAGTAGTGGCAGTATCATCGTTAAACCTGCTTTGCTGCCTCTGGACCAGGATGGCTTGCCATCATTGATATGATGAATTCTGAATTGCAGCCTCAAATTCTGCAGGAAGATGTGGCCAAGTCAAAGTTCTGACACATACCAACACAGATCAACACACTTATATATTTAAAAATATATTGAAAAATATTTGTACACATACCTATACTCAACTAATTGTAGATCTTGAGGTCACTTTAGCCTTGGCACTCTTAAAAGCATTAATAGAATCTGCCATCATTACAACACATAGAAGGGTATTTCATGACTTCATGCCCTTACCAAGAAAAACTGCTGTGACGCTTTAAAAGGTTGAACTTGATGGACATGTGTCTTATTTCAACTTAACTTAACTTAAATGTAAATTAAAGATTTCCACTCGTCTAAAGAAGTGATCTTTTGTTCACTGATCTTTTTCTGCTATATTTCTATACTGTCCTCTCATGTACTTGTATAAAGTATGTCCCCTCAGAAAGCTACCACAATCTCAAAAGTCTGTTCTCATAGTTTAAGGGGGAACTATCGCAAACAAAAAAATGTAATATAAACTGCAGCTTAGTGAAATAAGAAGCTTTCTTTTTTTTACAAACAATTGAAAATTCTCTCTAGATGATGTATTAGAGCTCACGCTATTAAAATCACCAGACAATCATGTCTCTCTACATGCAGCATTTGTGCAAAAGGCAGTCATTTTGTTAGATTTTGTTTGTACTGGAATCAGTTATTTGATTGAGCTCTAATTCATCTGCTAGGAAAGGAAGCCCCTATAAGATATATTGGATCAAACTTTCAATGAATATCTGACCCAACTGCATGAAAACAGATGCTGAGAGTGGACCTTTTTATTTCAGAAACAATGTAGAATTTTTACTTAATTGTATTTAGAAAGTTTCTTATTTCAGTAAGAGGAAGCTTATATTAAATTTTAATTTCGCGATAGTTCCCCTTTAATTTCCATTCCATCTTCCTTCTCTTCACTCTTTCCAAAGATGGTTGTAGATGATGTTGATAAATCTGAAACACCTTTATTTCTTTTACCTTATATTGAAAATAAGTGTAGTGGTTTAGAGGAAGACTATCTATAGACATAAAGGTTAGTGTGTAAGTTAGTTAGTTTGTTTGGTCCCTTTTAATTAACCAATTGATTTTTCTTGAGTGTAAAGAGACTCTGAGTTCACAAATTGTAAATCTTTTACATGCTGTAGAGCTGGCACTCAACTATGAGATTCTACATTTCTAGTTCCTGCTTATTCAAAGTGAGATGATGAGTTGCCAAGCTTAAGGAAAATTGCCCTGCATGGAACTGGTTAAACATCGGATTGTTGAGAATAATGAGCTGAGATGACTTTATGTAAGAATTCTGAGAAAGACTTAACAGTACAGGAAAGTATAATAGAACTCCTCAGAAAAGAAAGCTTCCAGTTCACTGCCATGTTGAGCTAATGTTGCAATCAAGAGAAGTGCTAGCATTAGAGACACCTGGAGTACATCAAATGGAGATTTTTGATGTACTCCAGGTGCTTGATTCTAACAGTACCATCCAGACCAGGGGCTCTGGCATAGCAGCAGGCTTAATCATAATTAAAGCAGCAAGGACGTGGGGATTCCAGAGTTCATCTACAGAGCAGTTCTGTGCTAGTTGCAAAGCAGACACTTTGACTTTGAGAATTCTATGCTTTCAAACAGCTAATACATTTTTTAAAATTTGGTTTACATAAAGTATATTGTGTTTGGCCCACATGGAGATTTTTTTGCATCGTATTGTATGGTGAACATGTTGATTTACAGTATCTTTGAATTGCATCAGTTTCACAGTCTCTGGTCCCTAAGTCCCAAAAGTCACTATTCATAATTCATGCAGCTAAAGACTCTCATTTCTTTGGAGATGGAAAGGACGCACTCCTTTCAGAGCAGTACAATACAAAACACAGCCAAAGTCCACCAAAGAACCAAAGTCAGCAAGCTTGGTAAAGAGAGACCATACTGTAAAATCTATGAGCCACATATTTCCTAAAATCTCTGCAATGGCTGCATTCGGCAAGTGAATAGGACAGAATCCCACTTCAGATTAAAGCATCTGCTCCCATTATTTTTTGAGGCAGTCTATTGAAACAAAGTTGGCTATCTTGCTGTTATCTACAGCTGGCATCAAGAAGCTTTCTTATCTCTGTACATCTCTGTTACATGTGGTACATCTTTGGTAAACAGCAGCAGAGTTAGACATCCACAGTCTGAGCCATCACATACTGTACCAAAAAGATCCCACCATTCTAAAATCTGTAGAGATGGATCTACTAGAAATAAATTAAACTTTTGGTGATTTTTGTATGTTGTACCTCATGGCACACATCTATATAACTGAATTTAATAATCTGAATTCCCCATCATTTTAAAGTAGCCAATATTCCACTGTAATCAGACTTCAGAAAGGCTCATTTATTATTGTTGTTAAAGGCTTGAATACCTTGTATAATTTTTTCAGGAAAAAGTACCCTAAAGAGAACGCACAGCTTTCAGAACAGTAGGGTCCCACCTACATATTGTTGGACCATAACCATTCTTATGAATATAATAAAGGGTTAATGTATGATGAGAGCTGTAGTCCAGCAAATGTAAAGATTTAAAGCTATATTGTATATAAATATATATATATGGAATCTTGTCACCCCTTTTTTAAAGTACCGTATATACTCGAGTATAAGCCGACCCGAGTATAAGCCGAGGTACTAATTTTACCTACGAAAACTGGGAAAACTTATTGACTCTAGTATAAGCCTAGACACAACTACAGCCCTGTCTCCCAGCAGCGCACATTCTGCCAAAGCGACCCCCCAAGCGATCAACTGGACTTCTTTGCAAAGTTGATGGTGACAGAGAATTGCCAAACGGATTACTGTGTGCATTGTCCCACTGTCCCACTACCATGTGCAGAGGGTGCTGTTTGATATTGCCATCACTGTTAATCTTTCGTATAACCAACAGAGGGCGCTGTGTGATATTGCAGTCACTGTTAATCTTTCATATAACCAACAGAGGGCGCTGTGTGAGATTGCAGTCACTGTTAATCTTTCATATAACCAACAGAGGGCACTGTGTGATATTGCAGTCACTGTTATTCTTCCATATAACCAACAGATGGCGCTGTGTGATATTGCAGTCACTGTTATTCTTTCATATAACCAACAGAGGGTGCTGTGTGATATTGCAGTCACTGTTATTCTTTCATATAACCAACAGAGGGCGCTATGTGATATTGCAGTCACTGTTATTCTTTCATATAACCAACAGAGGGTGCTGTGTAATATTGCAGTCACTGTTATTCTTTAATATAACCAACAGAGGGCGCTGTGTGATATTGCAGTCACTGTTAATCTTTCATATAACCAACAGAGGGCGCACTGTTATTCTTTCATACAACCAACAGATGGCGCTGTGTGATTTTGCAGTCACTGTTATTCTTTCATATAACCAACAGAGGGCGCACTGTTATTCTTTCATATAACCAACAGAGGGTGCTGTGTGATATTGCAGTCACTGTTATTCTTTCATATAACCAACAGATGGTGCTGTGTGATATTGCAGTCACTGTTATTCTTTCATATAACCAACAGAGGGCATTGTGGGATATTGCAGTCTCTCCCCAAGTGAACTGTTGGTATAGGAATGATTAAAAGTGACTGCAATCTCAGCTACTCGGGTACCACTGATCCGAGGTAGACTTTTTCAGCACATTTTGGATGCTGAAAAACTCGGCTTATACTCAGGTATATAGTGATTACCCCTATTGTAAAACATAAAACACTGAAGGCCAAGTGATTTTTAAAGGTCATGGACCTCCAAGGTGGCTTCTAATATCCTCATATTTTACAACAGGAACACTTTATTCAATATAATAAACAAGTTTAAGTGAGTCATGTGACAGAAATTATTATAACTGATGATGTCACTAAGAACATTATAACTGTTTATGCAGTGAATAAAGTGCCCCCTCTTGTAAAATATAAGGATTTTATAAGTTACAGAGGAGTTCCATGACAATATTTTTTATACAGGTCATGGAACTCCAAGGTGACTTCTAATAAACTCACATTTTGAAATAAGGGTTACTTTATTTATTTTAATACACAAGTTTTAAAATAAGAAATCACATCAATAAACTCTAATTATAACCAATGACATCACTAAGCACCGTTTATTAGGATATAATTCACAGGATACTCATGGCTCTTCTGTATTATTAGGGATGCACCGAATCCACTATATTGGATTCGACCCAACCCCCGAATCCTTCGCGAAAGATTTGGCCGAATACCAAACTGAAGAGGAAGAGGAAAACCTTTATTACTTCCTTGTTTTGTGACAAAAAGTCACGCGATTTCCCTTCCCATCCCTAATTTGCATATGCAAATTAGGGTTCGGTTCAGCCAGGCAGAAGGATTCAGCCGAATCCGAATCCTGCTGAAAAAGGCCGAATCCTGGCTAAATCCCGAACCGAATCCTGGATTTGGTGCATCCCTATGTATTATATAGTGAATAAAGTACCCCCTCCTGTAAAATATAAGGATATTATAAGTTACAGAGGAGTTTCATGACCATATAAAAACATGAGGCCGAAGGCCGAGTGTTTTTATACAGGTCATGGAACTCCAAGGTAACTTATAATATCCTCATATTTTGCAACTGGGGGTACTTTATATATTATAATACACAAGTTTCAGTGAGTCATGTGACAGAAATGACATCAGAACTCACCGTTTATAACTGATGACATCAGAACTCACCGTTTATAAGGAAATAATTTACAAGATATTCATGGCTTTTGTGTATTATAAGGACATAATTTGCAGGATATGCATGGTTCTTGTGTATTATAAGGATAATATGTTGGTGCTCTAAAAATACATGTTAATGATTATATTAGAAGTCACTGAGGAGTTCCATGATCTTATAAAACCATGAGGCCAAAGGGTCTCTTATATAGGTCATAGAACACCGAGATGACTTCTGAAATTTGCAATAGGAGTTACATTATTGGTTATAGTACACATGTTTCAGTGAGTCAATGAATCAGAATTGATATCACTAAGAAAATATTATAATTGATGACATCACTGAGCACCATTTAAGCATGTCATTTACAGGATAGTCATGGCTCTTTTGTATTATAAGATATTAATAGTATACATTTTTAGCAAAATGTGAGATCTGTGTAATGTAAGACAGACAAAGCAGTAACAGCAAAAGAAAACCTTTGGGTTGATTTATTACTAATTAAGGGTCAGTACTAGGTAATACAAGGTAAAAGTATTAGTGTTATTTATCTCACTAGTATTTCTTGACTTAGTTTTTTTTTGTTAAATACGTTTTTTTTCGAGTATAAAGAAAAGCTTGCCAGGTTAAAGGTGACATTTTACTTGATTCTGACCGTCAATTAGTAATAAATTAGCCTCATAGAATAGGTAACTACATTATGACTACTGGAGACAAAGTGACTTTGATTTTGAGTGGAAGGAAGAAAAGGGTAGAGGGTGCATTAATGCTAAAAATCTTTGTTTCTGTGTAATGTTGAAGCTTTGATTACTTTTGGCATAGATTGCCTCTCAGTTGCTGGATTATCACTTGTATTATGGTCCAGCAGTCAGATGCCAGTTGAATCCGCATTACACTCTTTAACGGATTAAGGGACTGCTGCTCCATTCCATGTGGGATAGCAACAGTCCCTGGAGTCATTAAATATTAATAGCAGCAATAGAGATGGGCAGGAAAAGCTGTATAATATCCTTCTCTCTGTTAGCACAAGCACACTGCTCTGAAATAATGTTTCCTTATATAAAGCTATTGATTGAGTCTTGGCTGCCATCCTTACTCCTGAGTCTTTTACAAAGTATCTCTAGCAGCTTTACAAGGGAGTATAATTGTTTGGGATGTGCTCATTTTGTAAGTGACACAAAGCTACATCACGGAAACCTTTTAAGGAAATGTAAACCTTCCCTAAACCTAACAACACACACTCTAGCTTACCAAGTTAGACATCTAAAAATTAAGTACAGATGCAAGAGGCTTCTTTTCTTGTGTTTGTCCCTACTACATGTTTTTCAGTTATCTCACTGTCATCTAAAATACAGAAAAAAAAAACATTTTTGCACTTTAAAAAAATGTCACAATGGTGCATAATTATTATTACTAACATGTGTTTTTAGAGTGCCAACATACAGTAAAATAAATGTGTGTATATAAAGATCATACAGAATTCCATACATATCGACCAGTAATCAATCCAAAAGGTGAAGAAGGCCCTGTGCAAAAGAGCTTAAGAGATCTTTTTAAACCACAAAGGTTGGGAGAAAGTCGGACTGACTTGGGAGAGAATTTCAGAGAAAGGGTGCAGCACTTGCAAAGTCTTGAATGTAGACATGTGAGCAGTTCAGAAGAGAAGCATAGTAAGAAGTTAGGTGAGTATCTAGAGATAAGTTCAGAGATGTAGGGTGGGGCAGAGTTATGAACTGCTTTGAATGTGAGGGTCATTAGATTGAATTGTATTGCATGTCTAAATGTTCAGAACATGTTTACTGCCTTCAGAGGAGATGATAAGAAAAAAGAGAGCCAGTAAGATAAACAGATAAGGTAGTATTGTCATTGGAGAATCCTCTGGCACCAATTTGTTAATTAGCCCAGAAGGACTAAAGCTGGCCATAGACGCAACAATCTCATCGTACGAATCAAGGATTCATATGATTTTCGGACCGGATGTGGAGAGTCCCATCATTTTTCGTCCAGCGGGGATCGTCGTTTGGTCGATCGGACAGGTTAGAAAATTTCTGTCGGCTGCCGATAATATCTCTGCATGCATTGCCGATCATACGATTTTCAGTTGGAGACTGTCACTAGCTTTGTCTGTCGTACGATTGTCAGGGGCAGAACATCGGCTGATCTGTTCTTTACTACTTTATTTTGGTCGGAGTGGACTTTGATCTGAATTGTTAGTGGCAGGTCGGGAGATGGGAAAGTCCGATCATACATTGATACAATCGGATCTTTGCGTCTGTTTCCAGCTTTAAAGGAAAACTATACCCCTCAAACAAGGTAGGTCTTTATAAAAAGATATTGCATAAAACAGCTCATATGTAAAACCCTGCTTCATGTAAATAAACCATTTTCATAATAATATACTGTTCTAGTTGTATGTGCCATTTAATCATAAATAGAAAATTGCCATTTTAAAAAATAAGGGCCGCCCCCTGGGATCATACGATTCACTGTGCACACAAATATACCAAACAAACTATACTTGTTAGGTCACATGAGCCAATTAACAGACAGAGTTCTGTGTTTTGCCTCAGCACTTCTTCCTGTTACAGTTAGAGTTGTAGTATTTCTGGTCAGGTGATCTCTGAGGCAGCACACAGACCATCGCGAAATGGGGGTTCAAGGCAAGAGATGTAAAAGGGCAATATTTACTTAAATATATTGGAGTTTGATAAGATTCTTTAATATGCCACTTAATTTGATGTAAACTATCTGTTGCTTAAGTATTCATTTTGGTGGTATACTTTTCCTTTAAAGACACTAAACCCATGATTGCTGGAGTACAGAATGCATCCGCCAGTGCTGCTGGACTCCTAATATGCAGTAACTCTTGAAAATGTACTTACATGTTGGAATTCTAGTGCAGCACCAATTGAGTAGGCCAGGTTCAGAAGATGTTGCTTAAGTATTCATTTTGGTGGTATACTTTTCCTTTAAAGACACTAAACCCATGATTGCTGGAGTACAGAATGCATCCGTCAGTGCTGCTGGACTCCTAATATGCAGTAACTCTTGAAAATGTACTTACATGTTGGAATTCTAGTGCAGCACCAATTGAGTAGGCCAGGTTCAGAAGATGTTCACGGCCCCTTTACCCAGCTACTGCCCCTCCTGTATGTTACTGGACAACAACTTAAGGTGGCCATACATTTAAAGATCTGCTCGTTTCGGATACAGGGATATAGGCTGTCGAGGGCAGGACTGCACCTGTCCAATTAGTATCTGGACTAGGCACATTGGCATGCCCCATATCAGGTAGGCACATTGGCATGCCCCATACATGGACAGATAAGCTGCCGACTATGACTAAAGGAGCCAAATTGGCTGCTAAAATCTGCCAGTGTATGGCCACCGTTATGGAACCTGTAATACATTGACTTCTGCTATAAACCTTTAAAGCAACCATGCTCTGTAAAAAAGCTGCAGACACATAGACAGTATCATTCTGATGTTTGAATGCATTGTGATATCAACAAAACAAATCCATATAATAATTTCTCTACGTTGGATAACAGCAATGTGACTAGTATATACAGTAGCTGGCTAGTGGGGTTTCCCAATTTTTGTTAAATAACTACTATTCTAGTGCTTTGAACACATTATTCTGCCATTTTACAGATTAAATCAGCTGTTGAAACTGCAGGTCTACATGTATTGTTCCCATAAAAACAAATCTGAGTTATATCCTAATCTTGTAGCCATCCATGCCTGTCTGCCTTTGGCGTTTGCCTCTGCCAGCCATGATTAATAAGGAAGGCTCCATTAGTGATCATTATACATGAAATTTTGGGGATGACACATATAACAAACTGACAGCTGGATCATTAGGGGATGGTCATTTTTCAATTGCTGGATGAGCTCTGATCAAAAGAATGTCCCTTTTTTTATTACAACCGTAACATAATTAATGTAAGAGAGACTATTATTGTATAAACTGCAATACCGAGCCCTCAGAGAAACACATATTATGATTATTTAGCAAATACATCACCTTTAAGTGTCCAGAAAAAGTTTAAGCTTTAATGCCTTTGATAAAGATTGCTTTAAATATTCAGTTTATCAGTTTCAAACCCCTGTCAGCATGAGCCATGGTTGGTCACCCTAAACTGTGAGCAGAGGGGTTTTAGATAATCACACTTGCATGGCATACTCATCATTGATCATTATAGGAAGCAATTTGTTGTGGATGCAGTTGTTGTGCATATTAACTTGATTGTTGAATGTATTTGTGGCAAGCAACATTGTGCCCATCTAACCCATTCTGATGAAGTGTCCCTATTGATGTAGGGGAACTTTCTATGTTCCAACTGTGGCCTGCATCATAAGACTTGTGCCAAAAGAATCACATGCAGACATCATTTTAATGCTGAACAACATTTGCAATTATGTCCACAATTTTGAGTGTTCAACTGCAAGTGCATATATCTGCATGAACACAATGAGCTGAATTGTGGGGGAAATGCTGCACTTTGGATAGAAGAAATTATATTTTGGAATGGGCCCTAAGGTTTTTCTGCTCATCAACCCATTCCACAAACCAATCAACCCTGGCCGCATGACTATTGCAAAAATATATTCTTTGATGTAATTCCATTTACTGGTTAATGTTTACAGTCTACTAATTCAGAGTTGCTCATCTGTCCTGTTTTGTGCACACCCTACTGAAACATTCAAGAGATATTTGTTTTTCTGAACAGTTTATGACACATTTGCCTTTTATTTGCATACAGATAGAATCTTAGGCACCATTACTCATGAAACATGTACAGGCTGAGCATTGCTCATCATAGCTTCCCTTGCCAAACATGCCCCAACAATAAGTCATCAGTAAAAGGTCTATTCCTTTACGCATGGCAGCCAAATTATTCAGTAACAGGGCCTATTCAGTAACTGGGCCTGTTCAACATTTGTCATATGTCATTAACTCAAGAACTTAAGTAGAGGAGCTTTGGAAGTACCTCATTTGGGCATATACACTGTAATGAAATTGCAATCATATAAAGTTTGGCAAATCCCTAAAATCAAAGAATAAAAAAGAACAGGCAAAGGAGATAGAGGTTGATGCTGCTTATCTCCATCTTTTCTGTCCAGTCTAATTACATTGAACTGTTTTATAGAATGTGAATTAAACATAACCAAAGAAATAAGAGCAATACATTATAGAGCAGACAGCGATAAATTGATTTAATGAGTTACTTAGGCCACAGCGCTATCTCTCACAGAGCAGCATGACCGAGACACTGAGACTTTGCAGATTTACACATTTGGTGTTTTGCTGGGAATTTGTCCCTCTCTCTCTCTGTCTGAGGCCTTGGTGACAGCTCTGCGTGACCAGGGCGACAATGATAGTCTGTTAAAGGAATTCTGAATTGAGCACCATGGAAAGACTGTGCAGTTCTTAGAAAAAAACAGGATTTAAACGCAGATAATAGAGACTTGGCCCACCCTGCCCTTCTTGTCTTTGCCTTTTAACCTCATGGATGCTGGTCAGATCTTCACAAATATTCAGCCAGTTATTAACTGTGTTTAATTGTTTGCCCATCAAGGAAGTAGCATTTTTGTAACAAGGAAGTGGAAAAGTAACAATAGACATTGAGAACAATGTTTTTTCCCTTTAAGCTACCTGGTATTGACAATTTGAGTACAATGGGGTTTATGGAACAATGTCTGTGTATAGTGTGTATTCTATGAGACGTCACAAAAGCATTTCCATGTGTCACTGGTGATAATCAGTTGACAGGTGTATGTTTTTATAATCTTTGATTATGAAATTAGCCCCTATCCTGGGGCCTTGTGACATTACATTGTGTTACAGTTGGTGTTTCCCAAATCAGACAAAAGCAAGATTGTCAGGGGATGTGGGTAACAATAGCCTAGTAACGGATTGACTGCATGCAGAATGTATGTCTCTGAACCTACTGCTACCTTTCCCTGCATGTGGATAAATTCAACTTTCCCTCAACAGTCAATGCTGGCAAGAAATTATGGGAGTTATAACTTAATGGAATTCTGTCATGGGAAAACATGTGTTTTTCGAAACGCATCAGGTTAAAGTGTTGCTCCAGCAGACTTCTGCACTGAATCAATTTTTCGAAAGAGAAAACTAATTTTTTTTTAATTTAATTTTAAAATCTGACATGGGGCTAGACATTGTTACTGTCCAAGTGCCCTCAGTCATGTGACTTGTGCTCTGATAAACCTCAGTGACTCTTTACTGCTGCTCTGCAAGCTATCGGACACAAGATAACAGCTCCCTGGTGGATATGAGCACTTAATTGTAAAAACCCAAGTCTACCTGTGACTCCTTCAGTTACATTGGGTAGAAGAAATAATAGCCTGCCAGAAAGCAGTTCCAAAGTGCAGCACTGGCTCTTTCTGAAAGCACAGGGTCAGGCATATTGTACTGAGATGGCTACCTACACACTAATATTACAACTAAATATACTTGTTGGTTCAGGAATAAAATTTTGTATGAGTCTAATTTAAAAATAAAACTACACCATAAAATCATGACAATGCAAATGATATATATGTACAGGTATGGGATACATTATCTGGAAACCCATTGTCAGAAATGCTCCAAATTATGTGAAGGCCATCTCCCATAGACTCCATTTTAATACAATAATGTTTGCAATGTGAATAAATGGTCGCAAAGTAAATAATTTTACTTTTGCTAACACTTTTCCCCTTACACGACAGTAGGATAATGATGACGAATTCTATAGTCTGCGATAGTGTGCAGTGTATATAATAAAACTTCTTAATGAAAAAGTTGTTACATTTGCTTCAAAAGTTTACACCAGGTGTTAAAGATTCACAATGCAATAAAAGCCTAATGAAGAACATTACATTGCGACATGCAATTTTTTATTTGCAAATGTGTTCTCTTTGCGAATTTTATTACATTTCCCCCTATGTCATATTCTCTGTAAGAATAGATCAGTACCTGGTACCCTATTGGATTTAATTAATGTTTACATTTATTTTAATCTATGGAGATCCAAATTACAGAAATGCCCCTTATCTGGAAAACCCCAGGTCCCAAGCATTCTGGATAACAAGTCCTATACTTGTACAATGAACAATCTACCGGTTCTCTAGCTGCTACTTTATTCCATCTTATATCATTCCCTGACAAAGATTAAGCTGCCAGATCCACTGCAGCCCATTGGTAACAGTCTACTGCAGCATAATGCAATCCCTTCCATTGGCTCCTGCATCAGATCCCAGTAGTATGATTAATCACCACTCTTGGGAATCTTGCTCAGCCACTGTAATAGGATTGGGGTTTCAACTCCCCATAAATTCCCCCATCACCTGCAACTGTGCCTCAGATTTCTCCATCCCCTTACAGATGCCATTCTCTGTATCAGCCCCCAGTACCACAATTTTACAAGTGCCCTTGCCTTTTACAAAATCAGTAATCATCACTACCCCCAAGTCTAGTTCAATTTCTCATAGGTACCTCTCTTTAGCACCTAAAGCAAGATTAACCCACTGCTCTTGTCTGCCAAATATTTTTATAATTCTTTATTCATTGTTTTTGTTCTGTCTCTTTTTGATCTTATCTGCTATTTGACAGTTAGGCTTACCGGCAGTTATTTGTTTGAATTTCAGAATAAAGTAAAGTATATTCTGTATTCAGTGCATATCTCTTTGCATTGTGTGTTCTTATAGCATAATCCATTTTACTTTTCTTTTACTATTGGTGTTGTAGGTAGCATTGTGTTAAAACTGAAGCCTGAACTAAACACAACAAATATCTTAACATCTTTGAAAATGCATTCCATTTATAGTAATTTCATTTTTAAATTGCTGGCACATTTTCAGGAATGTCAGATCAATCCACTACTGAATGATGGTTTAAACTAGACACACATACTGCAGCCTCGTGTCTCGATATGGAGCTCCTCAAGTCTTCCTTGTAATGCACAAGACATGAATAACCGATAAAATATATTATTATCAAGAGCTTTAAGAGGCCCGTTTTTCAAAGTTCGAATTTCAAGTTCATGTAAAAAAAATGTAATTCAAATATACTCAAAATTTGACTGGGAGATAAATTAAGAAAAAAATAGAATGTCTAATATTCGATCGAATGGTTCCCGAAAATTCAAATCATATTTGATTCATATTCCATTCGTACGAATCAAGTTTTTCTCTGAAAAAAAACCTGGAATATCAGGAAGGGCTCAACAGACATCTACCATTGACTGGTACATGAACTCGGCAGGTTTTAGGGGGAGAATATTCAAATGAGAACTGATTCTGTGGTCGAGGTGTCATAAATCTCACATTCAAATTTGCATTCGAGTAGGGAGATTAAAATTCAATTGTGTGAAAATTTTTTTAAACTTGAAAATGCTAATTCGATTTTATTATTCGACCATAGATAAATCTGGCCCTAAGTGTTGTCATTAGTTTGATTCTTAGCTTGTTTGTGAAGAGCACCCGATGGGGCTCCGCTTCTGCGCCATGTTCAATATGACTGTGCCCATGGATCTTGTGCACCATGTTGTGGCACTGTGACTTCAGCTCAATTATCGCGTGATACCACGATTCAGACTGTGCTAAGAACTAGCTTCCTTCTTGGTCCTTACACTCCTCATCTGAGCCACATAGGCCCTGACAGTATTTTCAGCCCATGGACCCTTCTGAGGAAGCCCAGCCTGACCTTGAGAAAACACTCCATCGCATGGAGTCACGTATGTAGGCCTATGAAGCCCAGCAGGCCTGTATAGGCCAAGTTCTTGATGTTCTTCTGTCTAGGATGTCTGTTACACCTATTGTCACCAGTTGTTGTTGCCATGGTTGCCTCTCCTCCTGCAACCTCTACATTGGACAACAAACCCCAAATTCCTCCACCTCCATGTTACAACAGAGTATAATAATTCAACAGTATGTGTTATTTCTGCCATGACTCTGTTGCATTTTTTAGCATTTTCCCATGACTCATTCCATGTGCTATGTTATTCTATTTGTATCTGTATTATATTACATTGTATTTCTTTTCATTTATGACTGTAACTATGTAAAAAACTAATACATAAAGCGAAAAAACAAACAAAACAAAAATACTTTTCTCCCTTTATGATGTGCTGTAACATGTCAGTCAGTCCTGATCTAAGTTCTAGGGGCCATTTACTTAAAATGAAGCCAAGTAAGAAGAACACCGTTCAATAAACACACTTTGCCATTAATATGGTTAAACAGACTTTAAAATGATGCTGACAAAAAAATAATTTTGCATTAAGAATGACTGAACAATTCAACAACAGAGGACTGTGTAGCCAAACATTCTGAGCTATTAAAATGAAGAGATATTGTGCACCCGGTGGGATGGAGCCAGAAGGATAATGATCACTTGAAGTGGAGTTTGCAGTCAGGACTCAAGAGTTTTAAGCAGAGGAGGGGGCACTAACTCCAGCTAAATACATGAAAGGATTAATGGAATCCTTCCTGTTAAGTAATTAACAGAAGGATTGAAGTATTTTAACACCTAATTTAAAACGTGAGTCTAAGTGAATTGTTTAATTAAGCTTATCAGTGTGAGTCCGGACCTGCCTCCCTGACATAACAATAGAGCCCTTTCTTTATCCTCTTTAAAAATGTCACACAAAAACACTGCCAAATGAGCGTGTACTGAGAAATCCTGCTAACGCAAACCAACCATAAAATTCTGCTCATGGCTTTAAATTTGCTTGTAAAAGATAAACATTTGCCATTAACGCTAACCCTGCCAAGGCCATCCTCACAATCTATTTTTTTAACCCTCTTTCACTATATATCTACTATATATCCTATTTCTCCTATCCATTTGGTAATAGCACCTGTCTGAGTTGACAAATGCTTGATAAATAATGTTCTTACATTTGATTGAGGCAGGAAGAGAATACTTACCATTTTTCATGGCTCACTTTGCCATGATAAATATTCCATTACAGTATTATTCAAATGAAACCACCCAGTTTTGTTTGCATGATCCTATATTTACTCATTCTCCTCGCTGCAATATTCTGCTGTCCTCCTTTATGCAAACCCACATGCTCTTGTTTAATGCAATTATATTTTGAGTGTTCCTCTGCAGAAATCTAATTCAGTTACACAAATACACTCCTATTAATATCCATTAAGCCATTTCTAACATTTCAAAGCCTATGGGGCACATTTACTTAGCTCGAGTGAATGAATAGAATAAAAAATACTTCGAATTTCAAACATTTTTTTTGGCTACTTCAACCATCGAATTGGCTAGTTCGACCTTCGACTACGACTTTGAATCGAACAATTCGAACTAAAAATCGTTTGACTATTCGACCATTCGATAGTCGAAGTACTGTCTCTTTAAAAAAAACTTCGACCCCCTACTTCGCCAACTAAAACCTACCGAACATCAATGTTAGCCTATGGGGAAGGTCCCCATATGCTTTCCTAGGTTTTGTTGATCGAAGGAAAATCGTTTGATGACTTAAAATCCTTCGAATTGTTCGATTCGAAGGATTTTTCCTACGATCGTTCGAACAAACGAATATCGGTAAATCCTTCAACTTCTATATGCAAAGGATTTTACTTCAACGGTCGAATATCGAGGGTTAATTAACCCTCGATATTCGACCCTAAGTAAATGTGCCCCTGGGTGTCAGTTTTGTTTCAATATTTCAATTAGCTCCAGGTCTAGAAAACATGGTGCTGTCCTTATTTTCTACTTGACTACATTGTACAAATCAGTGGAACTTAAGTTGCTTCCTGATGCTCAAGCTTTCTTCTTTGTGAGACAGCGTCCTCTGTTCTTTCAATGACTATAAAATGACTTCTATCAGTGTTGATTTACGTTTCTGTTCTTTCTGCTCTACCAACCTCATGTAAGAAACACATAAAACCTTCTGAGAACATCTGACATGCTGACACTGATCTTGTCACACTTAGATTTCAGAAGTTCCTGCAGAACAACCTTTAATTTGAGTACCAAGGCCAGCTATCCAATACAAAATAAAACATATGTGCATCTTTGGAAATGAACATTTGAGGATTTGTATAGGCAGCATTAATGCTTACCGACTTTCATGACATCATAAGCCTTTGATATGAAGAAGCTTGGTCTGTTCCCCTGCATTTGAATCTATAATGCTAAGGACTACTATGGAATCAAACAAAAACCTGATGGGATTTCCTATTTCTCTGTCCCAATGATTACTGTTTACCTAGGAAAATCAATAGGACCATTGTAATTGTGCTGTGAGTGCATAATAAGCAGTAGGGAAAAAAAAGACAAGGCATGGTTGATTTATGAGAATTTAGTGATGTGTTTGGCATTTTGGAACCAAGCAGAATTAAAGTGAGACACCCCCCTTCCTTTGTGAAAATGTAGTGTTATGTTTAGCATTATCTGGCCCAAGCAGAAATAGCAATCACATGATCATTTAGTGGTTTGTTTGTAATTTCTTAATCAAATCTAATATTCATTTGTGCTAATAGTTTGGGGGACTATTTTTCTGTTTTTGACACAATGGACACATTTCATACCAGTTATGAAGATGTTCCAAAAGCATTTGTAAAATAATTGATTTAGGTAAATTATTTCCTTCATAAGATATAGCCTTTCGTTTAATAGAAATATATTCTGTGATTATCCATTTCATTAAACAATGCCGAGAATTTCAATAAGGGGAACAATATTTGCAACTGGTTTAGTATTTTTTTTTTTATTTAAAAACACTGTTTGGTTATAACAGCCTGATAACAATTTCATTGTTTAATATAAGCAAATTCTATTACCTGAACCCTAGCTGTAGGAAAACCTATAGGTCCTAAGGTATAATGAAAATTGATGAAAAAGATTATTTTGATCTGCCTCTAGAAGGGACCACCTATGCATTTGATGGCATAGGCTGCTGAAGACAGTTTATAATTTTTTGTGTGTGTGTTGGTTTTTCCCAAATAATGGCATCAATGCAACATTCTAAGTTAACTTCTAATTTAACCTCAAATTTAATTAACAACCCAGACTGTGTGAAAGCCATGGTTTTTTTTTTACCTTTTCTTCATTTTAAAAATACATTTGAAAGAAAACATTACTTTTAATTGTATTACAGCTACAGTGCAGAACTAGGGTTTATGCAGATATATGTAGGTATGATGTCAGTGGGGATATGGCTGGCAGGCATTTCAGACTAGCACAAATACCATAAGCTATACTGTAAAAATAAAAAGCAGTGCTGAAAGCAATACCACTCACTATGGATGCAGGTCATCCCTTACTGCAGATTCTTAACACAATTCAGTTACAGTTCCAAACAACAACCCTATAGATACGCATTGTTACACCCTTGGATCCATTAGTCATGCTGTGATAGAGTCTTTCCTATATGAGATTTCCTCATATCTACTCTATTATAACTATATTCCATCTTCAGACTATTTCTTGACAGTTTTTTTTTTTTACTAAAAGGACAAGGCTGTATCAATATTATGGTCAGATGAAGCTGGCATAATAAAAGGTACAGGTGTGGGCTCCATTACCCTGAAACCCGTTATCCTGAAATCTCTGTATTATGGGAAATCCATCTCCCATAGGCTCCATTTTAATAAAATAATTTCGATTTTTAAATATTTCCTTTTTAGCTGTAATTATAAAACAGTACCTTGAACCTAATCTTAACTAAGTTATAATTAATCCTTATTGGAAGCAAATAAGGTTAATAGACTTAAGGTATGGAGATCCAAATTATGAAAAGATCCTTTATTTGGACTTTGGAAAAGGTCCCGAACATTCTGGATAACGTGTCCCATACCTGTACCACTAAAGCCAACTAAAACATCTATTGCACATTTGTACTCAAGAGATCTTATATATCTTTTTACCATCTTGTGTATGGTGGTGCAGTTTACAAGCAATATCTAATCATGTTCATAAGTCATGTTATTCTACCACTTTGCAGGGTTACATGACCAAGAAATAAGCAGCCTGGGGCAACTCAGCTGTGCAACACATTGTAGTCAGCAATCAAAGATTGGCTTATTGTTACACTTTGAACTAAAAGTATTGTCTGTGATATTCTATGGTAAATAACCACCCCAAAATGTATTATTTCTTTTCCAGCTGCGATTCTGGATGACCCCATGGAATGCAGCAGAGGTGAGAGGCTGTCCATAACATTGGCCAAGAACCGTATAAACCGGGCACCGGAACGTCAAGGCAAAGCAAGACTAGAGGTGGACATTTTTGAACTTCTGAAAGACAGCGAGTATGAGACAGCAGAAACCAGTATGTATTTCAAATCTGAAGACTTACAAAATATTATCTGTTATCTTGCGCATTCAAAGCAAGATGGTTTTGAATAGTGATCATTTGACCATGCTCCTACCCAGTTTCGGACTGGGATGCCAGGTGCCAAACAGAAAACCTTAGACCATGGGCCCACTTTCCGAACTATTATTTCTCATCTCCTAACTTAACCTCTTTATTCTTCTAGTCTTTTATATCTATTTACTATATTCTTCCAATATTATGCCTTTTTTCCCTTAAAGAAATAGGGAATGGCCATGAAATGGGCCAAATGGTTAGAAGCAAGAGGGCCCACTGACACCTGGGCCCACCGGGAGTTTTCCTGGTATCCCGGTGGGCCAGTCTGACAATGCTCCTACCCCATGACATAAAGTGGCTATATGCCACATATTCCACTGTTACAGTGCTCCTGTATAGCATTAGTTTGAAAACAAAGATATACAGCATGGTTTAAGTTTAGGGTAGTTTTCCATATAAGGGTATGGAAATTGTATTGATATATATTTTGAATAATTGTGACACATTGGTAGTGGTAGTGTTTATCTAGAAAGGCAGTGAACCCTATGCCAGCAACATTAGATCCTTTATCTCAGTGATCCCCAACCAGTGTCTCGCAAGAAACATGTTGCTCACCAACCCTTTGGATGTTGCTCCCAGTGGCCTCAAAGCAGGTGCTTATTTTTGAATTCCAGGCTTGGAGGCAAGTTTTTGGTTGCATAAAAGTTACATTTGCATAACAGTTGCATATGTACTGCCAACAGAGCCTCCTGTAGGCTCCCAGTCCTCATAGGGGATATCAAATAGCCAATCACAACCTTTATGTGGCATCCTCAGGAACGTTATGCATGCATGTGTTGCTCCCCAACTCTTTTAGATTTGAATGTGGCTCACAGGTAAAAAAGGTTGGGGACCCCTGCTTTATCTTGTTCAGCAGAACTTCCTTTCTTCCCAAACTTCCACTTCTGCACTTAACCACCTTCTTGGGAGGTTAAAATTCCATATTTAAGTCAGAATCCCAAACAAGGATATCGCAGAGTTTTAATGAACTTGGGAACTTATGACATAAGAACTTATACCATTGCGATATTTCTTCACAACACAGAAAAACAATAACAGAACAGAATAACAATGAAATGTTTTTTTCTTAAAGATCAAGGTAATAATGTCCAAGCTCCATCTCACCTACAGATGAAGCCACTTTGGTTTGTCTGTTTGACACAGAATAACTAAACACAGACATCCCATTTATCTCATTTAACACAGAAAACTGTGTCACAACATCCCATCTAATTAAAGCATTCACCATTGTGAACAATGGAGCTTTGGTATGCTAATGAAAAGGTTAAATGCATTAAATGAGTTAAGATGACTTAAGATAACACAGTTTCTTCAATTACCCCTGAGTCATGACGCATTTAACTCACAAATCCAAGTGGCTTCATCTGTATATTAGGTAACTGCATAACCAGTAATTTGTATTTTTTCCTCTCTATTTCAGTGTGCCAGATTTTGCCTAAGGGTGTTTTGGGTGTCTTGGGCCCATCTTACAGCCCTTCATCGAGTTCCATCATAAGCAACATCTGTGGGGAGAAGGAGGTCAGACCACCTTGTGATTGTTACAGCTTTGTAATTACGTTTTGCTTTGTTTAATTTCTTGACCATACTACATGCCTTTTACATGAGTCTTGTGCAGCCCGAGCCCTTAAAATGTTGTTGAATAGTGATTCCGGTCATAACATTGACAGCTAAAGGCTGGTATGGTGCTTGGAGTTATCCGATTATTTCTTAAAGGGTCTCAGTTTGTTCATCAATATTCTTTGTCTTGCATCTCATTTGCCAGTAGTATCATTCCTCTTGACTCGGCACATTATATAATGACTATTGATTCTCATTCAACACATTTGTCTTTTCAGTGATTTTTGCTGTATTCAGATTTCACTATTTTTTGAAATACAGCTTAAATTTGTGTTTGTGGAATTGTTCTAGTTATGAAAAGGGACACTATTTTCTGAAATATCATGTACAAACGAATACCTGTGACAATGTATTTATTATATATCTCTATACAATCTAGTAGCAAATGTAGAAGGGTGTTTTTTTACCAAGGCTAAAATGTCTATTCTAGACTGACCAGGCCCCTGTATAGTAACACAATGCCCATTGCCTGCTTGGCTTGCTACCTTGCATTCTTGCAAAATAATTATAACACAATAAAAAGCCTATGGGAATTGATAAGCAAGACTGAAGGCATTCAGGCTGAGGCAGTGCAAGCTTTGATAATATGACACCTGCAAGCTGAGTCAGTTCATAAAAGCAAAGGAAGGTAAAACAAAGGACAAATAAAATATAAATTTAGCTAATATATTTACAATTGTCAACTACAAGTGAAAACTTAAAATTAAATTGTTGTCCTTTATATTCCTTAAGCCCATTTGACACTTTATTCTTATTTCTTTTCCAATGGTCTCCTTTTAGGTACCACATTTAAAGGTCTCAAATGAAGAATTCCTACAATTTCAGTACCAGAGATTTACTACTTTGAACCTTCATCCCAGCAACACTGACATTAGTGCGGCTGTGGCCACTCTGCTTCGGTTTTTCAACAGCACCACCGCCTGCCTCATTTGTGCTAAAGCAGAGTGTAAGTAATAACTATGTATCTCCTACTGCACCAACACCAAGTGCCAGATTTATCAAAGGTCGAGGTGAATTTTCGAATTCAAAAAATTTGAATTTCAAGCTATTTTTTGTGTACTTCGACTAGAGAATAGTCCAAATTCGATTTAAATTTGAAAAAAAATTTAATATCGAAATTCATCATGTACTGTCTCTAAAAATTCGACTTCAACCATTCGCCATCTAAAACCTGCCAAATTGCTGTTTTAGCCTATGGGGAACCTGCTAGAACCTATTTGGAGTCAATTGGTCGACTTTGGAAAATCAAAGGGGTTTTTTTGGGAAAAACTTTGATTCTAATTCGATCAAATGCGCTATTACTTTGATTCGTACAATTCGAATTCGGCTGAATACGGACCTATTTGACCGAAAGCGGGCCTATTCGGGTAAAAAAAACCTCCAACTTCATTTCGGTTGATCTTTTTGATTTCGAATTTCGAAGTTTTTTAAATTCGAAAGTCGACCCTTGATAAATATGCCCCCAACTGTTGACACAAAGAACCAATGAGTATTTTTTTCAGTTAAATTTGCACAGGGAATAACATTAAGCTAGTCCATTAGCATGTTAGGAAGATGATATCTAGTTCGTTATTATCAAAATTATGAACATGAAAACTTCATGACAGCTCAGTATAGCACTCTGTAACACCTCACTCTACTTTACTTAGATATTACAGCATTAAGGAATGTGAACATTGTGACAACTGCATTAAATCAGAGTGATAAAAAGCTGATGATATAGATAAGTAAGAAAAAAGACCAAGTCAAGTGAATGAAAGAATAGGTTAAAATATTAGAATTCTATGTGCGTGGAGAGAGAGAGTGAGAGACAGAAGAAACCACCCTGGCATTTGTATTTCCATACAAGCTAATCAGACACGTAAATTCTTCGTAGTCAGGTTCCTAAGTTCAAAGTGGAGGCTCAGCCAGGTGGAGAGGATAAATCAATAAAGAGTTTTCTTATAATGTCAGGAAGCTAAAATTAGACCCAAATTTATGCATGGGATTATTCACAATAGCACCATATCAGCACAATAAATAATATTTGCATTAGCACAGGCTAAATATTCTGTAATGTAATATTCCATGAACTGCTTGGGATTTTGGATCATAACACGTGATGTACATTGACTAGATATTATGACTTTATATAATAGCTTTCTTAAAATTGCATATTTTTTCGTCTTGGGGGGGGCTAAAAGGTAAAGTAATGAAAGAGATGTTGCATATCCCAATACACAAAACAGTAATTTCAAAGCCGTGATTAATATATAAAGCAAAATGGTTCAGTTTCAACATATTTCAGAATGTCAGAATTAGAAATTTGAATGAAGTGGTTAATGTAACTCTAACAGAAATTTGCCGACAAGGTCAGGATAATCTATACCTTAAGCTCTGTCTGGTGGTGAAGTAGAGGGGCCCAATGAGCAGGCAAAATGTTAATGTGCATGCTTTCTTCCCGAGCAGTGACCGAAGGTAGCAATTCTACAAGGAATTGTAGCTACTTGTCAGTCACAGAAATAGGGAGATATTTTCAGACATGGATGCACCTAGGAGAAGGGTTTAAAACATTTAAGTATTGAGAGCTGAAAGCCGAGAAGATAGTAGTGTACAGCTGATGTATTTAGATTATTTTTTGGTGCAAATGTGTGTTTATCTGAAGCTTTCCTAACCTCCCCCTGAACACACAAATGTCTCATTTGTCCCGGTAAACTGCTTTAAGACAAGATTCAACCTACCTATACTGTAGTGTTAATCACAGCATTTCTGCTGAACCGTCCTACTTATAGAAAATGTTAATGCTAAAATATGCTTTCCTGTAATATTTTTACGATGGCAATTCCTCTGTAACTCTCCTCAAAGCTATACACATTTTTCATTATTTCTTAATAATGTTACAGCAGCACTCTTGTTGCCCTCCCTTGCATAGCTTCTAATTCTATTAGAGCATACATCTCAAGACTCAGACACCAGGACTAAAATCAGTATTCCAAATGTGTCTAATAGGAGATTTATAATGTGACATTCAGATCTTTCGTAATGTTGATAGTGCCCCTACTTATGCAGAGAAGGATCAGGCTAGCTTGCTTTACTGGTTTGCTACACTATGTCCTTTTGACCTTTTTGGCCTTAACCACACTTGAAGGTCAGAGAAGCAGCTTTGTCTGGTTACATACAGTATATAAGAGATGTTATGAAAATAAGCAGCAGGGGTATGCATCTGTGGTTAGGTATTTTACTTAATTTAAAACTATTCAGCATCCCTTTTCATTACATTCTGGCTTTACTGCAATTTTTAGCAGCTCTGTTTGACAACACTAAATAGATTAAAAAATGTTTCAGTGATGTGGTAAATTATTTCTGTCATATTCTCCGCAGGTCTGTTGAACCTGGAGAAGTTGCTCCGTCAGTTTCTCATCTCCAAGGATTGTTTGTCAGTGAGGATGCTCGATGATACCTGGGATCCTACTCCGCTTTTGAAGGAGATCCGAGATGACAAGACCAGCACTATCATTGTCCATGCCAATGCTTCAATGTCTCATACAATTCTGATGAAGGTACACATATGCCAGTGCATTTCTGGTGCTAAAAATATGAATACATCGAGTTGTGTACATGTTTACGTAAATTGGAGCTGAACACAAAGAGGAGCAAATCTGCACCTTAACAAACAAGCTATATGTATTAAAAGAAAGAGACCATTTCTGCTGAGGTTAAACTAAGCAGTATTTATATAAACTGACCTCCTTTAAAAATGACTGACAGAGGCAAAATAACACTGAAACAATGACATATTTGACTAGAGCACAGCCATATTTGGAACACTGTTCTAATAGCAATAACACATTAATCAAGTCTGAGGGTAACAAATGGCAGAAAAGCAACATGACATGCCTTCTCTGTACCTAAAGGTCAGAATAGACTCAATCTCAGTTTATGTGGAACACTGAAATCCCCACTGTTAGTAATGAAAAGAAGAAAGATTTTTGTTTCTGTTTTCCCCTTCAAAATGAGTTCAGAGAGGGGAACAAGTCTTTGAGGAGCCCTTGAGCTTGGTGCTCAGTCTGACTTCCCATGTGATCTGTGGCATTGGGCAGCTTCCCGGAGGAATAGATTCCGTTATTAACCTTAACTTGGAAAATGTATTTTTATAATTCCATAGAAGCAGCTGTAGGAAAGCAGATTTTATTTCCTCTGTAAGGTACAAATTAGGAGGTCTAGCCTTATTTCTATAAACCTGTTACTATAGAAACTATCTTAGCTGAAAATGTACTGCTGTCTTTCTGTCAGAAAAAATGTATTTTAACTTCAGTCTATAAAGTAACCAGGGGAGTGTAAGCTCTTCAGGGCAGAAGTCAACCTATTGTGCATTGTGATAATTCATATAATGTCTAGTCTCTTCACACCTGAATGGTATGGGAGTAATGAGCTCACTCAATAAAAGAATATTTTAACAAAAGAGAGAGGTTTGTTTGACAAGCAAGATCACAATATGGAGTAGAGGCTGAGCACGGCTGAAATAAATGTTTGTTATATTTAGGCAAGTGAATAAAATGATTTGTGCTGCACAGATATTTAATTCCAATACATGTTTAAAAGTATTTTCTCATTAGAGATGAGATATGGGGTCACAGTCCTTCATCTTTTTGCTGTCAAAGGCATAATCAGTATAATGAAGTAACATTCTTTGGATGGTTTCTTCTTTTATTGGGATAGAGACATTGAATGGGGAATATGACAAGGTTTAATTGATTAATATACATATAATCTGGTTTAGGGAATAGGGATTGAAATAATAAAATGGTACTTCATTGCTTTTATGGCTGTGCAGTATGAGACAATGGAGTCACTAAACTGGAAAAAACGCTAATTACTAACTAAACCATAGCAATAACTTACAAGCCTTTATATATGCTTATTAGTATCACCTCTTCTTTGTGATGACTTAACTAACAATTCTTGCAGCAATCAGCAGATATTTGAAAATATATAATTTTCCATGTCATAAAACTTCATACTTCTAATTCACACTTTTTTACAGTCAGCATCTAGACCTCATTTCAGACATTAATAAGCTAATAACAGTTGATGTTACCACTATTTAATTTGTGTAGAAAAAAACAATGCAAAGCTTTATCTTAAAAACAATTATTTGGACTTACCATTAGCATATAAAATCTTAAGTCATGGGCCATTATATAAGAACAAAGTGAGCACTTATTCACTTGCCACAGCATGGTTTTGTGCATAACTGAGCCTGCCAGACTAATTTAATTGCCTTTTATGAGAAGGTGAGCAGGAAACTTGACTCTGGGATGGCAGTGGATGTGATTTACTTAGACTTTGCTAAAGCATTTGATACAGTGCCACATAGAAGGTTACTGGTTAAGTTACGGGATATTGGCCTGGAACATAGTATTTGTACCTGGATAGAGAACTGGCTAAAAGATAGACTACAAAGAGTGGTGGTAAATGGAACATTTTCTAATTTGTCCAGTGTTGTAAGTGAAATACCACAGGGGTCTGTACTTGGAGGAGGGCATTGAAAGTACTGTTTCTTTTTTTGCTGATGATACAAAATCATGCAGAACTATAAGTTCCATGCAGGATGCTGCCACTTTGCAGAATGAATTGACTAAATTTGAAAACTGGGCAGCAAACTGGAAAATGAGATCCAATGCTGATAAATGCAAGGTGTATAACTTCACATTTTCTACCAGTTTCCTGGGGGTTTCCTTAATTGAGAAGGATCTGGGGATTTGTATAGATAACAAGTTGTCTAATTCCAGGCAGTGTCATTTTGTGGCTACTAAAGAAAAAAAAGTTGTGTCTTGCATAAAAAAGAACAGAAACTCAAGGGAATTTTGCCCCTTAATAGGTCCTTGGTAAGGCCTCACCTGGAGTATGCAGTGCAGTTTTGGGCTCTAACCCTTAAGAGGGATATAAATGAGCTGGAGAGAGTGCAGAGACGTGCAACTAAACTGGTTATTGGGATGGAAGACTTAAATTATGAGGGTAGACTGTCAAGGTTGGGGTTGTTTTCTCTGGAAAAAAGAAGCTTGAGCGAAGACATGATTACATATTACAAGTACATTAGAGGACATTATAGACAAAAAGCAAGGGACCTTTTTCCCATAAAAAGGATCACCGCACCAGAGGCCACCCCTTTAGACAAGAGGAACAGTGAGGTTGTGGAATGCACTGCTGGATGATGTCGTGAGGGCTGATTGATCTGTTGATTTTAAGAGTAGCTTGGATGTTTTCTTTGACAAGTATAATATCAAAGGCTATTGTGATACTAAAATCTACATAGATATAGATATTGGAAATGTCAGTTTTTGTGCTCACATTTAAGACTTTTTGCTTTTCCTAAGACCTGTGAGTGCATCTTATTTGGACTCATATGTATGTAAAGGGGTTGTGTGCAAAGGCTGTGTTTCATCTAACATAAATATAACAAATCATTCAAAGTACATTGCCTGGCCTGGCACACTACTTATTAAGCTGACCTCACTACAAAAAACTGTAGTCCTTATGTGCTTTCATATGGTATGCACATCTCTTAGTAATAAGGAAATTGTTTTAAAACCAAATTATCTCAATGTTACCTTGCTCAGCCATATCCTTTAAAGGCATCAAAGATCACATTTTAAGATATCAAGACTAGGACTAAATAAGTAATATGCCCTTACAGTATGAGGCACAACGGACAAACTGGGCAGAGAAGCACATAGTCATAACTTAGCTAATTGTACTTATGAAAAGCACCCTAAAAGGTTAGTTTAATTCAGTGAACATGAAATATTGTGTTAAAACCAAGTTAGCTCAATGTCACCTTGCAAATGCAAATGCATCCTTGATCTCTGTCTCAGGCATCAAAGATTACATTTTAAGATGTCCGAGCTGAGACTAAATAAATCATGTGTTCTAAACCACAATAACCAAATTGGCCTCAGCCTCCCATAGCTGTCGCCTAACTCATTGCTCTCATAAAAACATGACTAAAAGATTTGTTTAATTTAGGGGCCCATTTACTTAGCTCGAGTGAAGAAATAGAAAGGAAAAAACTTTGAATTTGAAATGTTTTTTTTTGGCTACTTCGACCATCGAATTGGCTACTTCGACCTTCGACTAAAAACTAAAAATCGTTCGATTATTCGACCATTCGATAGTCGAAGTACTGTCTCTTTAAAAAAAACTTCGACCCCCTACTTCAACCACCTAAAACCTACCGAGGTGCAATGTTAGCCTATGGGGAAGGTCCCCATAGGCTTTCTAATGTTTTTTTGGTCGAAGAAAAATCGTTCAATCGATGGATTAAAATCCTTTGAATCGACCGATTCGAAGGATTTAATTGTTTGATCGAACGATTTTTCGTTTGATCGAACTATTTGCGGTAAATCCTTCAACTTCGATATTCGAAGTTGAAGGATTTACATTCGGCAGTCGAATATAGACAGTTAATTAACCCTCGATATTTGACCATATGTAAATCTGCCCCCTAGTGAATATTATATATTCTTGTTTCACTGCCAAAATCATAACTAGTTGAAAATGATTAATAACCTTATAATAGTATATAGCAATGCTACAAATAATCCATTTAGTCTTATTAAAATTTCTGGAAGGCATGCATTTTCTCAATTGTGCTTTATCAATTTCAAGGATTTTCAAGCACAAGGAACAAAGACTGTTCTCATTTTTACATTGTCATTTTAACATTTCCATTTAAATGGAAAGAATTGTCCAAATCCTCTTATTCCCACTGCAAACATATCAGATTTTTCCCTTTTTGAGTTAAACTTTTGTTAAATAATTCACACACATTTATTTCTCAAGATTCCAGTTGCACTTGACCTCTTTGGATCTGTGAGTGATCTATTTATTATATCTGCAAGTTACATGGCTTTGCAGTGCTTTAGAAATTGACTTCTATCTAAAAAACAATTGTAAGCAGTGAAATGTGTCTGCCTTTCCATTTATGTCTGTTTTTTTGTCCTGAATTTTACATCATGTTGATCTTTTGTAGGCCCTTTGGTGCAGGGTCCCCAATAACACGGCTAGGCTGAACAATTTTTCAGGAAGGGTGTCCAATTAAATATCTACTGTATCACTTCCATACTATGGAGTCTAGAGTTGTGCTGATATATTGTGAACTCTATGTGGCAAACCTTCCCATTAATAATGGGATATTCTCACAGCAATATGGGAAGGTTTGCCACATAGAGTTCACAATATATTTTCTCAGAACTTCAAACTTGCTACAGGGGGTCACCATCTTGGAAAGTGTCTGTGACTCACATGCTCAGTGGACTCTGAGCAGCTGTTGAGAAGTCGTCACAAATTATCAAGCAGAAAATGAGGTTGGCCTGTAACATAAGATGATGCTATTAAATTCTGTTGCTAATTGCACTGGTTTCTATGCTGCCATGTAGTAATTATTCATATTAATTACCAATCAGTCTTATATTGTGATATTTATATTCTATGTGTACTGTATATTTTGAGTTGGTCCCTAAGCTCAGTAACCGACAGCAGCATGGAGCATGTGCAGTCAAACAGCAGGAAAGAAGATGGGGAGCTACTGGGGCATCTTCAGTGACACAGATCTTTACTGCTAAAGGGCTGTGGTTGCCGTGGGCTGGTATAGAAGCACAAAACATAATGTACAACATTTCTAGCCTACTTCTTTAGTTTAACTTTCCTTGTCCTTAAAGTCTAGGGGCGACTTTTTTGTAGTAAAATATATTGGAGTCTATGAGCAACTTTTATCACGGCAACTTTTTTTGTAGTAAACTATATTAGTCTATGGGTGACATTTTTCTCACTCCAACTGCATTAAAGGGTTGATTTACCTTTACATTAACTTTTAGTATGTTACAGAATGGCAACTTTTCAATTTGACTTGAACATTTTTTTTATTTATTAAATTATTTGCCTTTTTCTTCTGACTCTTTCTACCTTTCAAATGGAAGGTCACTGACCCCCTTCTCAAAATCAAATGCGTTGTAAGGCTACACATTTATTGTTATTGTTACTTTTTATTACTCATCATTGTATTCAGACCCTCTCCTATTCATATTCCAGCCTCTTGTTCAAATCAATGCATTGCTGCTATGTTAATCTGGATGCTAGCAACCAGACTGCTGAAGTTTTGTTGCAGTTTTAAGAAAAACTGAGCCAATGGTGAAATGCCAAATATCGCTGCAAATCTATGAATGGCCAAAAAAATCTCTAATCACTATCCAATTTCATGCTCCCCCATATCTGTATTTGTTTCATGGTATTGCTGATACAGGGTAGCAAGTAGTTCACAAGCACACCCCACCTCTAATAAAATTATTCTTCCTGGTGCACTGGCCCCTAGACTGTCCTCTGTTTGCATTGTCTTTGAATGCCGGTACCTGTTTATTCTACATCCCCGATACAGGGGTTGGATCATTCAGACACAAAACAGCTGCTAGATGGCAAAACAGCTTAAAACATGTTTTTTTCATTTATAAATGGGGGCCTTTGTACCTGAAAAATGTTTTATATGATTTCTTTTATTCATATTTGCTTTCACATATACTGTACCAAGGTTTTTATGTGACATACACTTTTTCTGACTTTGCTCAATATTTTAACAGGTAAATCAATAATTAATTATTTCATGTATAATTTTGATGTCGGCTTCTAATGTGCATTCAATATTATATTGTATTAAATACAGTTTGATGAATTTATCAGACTTAAATAATTAGCAATGTGCTTGACTAAAATACTATTTAAAAGCTAAAATTATAAACTAGCAAACATTTAGTTAATTTAAAGCTTAAGAATGCTTAGCAAGACATTCTTCTACCAATAACATTTTTAGGAAGAATATGAGAAACAGTAGGATGAACTGTAATCTTATGAACAGAATAAATACATTACATAATGTGTTAGTGAAGACAGAGTTAAGTGGATGACACTCCAAATTTAAAGGGATAATGTCATGGGAATTTTTTTTCTTCAAAACACATCAGTTAATAGTGTTTCTCCAGCAAACTTCTGCACTGATTCTCAAAAGAGCAAACTGATTTTTTTATATTTAATTTTGAAACCTGACATGGGGCTAGATATATTGTCAGTTTCCCAGCTGCCCTAAGTCATGTGTGCGCTGATGAACTTCAGTTACTACTGCTGTACATTTGGAGTGACATCACCTACTCCCTTCCCCCCACCCCCCAGCAGCCCATCAACAGAACCCATGGGAAGATAACCAGATAGCAGCTCCCTAACACAAGATAACAGCTCCCTGGTAGATATAAGAACAGCACTCAATAGTAAAATCCAGGTCCCACTGAATCACATTCAGTTACATTGAGTAGAAGAAACAACAGCCTGCCAGAAAGCAGTTCCATTCTAAAGTGCTGGTTCTTTCTGAAAGCACATGACAAGGCAAAATGATCTGAGATGGCTGCCTACACACCAATATTACGACTAAAATACACTTGCTGGCTCAGGAATGAAATTTTATATTGCACAGTGAATTATTTGCAGTGTTAACAGTGTAATTTGGAAATAGAAAATATATAATAAAAATCATGAAGAATCCCTTTAAAGATTTTGGCTTTATGTTGTTTAACTTTTTAACTTTCCTTAAATCCTATGATTTCTTTGAATAATAGGTGCTGGGATGAAATGTAAGCCTATATATTAGTTAGCATATCTAAAAATATTTGGACATCCGAAATGAAAACTTTGCTCAAGACGTAATTCGGCAATTTGCATTATGAGGCAGAGGGAGTAGATGTGCCTAATATGTATACCTTCCACTGTTTAAAGATATAAGGTCAGCACCAGCATTGCCAGAATAAGAAAAATGCGTAAAAACAGTATTACTAGCTCGCAAACAAATATAGCTTTAATATATTCAAGTGATGAGTATAATCTTTCTTTAATTTATATTTTGAATATGTAAAATTTCTGTCCCCTAAAACCTTCCCTTTTTAAAATGTTATATAAATAGGCTACTTTGTAGAATCAGAGGCAGCCATGTATTGCTGTAGGGCCCACCTGGTGTACATAGTGATAAATTGGCTCAAATGGTTTATTAAGTATTTTGTGAACATTTCTGTAGAGTATGTTGGGGCTCTAAATGGAGATGTATTATAATATGTATACTAATTGAAACATTTTATTTCTGTATATATAAAAATATTTTCTTTGATGTAGAAGCCCTGATTTCTATTGCAGCCCTTCTATGTTCAGCCATCTTTTATCTGTTCTCTGAACTGAGCCACCCTGACTATTGTGTTCAGTGGAGATTTGGATAATACATATTCATGAACTACATAATACATATTCACAAATCTTTTATCTGCTGACTAAGCAAAGATCTACCTTGTCTATTATGTTCATTGTTCATAAACGTCAGTGATTGTAAACTTCTTCCAAAAGCCCTACCAGAAATATAACAGGCCCTTTTAAAAATACTAACAAAACAAATTTTGAAGAGTGCCATTTGAGTGAGCATTATACATTTAGGGTACTTTTATTTCCTTATGTTTCTGGGCCTATATATGTTGATTATATGATTAAAAGGTACAGCAGTTCATTTCCTTTGCTTCATTCAGGGCAGATTTATAAAAATGTTTGCGGCATTAAAGGGGTTGTTCAACTTTAAATTAAAGGGATACTGTCATGGTTTTTCAAAATGAATCAGTTAATAGCGCTGCTCCAGCAGAATTCTGCACTGAAACCCATTCCTCAAAAGAGCAAACAGATTTTTTTATATTCAATTTTGAAATCTGACATGGGGCTAGACATTTTGTCAATTTCCCAGCTGCCCCAGGTCATGTGACTTGTGCCTGCACTTTAGGAGAGAAATGCTTTCTGGCAGGCTGCTGTTTTTCCTTCTCAATGTAACTGAATGTGTCTCAGTGGGACATGGGTTTTTACTATTGAGTGTTGTTCTTAGATCTACCAGGCAGCTGTTATCTTGGGTTAGAGAGCTGTTATCTGGTTACCTTCCCAATGTTCTTTTGTTTGGCTGCTGGGGGGGGTTGGGGGGGTGATATCACTCCGACTTGCAGTACAGCAGTAAAGAGTGATTGAAGTTTATCAGAGCACAAGTCACATGACCAGGGGCAGCTGGGAAATTGACAAAATGTCTAGCCCCATGTAAAATTTCAAAATTGAATATAAAAAAACCTGTTTGCTCTTTTGAGAAATGGATTTCAGTGCAGAATTCTGCTGGAGCAGCACTATTAACTGATTCATTTTGAAAAAATAATTGTTTCCCCGTGACAGTATCCCTTTAACTTTTAGGGGCATGTTTACTAACATTGGAGATAAATATCTGGAGAGATTTCTGGAGATGTTGCCCATAGCAACCAATCAGATCTTTGCTTTTGTTTTCTAACTTGGCTGTGGCTATTTAAATCTAATAGCTGATTGGTTGCCATGGGCAACATCTCCAGAAATCTCTCCATATATTTATCTCCAATGTTAGTAAACATGCCCCATAATATGATGTAGTGATATTCTGAGACAATTTACAATTGGTTTTTATTTTCTATTATTTGTAGTTTTGAGTTATTTAGCTTTTTATTCAGCAGCTCTCCAGTTTGCAATTGCAGCGGTCAGGTTGCTAGGGCATAAATCACCCTAGAAACCATGCATTGATTTGAATAAGATCCTGGAATACGAATAGCAGAGGGCCAGCATAGAAAGTTAAGTAATAAAAAGTAGCAATAACAATCAGTTTAAAGTCTTACTGAGCATTCGTTTTTTAGATGGGGTCAGTGACCCTCATTCGAAAGCTGGAAATTCAGAAGAAGAAGCCAAATAATTTTAAAAAAACTATAAAAAAGAAACAAATCAAAAGTTGCTTAGAATTAACCATTCCATTACATACTAAAGGTTAATGTAATGGCGATTTTCCCCTTGAACTAGCTACACTACATGCTGTTCAAAGTGCTAGAAACAGAGTATACTGTATGTTAACAATTCTTATTAGAGAATAATGGGGCTCATTTACCAACACTGGGTAAGTTTGCAACTGAGCATTAGTAAATCATAGCAACAATGACAGCAAGCATTGGATTGGTTGCCATGGGTTACAACGCTCTATGGAATAGATTTATCAAAGAGTGAATTTAGAGATCTCCACTGTCCGCAGAGTAAAATATGGCCTCTCTCCTTTCATTTCTCTGGGATTTTTAAAGGCTTATTTATCAAAGGGTGATAGGGAAAGTTCACCATCTGATAAATACACCGTTAAAAATCCCATAGCAGCGAATTCCACATATCTAGCAATAAGGATGACACTCTGCTGTTAGGACAGAACAGTACAATAGGAAATAGCAGGTAAGGACTACACTAACAGAAAATTCCAGCTATGAGTGACAGAGATGATGGCCTTGGACACATGGAGAAGTTTTGTGTAAATGGCTTATACACAAAAAGGCTTTCATTTTAGAAGCAAACAACATGGACAACAGTTAACAGAAAAAGACAGTGCTACAAACAATCTATGGGGATGAAACATTTGCAGTCATTCACCCCATGCAGCACTAAAACAGAGGCTTTTGAGATGTTACCAGCTATGTTGAAGACATGTTTCTTCATGAGAAATTCAGTTTACATAATAGAAACAAAAAACAAACAAAAAGCTGATTTTGATTTGTGTTACAGAAATAAGGTGCTTAATATAGCATAGCCAATTTTGAGAATTCCTAAATGTGTTGCAAGAATGATTAGTCTGCTATATGTAGGATAAGGCCTTTCAGTGTAGCCCTCTTGCTGAGCCTAATTAAACATTTGAAGTTATGGGAGCAGAAACAACACTTCTCTTTCTGGCTACCAATTTGCACATCATTAGTTCTAATCAAGAAAATGACTGCAACCTTCATGTTTTCAACAACAAAATGAAAGCAAATTCTGAAATATGAACCTTGTTTAATCCAAGGAGGTCAGCATAGGCACACTGTTATGGACATATGAATACTGGAAAAAGAATGGGTATGTTTATTGAAAATTCACAAAACTCAGAAATTGCAGTGAAATTCCACCAACATGGAAGTCAATGCATTTTAAAAATATATTGTTAGTAAGGCATTTTTGGTTTCTTAGATAGATTGGGGAAGGTCGGATTCCAGTGGTTGATGTAGAAAGGAAATGGGTGCATAATAATGATGTATGTGTTTTTACTGCATTTTTTTCCATCACAACAAACTGCATTTAGCATGGCAAAATTCATTTTAGTTTGTACTCATAGAAATTGTCACCCCTATCTAAATTAACATTTCAACATTTTCACAAAAAACTGTACTAGACCAAAACGTTTGCTCATCTTAAGTGATGTTATGCAGTATGTGTTTGCAAAGCACAGGTTTATCAATAGCTGGTATATATTGCAAAGCTTTTATGAAACAGTATCCTACAAATAAATGAACAGCCATGGAGACACTGATGTACACAACCAAAATATCAAGGGTATATTGAATAATCTGAAATGAATGCATTATAAATGACAATCCATAGTAAATGCTATCCTCAAGATTCTCTTGTATGTGTCTGTTTGGGGGCCTATTTATCATACTGTATAAAACTATTAAAGGAGAGGGAAAGCTAGTGCAAGCTAAATTGCTATATTCATTCTGTAGAATGCTTTCCCATACCTGAATAAGCAGCCATAGAAGCTCTGTTTGTTTAAGATAGCAGCTGTCATATCAGTTTGGTGTGACGTAACTTACTGCCTGTGACTCTCACTGTTGGCTCCCCTCTCTGCTCAGATTACAGAAGAGATAAGGGACAGGGAGATGAGGAAGCTGCGCAGGCTTCATGCCCGGGCCTGGAGGTTTGAGAGAAGGAAATCTGGTATGGAAGATCATGTGTAAAGAATAGGACTTGCTGTGGTTCTTTTCATAGATGACTCTTTATGAGTGTTTTAAAAAAAGACCTTTCTGATAAAGATTATTTAGTGTTAAAATTTCCTAGGTTCATTGGGCTGTTACATGGCCCGAGGTGACAGAAAATAGAAAACCCTTTGGAAAGGAACTGCTTCTCTTCACTAGAAAACAGTGTCCATGGCAGCCAAGTTGTGAGTGGAGGATCAATTAAGAAAGAACATTTTTTTCAAAACCCACCTATGTCACTAAAATTAGGCCCTGGGTTTGAATTGTCAGAATTGTTCCATATGTCTTACCTTTTGAAAATGAACTTGAACTTCTAACTAACCAATTGTCATTGAGCCACTGACACTTACAATTGTCAACACCACAACTGTACAAGTTGTACCACAGCTAAACCATCACCCTAACAGTGATGTCTGAATTATTGGTGAGCAGATGTTTTCACCTGCTATGGATTTACAATGAAATTTGCCCATGGCATATTTTTTGCATATCCTTTCCCAATTAATGCCATGGATTTTGTTTCACTTTAAAAAAATATGAAGAAAAATACAGACATTATCATTATGTTGTGAAACTCATATAATATCTTTTGGCATGATAGGGTAGGGATTAGAATTCCTAGCTTGAAATTTTCAATGCTGAGAGATCTGATCTTTGCACCATGGTTTTTGCATTTTGGCAAAATTTCACAAAAGTTTCACAAATTTTCATCAGGTTTCATGATTTTTTTGGCAAAGCAAACACTGTAGTAATCTGTAAAAAATATAAATGCAGTGTAAACAAAACTCTTAAACATCACCCTTACACTGTGCCGATTGTGACTCTGTTACCATACAGATCAGTGGTATGGATTAGTGGAACAAGCATTAATTGGTGTGTTCATTTACTACTGCATCAAGATAACAGTTGAAAAACCTCTTCTGATATTGAACAAAGGAGCTGTTTCTTACAGTTGTTCTTCTAAACATTCAGAGGCTTTCCTAATCAAACGATGGTTCATATATTACTCCATCCAAGTGCAATTATCCCTGTTCAATTGTCCATTGTGATGAATTTTGCCCATCAAAGGAGAAGGAAAGGCATTTTTACTTGGGGTGCCAAAAGTGATAGTCTTGCTGCTTCTTCTTTCTTCAAATTTCCCAGGGAAGACACATGCACAGTAGAACTAAATAGCCAGCATTTTAGTTAAAATTTAGCTTTTCACTATGCTGCACATGCGCATCGGTGAGAAGAAAGTTGTTCAGTTCATCTCAATACCTGTATATTGGAAGTATTAAAATTGGAATGCTTTCTTGATTCACCACTGAAAGCTATTAAGATAGCAAATGATCAAATCCTCTCCATTAATCATAAAGTGGAAGGGGACAAAAAATTGTTCTCACCATACTCAAGTCATCAATTGAAGGCCTTTGTTACACAAGAAATAACAAAAACCCTTGTCTCCTTTTACTTTTGAGGAGGTTAATGTTTTTCATCTTTAACAATGTAATTAGAACTGTACCTGTTCCACATCCCTCAAAAGAATAAGCTAAAAGAATGATTCAGACTACAAAAAGAATTACTAATGAAAAACTGTCAGCCTAGCTTGCTACCCCATGATAAACCATGGTCGTTCATCTGAGTTTATCATGGTGCCTTAAAACATTCCTTGGCCATGTGTTGTTTACACATCCCAAAGGGGATCTGAAAATTAGTTTTTGTCCCTGCACCTTTTGCTTGCTCTCTGTTGTTATATCCTTCTTTTGTAACAGCAGTATACTTAGTTCAGTATTGGAATGCAAATAATCCAGTTCCCCAAGCATCATCTGTCATATTCACACATGTTGCACAAATTATGGCAGTCACATATATGAATGCAATTATTTCTAAATTTACCATCATTAAACCTTGAAAATTAAGAGCATTATCCCATCTACAACCTACTTGTGATTTGTCTGGGTAGAAATGAAAAGTAAAATTAAAAAGATTTTTTTCAGTGACTGATGAAAAATAAACCTGATCACTGAAAAATTTGCGAACAATATTAACTGAGATGGGAAAGGTTATTTACTAAAAAAATTTGCGAACAATATTAACTGAGATGGGAAAGGTTATTTACTAAAATGTAAATTTTTTTTTCTGAAAAGCCTGAATTTTTTTTTTTTTTTTTTTGCCTGAAAAGTCCAAAATTTTCTGGCTAATTCCAGCACAGACCTCAGGAACTTCAAAATAGTATAGGAAGCCTCTGCCACTGACTTATACACAGCCTTGGCAGGTCTAAGATGGTGGTTTTCAGATTCTGGATTTTCGCTGCATTTGGCTTTAATAAATCGGGAAAAATTCAAGTCAAGGCCCAAAAAGACCGACCTGAGTTAAATAAATAACCCCCTATGTGTAATTATTTTTTCACAATCTCCCAAATGATGAATTTTCAAAAAAAATGTAATATCTTGAATGTTGAAAATACTCCTCCCACTGACTTACAGTATATAGAATGTTAGCAGGTTTTAGCGGCCGCATTTTTTTTGAATGATAAATCTGAAAAGTTCATGTTTGGAAAACTGATATTCTGACTATTTGTTGCCTTTTGTTCCATTTCTCCATATAATATTTCCATACTAATAATAATTTTAATAAAAATAACAAGTTTAAACATTACTTGCAACAGCAAATATAACCTTTTTATGATAACATCCTTATAATATGCATGGGACATTAAGGTAAAATTGTATGCACCTATTTTCTGGGTCCTTCTGAGATCAAAAAAATATGTATTATTTGAAGAACAAATAATGTTAACATTGAGTAGCATACAGACAGTAGAAATATTTGAAAATGGTAAAAAGTTATTTATATTTATAAATGAAAGGAATTGTTTGGCACAGATATTAATAGTTTCTATAGCATAGAAAACAAACCATAGCATATTTGAAATATATAATTGTAGAAATAATGGAACTTCTATGTAAAAGACAAGGCCATTTTTCTATCTATTATAGCCTGCATACATAAAGTATCTTTAAAACCAGCCATCCAATTCTTTACGAGTCTTTTAAAAGCTGTGGGACAATGTTTTTTCTCTCATATAAGGGTTTCTAATAACACAGCCAGTAAGCAGGTACACTGACGATGTAGTATGAGGTAGTGCTTTTTGAAAGTATTATGGATGTTATTTGATGCAGTAACTTAATATAAGGGATTGTGTTGGGCAATAATGAGTTTCTGGGGTGGCTGCTTTAAACAGGTCATTTCTAGGCTGAAGTCTTGTCTACAAGATGGGATTGTATAATTGGACTTGCTGTCAGCAGCTCATTCACTGAAACTATATTGTAAACCGCCCACAGTATAGTTCCATCATATTCTGGACTGATTTGGTGTCATGCAACATAAACATTTCATATTTTATTTGCTATACTAGCTGACCTATTTTTTTTAATTGTATTTGCTATCCTAGTTGACTTAATTCTTTTTAAGATGAACAAAATCAACTTTCAAAATTGATATTCTGTGTGCATTTAAGTGTTTACTTGTTTATTTATATATTTGTCTCTGTGATTGGCATTATATGGATACATACCTAGCAACTCACTTTGTACTGTGCTTTTCTGTGCTTTTCAGTTTTTTATAATATAAAAGTACAACTATATATATTAGATTGACTGTGCTCTTTCTGATAACGATGTTGCTATTTTTGCATAACTTATATTTCAAACAAGGCCCCTATTGAGATAAACAGATTGTACCAGAGCAGACTATGCTTTCTGCAGAACAAACCTTATTTTATTGGTTTAAATTACTCTCTTTCCTTCTTTCTCTGCAGGCAGCTGAGCTGGGAATGGTGACAGCTTATTACACATACATCTTTACTAATCTGGTGAGACCATCTTCTTCTGTTAATGTGAATAACCTAAACATGCTGTTAACTGCAATGGAGTAGGAGGTGAATTATGATGTTTGTCTTTGATCAAATTAGCTTTATAACCATTAGCTATATAACATTCACTTTTGCAATGTTGGGCTTTAAACATTTAACTTACATTTAATTATTTATCCTATTTTATGTATAGGGTGTGGAAACATAATAATGTGTATTTATCCACATGCCTGCCAAAGATTGTACATTGTGTGCAGCTGATTGTCAGGGACTTGACTGTGGAAGCCGTAGGATTACATTTCTAGTCTTTGATCTATCCTGTGACATGTGTTGTCATCTTTTACATCCTGCATAAGTAAAACCCTAGAGATATGGCAAGTACCTTGAGGGGAAGGCGATACAAGAAAAAAGTATGATACAGGAGGCTACAGTGCGAGGCTACCGAAATAGGCATTGGTTTCTTATGAGACTCAGGTGTTAAACCTTTCAAACTAGAATTTTAAACCAGGCACCATAGGCATCTTTTTCATAAATGTAAAACATGTTTACTAGAGAGATTAATGAAAATTGTATATAGCCATACTCAGTGGGCACATTTACAATGCCCCTGGACAGAAGTGCAAGAGGGCCCCCCTAATGCTCATTCCTGGAGAACTTCTGCCCAGTGGAATGCTTGTGCTTTGCACCTTGCACTAGGAAGCCCTTGGTTTTATATTTTTTATGTGATGGTTTTGTTGAATGTGTCTTAACCAAAGGAGCATTGGGTTTCCTATAGTAGGTCCTGGAAACTGTTGGCACTTTCCAATAGCTAATGCTATTTGATTGTCAGGGGCCTTGTGGCTCCAAACAATGAGAAGTCCGGACCAAGGAGAAAGCTGGGGGTTAAGCCCAAATTCGCCATATCCAAAAACGGGGCATAGGCAGGCCGGACTGATAATCTGTGAGTTCTGGCAAATGCCAGAGGGGCTGCTATAAGGTGCCATAGAAAGTCAGTATTTAGTGGGCTGGTGGGGGCTGATTGGGCCTTTGTGTGGGCTGATTGGGCCTCTGTGTACCTGAAACGGCAGGGCCTATTTTAATACTTAGTCCAGATAGGCGTAGTTGTTCCAGACAAAGGTTCAAAGGCAGGCAGAATAGAAAAAAAGTCCAAAGTTCAGGCAAGGTCAAGTCCAAAAATCACAAGAGTATATATAATAGTAATGCTGAGGTAATGCGACCTATAATTAGGCATTGAACCCGTGACCTTGGCGTTCTTTTGTTTCAAATTTGCCGCCAAAGCATCAGAACATCCACGTTGCGGCCATGGGCTCCGCCACCTTGGACACAGCGCCGAAGACAGAGCCGTCATCGGGCGCTCCTAACACTGATTAAGCAGACTGTCCTTTCTGTTGACCTGATGGACTACCAAACAGTCTGTCTGTCTTTTATAAGTGCACAGACACTTAAACAAATCCAGTTTATGCTACAGTTGCTATTCCAGACAGGTTGGTTCAGGAAAACAGGAGAGAATAATAATATCTTAAACAGAACAGCTTTAGCAAAAATGTAAAAAAACAAAAACTTGTTTACCTATTTTCTGTCATTGAATCACCAGGCTGTCAGGTTTAATGCTTCCTTATATGGATCAACCATTAATCCCAAAAGCAATAGGTCATTCCTCTGAGGATGTTTTCAAAGCTTGTTCCTTTGCTATTCTCAACAACAGTGCAATGAGGTCATTTACAAATCTAATTTGGTCAAATTAATAAAAGATTCCAGTGAAAAGACAGCCACTATTGTAATGTCTGCCAATCTGATCAAATTAACTGATGTACCAGCAACCAAGTGATACCATTTTTGACAAACCCCATAACCACTGCAGCCTTAAACGCAGGGGGTATTTGTTAAAACTCTACATTTTCTCACTATATAAAAAAATTTTTGACCAAATTCCCAAACACGAATACCCTAATTTACCAATACATTCAGATAGAAAAAAAACATGTGTGGTGAAAAAGCAATTTTTTCTGATTTGATGCCCCAAAAAACGCATCTTTTTCAGATTATTGGATGAAAACCAGCCTGAAACCCTCAAAGATCATGAAGGCAAGAAACATCTTCCAATTGTAAAAGGGACATCTGCCATTTAATTTGACAGGTTTAGCTCGAGTATTTTCGGATTCAGATGCAGTTTTGTATCCAAAAATTGTTCCGCAACATTTTTTGGATTTTTTGAGACAAAAAGCCCAACCAGATAAATTCAACCTCGTCTTTTTCTCCATGGAAGGACGATTAATCATCACTCAGGCAATAGCCATCTCAAGTCAAGTCAGGTGGTCAAGTGAATTGTATTGTCATTTCAGCCATATACAGTAATACAGTACATAGTGGAAACAAAATAACGTTTCTTTCATCGTTTCTTGCATCTTTGTAACTATAGCATCAATGACAGGAGGGTTATACAAGATCTTACATTCTTATATTCTGAAAGGGAAATTGTTTTGGATATTTTCCATTAAATCTTTCTTCCTGTTTTTTTGCCAATCTCTTTTTACTAGATCTGTAGAATCTGTCGGACATAACCACAAACCATTAATCAGTTACAGCAGGTTCAGAACATACCATAGCTCTAAGAATTAGGTTTGGATTTTAATCTGTGTTCTTTATGTAAAACCCTATCCAATGTGTTTTCTATGGGTTAAAGCCATTGGTAAGTCCCTTCAAAATGAACCATCCTGATTTTATGGATTGTTATTTTAACATGTACTGTATATGTGCTAACATATTCTGTAGGGATGTACAATAAATGGGTTTATACAAAGAGCATACAGAATTACATATATAGTGACCATAATCTGATACGAGAGGTGGAGGGCCATGTTCAGAAGAGCTTACAATCAATATATAACCACAATATATGAGCGTATGCTGTCATCAAACAAAATTTATCTATATTGGAATTTTATATGACAGGTAAAGTACTGCAAACTATACTGTACTTTGTGGGAGTATTGTGGCAGTGGTTTTGAGGCTTTCTTTTGGTCTAGGATCTCTTTGGAGTTCCAACCTTTCCCTTACAGATAGGAAGCAATAGTTACCAGAACATTTAGAACAGGAAATAAGTCACCTCCAAATATCACTCTAATAGGCTGGTCTTTTATGAATATCAAGGAGAGCAAAAAAAAAAAAAATACCAGAAAATAACAAGGGTCATCAAAGGATTACCTTGACTTTTTGTGCTATTAGCATGTTATTAGGATGGTTTATATTAATGAATTATAATATCTGTCTCATAAAAATACAGGAATACTTTTATTTCCTCATCTTTCCAATTCCACCCTCTCTCATTGCATATGTAAGTGTATTTGCTGACTTTTGGTTTTCAGTGAAGTTACTGGAACATTATAAAGAATGCCACATTCCCTAATTTGTCCTTTGCCTATAGAAGCAGAAAATGGGCAGTAAAATTAAACATTTCCATATACATAAGCATCATAAAATTGGTGTTATAAACAATTTGTTATGTGTAAGAAGGATGGAAATGAAGATGAATAAAGAACAAATGTAATAGTGTTAACTCCCCTACGACATTATAGAACCACATAATACTGATTTCATAATTAATGGCTAGTCAGGTGCAATTACAAATCTGTCAACCAATATAACACAATATAAATACATTTTTACTGATTGGTCCATTCCAATTATAAATATTATTAACTGACATCCTGAAATATAAGCATGATTAGTGTCAAGTCAAGTGCAATTACAGGTATATTTGATACCACAAAATATATGCAATATTATTGATCTATCTGATACAATTACAAAACCTGACAGCAAAAGTTCTGAGTAACATTGTCTTTTAGACAGGTTCAATTATAGTTAAGATTCTCCTAAATTGGTGTTAAAAGTGTGTGGGGGGGGGGGTAAAGGTCTGACGAAAAGACTGCATTCTCTAGTATTGTTTAGGAAAAATCTATGTTCTTTGGTTGGACAATACCAGTGAAAAGGAGAACCTACAAAGGCAAAAATGTTTGTTATTTTCAGAATCCGGCTGCTGAGTAAATATGGCAGTGTATTATGATTATGATTTTATATAGATTACCATTTTTCTTTTTCAAACTCATTTGTTAGGCAGACTCTGTGTAAGAAAGTTACCTGTGCGCCGGGGACGCCCGCCGCATGGTTCTTCGCCGTGTGGTTCTTCCTCTCTGGCGCCATCTTGATCCTTAGGGCGCGCACGGCGTACCTCTTAAAGGTACAGGCGCGCTGGCGTGATTATGCCAGCGCGCATTTGCGCACGTTTTAGCGCGACATTTGACTGTATTTAAGGCCCATTCTGATCCCCAGCCAGTGCCTGTGATAGAACTTGTTTCTAGTGGTTTCCTGAGCCTTGTGCATCTGATCTGAATCTCGTCTGTCTGATTATCCGTGTTTGACCTTGCCTGTATCCTGACTATTCTGAACTCTGTATCCTGACCCTTGCCTGCCTACGACAACTCTTCCTGCTTGATTGACAGCCCGGTTTGACCCTTGCCTGCCTGACTATTCTGATATCTGCCTGCCTCGACCCTGCCTGTCTGACGATTCTCTTGCCTGCTCCATTTGTACCGTGACCTTCGGCCCAAAAGACTCTGCTAACTGCCGTGCTCCTTCGCCAGCCAGAACATCTTGCCTTGCACCCCTCGTTAAGTCCAGGTGGCACCCAGGTAAGCTGAGGGCTCCTCCCGAAGCCCAACAGTGGTCACACTACTGGTGAAGTCGAGCCGAGACCAGGGTGCTTGGCATTTGCTCTGGTATGGGGTGCACTCTGCAGTTATGACTATGGCATGCTTGAACTCTGTTGCAGTGAGCTGGATTGGATATGTAAGGGGCAAAGATGGGTTTTCAATTTTTATATGAAAAGTGATACAAATGGGGCAGCTCTAAACTACCTGGAACACTTTGGACCATATTCAATTTCATAAGATTCAGGATTTGCCTATAGAGATTCCATTAAAAACAAGTTTGATAAAACATTTGCCTAATGTACCATATTTGGCAAATTAGTCCAATAAGCCACCATGGCATTACTGGGTAGCTCTGCTGTCTTGTAACACTGGGTTTTGATCTGGGCACTATCTACAACAAATTAGCATATTGTCTGTCCTAGTAAGTGGGTTATCTCTAGATACATTGTTTTCCACTCACACTCCAAGAACTTACAGGCAGGTTAACTGATTCATTTTTTATATAAATTACTCCCATTCTGCTTGTGTTTGTAGAAAATACAGTATGTACTGAGACCAATTGTGAATTTTAAACAGTCTCTGTGCAATTTGTTGTGCGTCAATGAGATATAAATAAAGTATAATAATAAAATTCCCATGCCATTACAGATACACACACTAATAGCTAAAAGGTAATATATCTGAAAGAACTGGAAAAATACAGCATATAGTACAGCAGTTCTCCTAGGAATGCTTCCCGTCTCCCTTTCCTCAGGAAACATCAGTTCTATAGCATCAACCAAAGAACGAACATCCCAACAGACATATGCAAATTAAAGCACTTAACTGTCGCCATTTTTGTGGCTATCAATTTACATGTGTTCTTATAGGCAATTCCCTGAAGCAGAAAAGCTTGCAGTGTACAAGAAGCATTAGAGTAGACTTCTTTTCCCTTGCTTGTGATTTTCATTGGCTGAAAAACACCTCTGTATATTTTAGAATTAAATCCAATTGCAGTAAGCCATGCACACAGCTTCCTTCCACCAGTTAAGGCTTAGGGGCAGATTTATCAAGGGTCGAATTTCGAAGTAAACAATTCTTGGAAATTCAACCATCGAATTAAAATACTTTGAATTCGAATTCAAAATTTTTTTCATCAAATTTGTGTATGCTGCTGTCAAAGTAAAATTGTTCGATCGAACAAATAAATACTTTGAATTGAACGGTTCGAACTATTTTAACGTGCAATTAAACGATTTTACTTTGACTTCAAAAAACTTAGAAAAATGCTGTAGAAGGTCCCCATAGGCTAACATAGCACTTCTGCAGGTTTAATTTGGCAAAGGATTGAAGTTGAAGTTTTTTTTGAAGAGTCAGTACTTCGAATGGTCAAATATTCGAAGTATTTTATTTCGAATCTAATTCAAAGTCGAAGTTGTAGTATCCTATTCGATGGTCAAAGTATCCAAAATATTACTTCGAAATTCTAATTTTTTTACTTCGAAAATTCCCTCGAATTCACTTCGACCCTTGATAAATCTGCCCCTAAATGTACGATTCCGTTTTCACAGAAGTGTAGAATTTTTATGTATATATTAAGTTCATGCATTTCCTGTTTTCAATGCAGCAAGTCTATTTTCATATCATATTTTATTGAACTTTTTCTATGAAATGTTATGCAACTACTATTAAAATTGTTTAATTATTTACATTGTTAATGCAGTCACAGAGCTTTTGTAGGCCTCTGTAAAAGAAATGCATATGCAGTAGGACTGCACTGTACATTTTCCTCTGGATGGAGAATTCTCTGCCATTTCCAACGTGACTTTGCAGATCTACAGGTGCACAGGGCTATTTGAAAATCTCCTGGAACATATCTGGGCCCTTGGGAGCAAGGATAAGATCCATGCAGGATGTTGCCACTTTTTGGGCAGCAAACTGGAAATTGTGGTTTTTTCAACCCAACTGAACTATGTAAGTGTAAGAGCACTAAGGGTCACAAGAGGGAGAAACAGCTGATTGCTTCCTTTTTTGTACTTTGCACCCTGTTCCAGGGAATTGTGAATGCACCCTTTCAACTTTCAGATTATTTTCCGTCTGCAGGATTTACAGAAATGCAATGTGAACAGTCCAAGATGCCCATTTGGAGGTGAAAAATATAGTGCCTATAATTATTTTGTATATCCAACCCTTTGTGTAATGCCATTAATATTATAATTATGTATTTATACTTGATTATACATAGGGATAGACCATTTTTTCCTTGATACAGATTCGCTGCAACATTCCCATTTTTATAAGTGTTAAAAATGTTTTTGAATCTATGCTAGTATTATGCCTTGCTTTTTGGGGCAGATTTATCAAGGGTCAAATTTTGAAGTGCAAAAATCAACCATCGAATAGGCTAGTTCGACATGTGAAGTCGAATTTGTAGGATTTTTAACATTGTACCATCATACTACGATCGTGCGGTCGTACTTCGAATCGAACAATTTAATCATATGATTTCACTTTGAATTCTAAAAACTTAGCCAAATGTTGGCTATATGTTCTAGGAGGTCCCCATAGGCTAACATAGCAATTCGGCAGGTTTAAAGTGGCGAAGTGTCGAATTTGAAGTTTTTTAAAGAGACAGTACTTCGATTATCGAATGGTCGATTAGTCGAAGCATTTTCACTTCGAATTGAAGTCGAATTTGGCCTATTCGATGGTCGATGTACCCAAAAATTATTTCGAAATTCAAAGTTTTTAATTTTGAATGTTCACTTCGAATTCACTTCGACCCTTAGTAAATGTGCCCCTTTGTGTTGGCAGAAAAAAAAAAGTGGGAAAGATGTGAGAAAAGACACCCACTGACACCAATTCATTTGGAGAGAGAAAATCGTCATTGCTACATTCTGTAGTGCTGTTCAGTAGAAAGTGGTGTACATCAAAAAATACAGATTGCAGCTAAATAATTGCTGGTAAAGGCCATGCTGATTGTAACATGTATTCTAAAAGGAGAAGGGGTAGGAGACAAAAGGGGGGTATTTACAGTATCAAGCTATGTAAAATGATTAAAGCCAGAAAAGTGTGAAAAAAAGAGTGCAAAAGAAACTGTATTTTATTGTACACCTAAACACACAGGGGCACATTTACTAAGGGTCGAAGTGAATTCTAAGTGAATATTCGAATTGAAAAACTTCGAATTTCAAAGTAATTTTTGGGTACTTCTACCATCGAATAGGCCAAATTTGACTTCGAAGTGAAAATGCTTCGACTATTCGACCAATACTGTACTGTCTTTTTAAAAAACTTCAACACTTCGCCACCTTAAACCTGCCGAATTGCTATGTTAGCCTGTGGGGACCTCCTAGAACATATAGCCAACATTTGACTACGTTTTCAGAAGTCAAAGTGAAATCGTTCGATTCGCAGTACAATCGTAGTACGATCTTTATAATCCTACGAATGCGAACTAGCCTATTCGATGGTCGAATTTCAAAGATTTTTGCACTTCGAAATTCAACCCTTGATAAATCTGCCCCCGTATGTACACCATTATTTGTCAATTTAAGTCAATGGGAAAATTAAGGTTAAGTAAATTCCAGTAGAAGAGGTTGCATAAAAGGGTGGAAACAAGGTGACGGATCAATGCTGTTTTTTTTTTTTTTTAATCAGCCACTGCTTTTTAAGCACAGGTATGTGAAATACTTTGAATGGCAGTATCAGTAGTGTAGCAGTTCAAATTGCCAAATGTTCATATCATCAACAATATTGAAAGATACCACACTTCCTCTCCTTTTCTATGGTTCTCCTACCTGGTGGTGCAGATCTCCCTAGACGATTGGTACTCGTCAGTTACGCAGAATATTGGAAGAGAGTCGCACAAACACCAAATTTGTTTCAGCTTACCCCTTGTGGTGGTGACAATAAAAGGGGTAAGCTCCCCACCTGCAACAAATATGGTGTTTGTGCGACTCTCTTCCAATACTTTACTTGTGCATATCATCAACAATTTATTTATATAATTCATTGCTGTGGTGCTTTTGCACAAATAAATGTATGAAGTGAGCTATTGTGCATGTTTTTTTTGATTATTTGCTTAGTGCTTTTGGACCCTTGCATAGTGCTCACCTATAGATAGCATATATCTATAATGTAATAGGTTATAAATGTTCATATCCCATTTATTAAAATATTTTTGTAATTGTTTAGAATAAAGGATAATTAACCTGGGGGTTTTCAGTTTCTTTTGTTTTACCCCAGAGGGCTTATTTCTATATGCAGTGTAAGGTGCAAAATCCAGAGTTCAGATGCAAGTAGTCATTTTTTTTCCACTCACAATCAAGAATTCCAGAATAATAATAGGTTTCTGCCACAATATGAAAGCAAACTAGCATCAATTTTGAGAAATAATCCGCAAGTTGTAGAACAAGCTTTTCTTCATCTTCTGCATCAATAATAGGATTAGCGTCCAAATTACTTGCCACATGTTTTCTTTCAGCTATAGGCACATAAGCAAACCCTGGTGTTGCCATCAGATCCATGCTGTGGTGCATTTTACCAATCACTAGAGGGCTTCAGTTTATATTATCCCCCATATGGAATAAAGGGCATAAACTGCCCAGGAGCAATAACCAATAGCCACCAATAAAATGTTTTACAGGAGACCAGTACAGGCATGGGACCCGTTATAGAAAATGCTCAGGGCTTGGGGCTTTCCCAGATTTTTTTTTTCCTTAATTTGGTTCTCCATACCTTAAGTCTGCTAGGAATCATCTAAACATTAATTAAACCCAATGTAATTGTTTTTCCTTCAATAAGAATGAATTATATCTTAGTTGGGATCAAGTAAATGGTGCTGTTTTCTTATTACAGAGAAAAAGAAATCATTATAAAAAATTTGAATTACAATGAAAATGGAGTCTATGAAAGATGGCCTTCTCAACATTTGGAGCTTTCTGGATAATGGGTTTCCAGATAATACCTGTAAATGCAAATGCTACCGATTGACTGGTTGCTAAAGGTGATAAGTAGTGTAGCAAACTTTGCTCGTGATATTATATACAGTAACCCCATAAGTGTCTCTGTTGTTCTTATTGTTTGCCACTACGTCTGTGCAAGAACTAAAATTCAGCCATAAAGGCACAACTGTTCTGAATTACTAGCTCACTGAAGTTCTGATCAGTGTGAGTTTATAGAATAAAATGCATGCTGCCAGAAATTGTAAGGTTTCTATGCATTTGTCCACAATATGTCAGAAAAGGCTGGCAGGCACATTGACACTCACTGCAAGTTGCAAAGGATCATGTTATGTTGCAAATAGCTTTGTGCATAGTGTCAATGCACAGTTGTGAATAGATTTTAGCATTTTGAACTTAAGCTTGCAATCAGATATGAGCTCTCTGTACTTTGTCCCACTGAAGGGGAATAATGGCAGCTCGAATACCACAGGGCACCAAAAAATTAACAGGATCTCATTGGAAAAAGCTGTGTTGTGCTTGCGTATTATATCCCCATTAGCTATTTACAGAGTATACTTAAAAAAAGGCTGTGTTATGACCAATGGCCATCATATAAATATGTTATAGGACATGGGCTCCAGAAAGTGGGCTGAAAAAAGTAGAAGGTAAGTCCAGAAATATGTTTGTTTCATTGGCGTAAAAGTCAAAAGTCACTTCTGGCATCACTGCAGTCTCATAATGCATATATGTTTTGAAGGAGAAAAATGTAGGGCAAAATACTGAGGAATAAAATATAAATGGCATTTGAGGATAAGGTAAGACATTGGATATTCTTCTGACAGCATATTATTGCTTCTAGCCCACAGATCATCTTTCTCTCAGTTCATATATTGAATAAATTAAGGAAGGTCATTCTTGTCTTTAAAGTGTGAATCTGTTACACAAACTATATGATTCTACACTGATCAATACAGTTTGACAAATTAGATGTCAGTGATACTTTACACAATGTAATAATTCTCCTTAGGGGCTTAATTAGAGGTTTATGTATTTCAGGTCGATTGTAAAATAGTGTAACCCTCAGAGACTTTACATACAAACTCATCTTTAGTAAGAATAACAACATCTTTAGCGTTTATGATTAATGTCTGTGTTTCCTCTCTAAATTACCTACAGTATTCACATACATCTTTGCTTCACAATGACATCTATTACGATGGAATTTTAAATCACTACATTTTTTTTATTGGACTTCCATATGCCCATGAATGCTGACATTTATATCTATTCTTACTAAAAAATTATTATATATCAGCAGCTCTAATCCACCTGCAGCTAATTAAGTGTCAGTTTAAGTTTTTTCCTTGGACTTTCAGTGTAATTGTCATCTTTATATAACCACTTACCCAATTCATCTCCTACTTTCCTTAACCTTTGACTTCCTTCCTTCTTTCTTCAATGTTTGTGGTGGGCCTGCTGACAATTATTATGGGGTATGTCTTCTTATTTGAAAAATGGGTTAAGAACTATTTGAGACTGTTTGAGAAATGCATTTACATAAGATTTCACCATTTATATGAAATGTATGGGGATATTTTAGATCCAGACAACCTCTGAATATTTAGAGGCAAAGCAAAAGTTATTGCTAGATGTTCCAGGCACAATAGCCTGCCGAGAATGGATGTGTGATGACCCCTTGGGTTTGACTTTACATGGTATATACCATGGAAGGAGAAAAAAAGAAATCCTTGTTTGCAGTGTGAACATATAGGAACAGGCACACTAGATTTGATTTATGTACATTCAGCATATTCTAAATGTGTACATTATGTACAGACAAATATCACCTCTATCCATTTGCCTTTGTAATTTAGCAAACCAGCTTCATGTCTGCAGGCAGGTAACAAATGATTTGCAGTCAATATGTTGTTTATTTGTAATATCCCTTTTCAAACATTCTAGCAAAACCATTATGGTTTTATAGATGGGTTAGCATTGAGATTGGTAAGAAAAAAAATGAGCATTTAAGGCAATCAAGTTAGCTGAAACAGCTGAAACTTTTATATGGTAAGAGGCAAATAAAGCATGCAAAGCAACCACACATGGAGTATTTAAAAAGGTTTTCCAGCAAAGAGTAAAATAAATCCAAAAAATGAAGTAGGACCCTTAGGACATGATGATGATTGAGCCTTCATGCCAGACCTGAAAGAATTCTGGAAAATAAAGTAAAACAGCTCCTCAGTTGTATAAACAGTTCAGTGTCCCTGCTCTAACCAACCAGTTTATATTCCTCTGATACTAAGGGCCTGCTTGCCAGGAAGCCAAGGTTTGAACTCTTGCATGGTTGTTGGACCCAAATGCTCGAGCACAAAGGCTTGAGCATTCTTAAATCAGGCCCTTAGTATCTATGGATGTTAACTGGTTGGTGAGTGCGGGGAATATAAAATTGTGGAACTATTTTTCTTTGGCATGGTGCCAACATATTGGCAAATTTCTAATGTGGTTCTATTTTTGAAAAAGGCATCCAGTTCTCAGATGGAACACTATAGGCCTGTTAGTTCAGCATCAGTGGTTGGCAACATTTTTGAGGGGAGATATTGGGGGTAGGATGCTGGAATATATTTTAAATCAAAAAAGTTTGTTCCAGCATGGCTTTACAGTGGGTGCAACAGATTTTGCCAGGCAAATATACTTGCCTTCTATAAGGGGTGAACAGAAACATAGAGAAGCATCTGGTATGCCTGAAGATAGATTACCAAGAGTGATGGTAAATAATCAAATTCTGATTGAACTGTGGCATACCGCAGGGATCTGTCCTTGGTTCTTAGCTTTTTTTAATTATTTTGATGTTGGTATTGTAAATACTATCTCTATTTTGTTCAGAACTACAAGTTACATGCAGGATGTTGCAGTTTTGCAGAGAGATTTTAATAATTTGGAGAACTGAGGTTCAATATTGCTAAATACAAGGTTGTTGGCATACTAGTTATACACTAAATGGTCTTGTGTTCAGTGACCACTTAAATTGAGAAACATTTGAGGGTTTTTGTGGATAACAAACAGTTTAACTCTAAGCAGTGCAAGTCACTGGCTTCTTAAGCAAATAAAAGGGTGAAAGTATTATTTGTCATTAGGGATGGGCGAATTTTTTCACCTTGTTTCGGCCTCATGTTGGCACACAATTAAACTGGTAAAAGGAATGGTACAATTAAGCTACTATATGAGGAAAGAATATTGAGGTTGGGCTAGTTTTCTCTGGAAAAAAACATTCTTAAACATACTCTTTACAAGAACAGTACATTACGGAGTGTCCTGCATTACAACTTTGAGGTTAAGTAACCCTTACCCCCGAGCCCGACGCTTCCAGCCAATTGCTTTCTTTTATGGCTTTAACCGATGACTACATTGACATTTTGTACTAATACTTGGTGATTTTCTTCAAAGCACTTAATAATAATTGTATTTGTCTTTTATGTTGTTTTCTTTTTCTTCATTTGTTTATACTATCATTTTTGACATTTTTTGTAATAATTTTTTTGTAAAGATTTTTTGAGAATTTTTTATACACTGATAGTGTTTAATTAGGCATTTTTGATACTAAATTCGTTATACTGTATAAACATGACTATATTACATTATGCTGCTATACCTTAATGTCATGATATAGGAACAGGTAGCAACTGACACATTTGGGGTTAATAGTCTGAGGGAAATATGTCTCTTTACACACATATCTTATATGTTTATCTTGGGAGGTCTCTGTAACCCCGTGTGGGGTGATGCACCGGGGGGAGGTACTTAGCAACAATAGCTATTTGATTATGTGGTCCTATTTAGAGCTCTGCACTGATCACGCTGCAATACAGTATAGACAGCATTTTATCTACCGCTATAGAGAGAGCATGAAACCAGACCTTGTACCTAGACTCATATTTGTTACTTTGTAACATTACCAGTATTTCCTAGTATTTTGATACATGTAAATAGATGCGAGTGAGATTAATAACCGTTACAAAGTTTGTTTTTAAGTATTCTCCTCTCTTAACAAGGGGTGTTTTAACAGTGATATGATTATCTGTATTTCTTAGTATTTCTTAATGTTTTGTATTGATGTATTTTGAGTTATGCTAACCGAAACGTTAGTCTTTGTTAATAAAACATTATTTAATTTTTTAAGTCCTGAGAGTCTGGACCTTCTTTACTGAATAATTATTTCAAAAATTTTGGACACTGCACCCAGGCAAGTTGAACCTAGTGAGGAGAGTGCCCACTCCCCCAAAGTTCTTGTGTATATATATATATATATATATATATATATATATATATATATATATATATATATATATATATATATATACTGGAGTGGTTGAAATTAGTAGACTGTCTGATCCATCTGGGAAACGTTACTGATCTAAATTTGCATATTTTTCCTGAGGTAGTGATGTCTAGACATATTGCTGTAAACTTAAAAAAATAATAAATCTGCATATGCAACTATGAAACCAGATGTTTTCATTGTTTTGATTTACAGAATATCTAGCAATTTACTACAGAATATAACTGAAATCCAAAATATCCCTGCACAGAATCAGCCTGCTACTCTTCCTAAATGAAATATGAAAGAAGCACATCATCCAGAAATGACTTTTGTAATTGCAAAGCTCCCAATAGACAAATAGAATAAGCCAGAGATTTAGGAAAAAAAATTCAACAGTGCAAAATATTATATGGCAGGAGATTCACAGCATGTTCATATTTACTCTTGGAGCCATTTATGCAGACAATGAATGCATGTGTTTGGAATACAGGTGTATTAAAGGGGCTATGTGCTGAGAACAGACTGTACCTCCTGCAGATGCGTTACAGACAGTCAACAAAAAACCCCAAATATTAAAGATAACATTTTTACTTAATAAAAAGTTACTGTGCAGCCTCAACTATCCAGCTCTTTCCAGAATTCTCTGACATATTCTGTTTGCCTCCCAATCAGACATTTTTGTTGTGATGAGCTACTTGACAAATGTCTCTTAAATATAAAACATGCTTCTAATCACAGTTCCTGTGGGGCTATAGGGGGGAGTTTGAACTGTTGCACTTATTTGCCATGAGGGTGAATATAAAGGTAGATTGATAGATAATATATACAGTATGTCAGTTCTTGAGTAAAGGAATATTACATATTAGGAACATATGTATACATATGGGGGTTGATAAATCTATACATGATCTATATGAAAAATGTGTATTATTGTGTTACTATGTATTTAAACACATTTGACACATTTGTTTTGTTTCAGTCATACATGGTACAGGGGTTACAAACAGTATGCAATGTAATTCTCTTGAATGGACATTTGTTTACTAGAAGCAGTATTCAAAGTGCAATTTTAAGATGCAAATCCCCATGGTTATTGCCCACAATGCATTGTCCCCGCAGTAATTGTGGCCACATGGGAAGTTGTGTCCATCAAAATGATGTCCATCTGGTCAAAACAAACACAATTGTGTGTAAACTAGGTGCGTTGTGATTAAAATTTTCAGAATTGAAAATGTTTTGTGGGTCATGGACGGGTTCATGCCAAACTTCTCCTTCCTCCCACCCCACACATGATCTTGCAATGCCCCACTTCTGCCTCATATCATTGATTGATGGGGTGGACACGGGTCTATAAATACAGATGGCATTCTGGATTAGGTAGAGAGTGGACATGTTAGGGTTGGGTGGGGGTTGACAAAAAATGCTTCTCATTTCAAACAAAATAAACAGTTTTTATCCTCAAACAGTATGGGGCAAATTCACTAAGTGCCGAAGCGCCTAACGCTAGCGTCAATTCGCTAGTGTTGGTCATTTTCGTTTCTTCGCAAATTCACTAACGAACGCTGGCGTAAATTCGCTAGTGTTACTTCGCACCCTTACGCCTGGTGAATTTTTGCAACGGATGTAACTACGCAAATTCACTAACGCGCGCAGTGTACTGAACGCTACCTTTTACGCTAGACTTCCTTCGCCACCTCAGACCAGGCGAAGCGCAACAGAGTAGATAGGGATTGCTTCAAAAAAATTCACTGGCGTTTTTTCTATATTATGGGTGATAGGCTGAAAAACATCGAAAAAATTTTTGGGGCTCCCCTCCTTCCCCCCTACATTTCCTAACTGATGGCAACTTAACTATACAGTGGGCACATGTGTAGGGCAAAAAAAAAATTTTTATTTGATGTTTTGAAGGTTTCCAGGCATTTGTAGTGATTCTACGTATTCCTCCATTGAAATTTGAATTTGGTGCCGTATGCAAATTAACCATCGCTAGCGTAACTTCGCTTCGCTTAGCGAATCTGGCGAAGTGTGGCAAAGTGCAGCGAAGTTATGCCTGGCGCAACTACGAATCTTAGTAAATTTGCCCCTATGCCTTTAAGTCTGTGTATTGATACTTCAACAAGCAGAGGTTTATTTGTCCATACATATGTGTGTTATGCAGGTGTGTAAGTGAATTAGTGTCTGTGTGGTTTCTCTGTGTAGGTAATGACAGTACCTTAATAGCTCTAAGATGTGATGAGAACATTGTGAATAACAATGAAGGCACAATGTCCAAAGTATATCAACCTGTCCTATCTGATTGCATAAACTAAAAGCAATAGTCTAGGCCAGGTGTTCTTGGTCAGCACAATGAAGAATATGATTAGTAGCAATCAAGAATTCTGCAAGAAGAAAATGGAAAAATGAGAGAAAACAAAATGAATAAATTGCAGTTTTCATTAAATGCAATGAAGAAGACAATATTAAAAAAAAAGTCAAGGAGTTCAGAGTCTCTGAAAAGACTATGGAATAGCAACAAGAAAATAAATAGCAGCGGCCACTGATTATGCTCAGCATAATGTAAGGTTATTGCTTTCGAATTGCTCGGAGAAAAATGTATCAATGGGCTGGACCTAGGAAACTAAAAAAGTGGAAAAAACTAGAAGGACCAATAGACTTGACAAAAAAATGGATGTTTTTGGGAAGCTATTTTTGCAACTAGATCAAAAGAAAATATACCAAAACAATAAAGTGCATTTGATGAGAGCCCAGCTATTTTGTTGCTGGATATGGATATACACTCCTGAAAATGAAGGACTGGCGCCCCTTGAAACATTATGTTTTATGTAATCTATTTGAGAGACATTCTACTTTCTTATTATATAGCTTGGAGTAGAAAGAAATATGTACTCATTTTGAATTCATCAGAATGTGTTCTTTCCAAAAAAAAAAAAATTATTTTGGGTCAGCTTACCACAAAGGGCATTTCTGGCCTCGCAATATAAAGAGGGCAATTTTCTTTTGTGGTGCATTGAAAATTCAGCTATTCTTCTGCTATGGGTTTTATTGATCGATACACATCTCCATGAAATTATACATTTTAAATATTGGCCACACTGAGAAACACAGAGCTTTGCAAATCCCATTTCAATTTTGTTATATTACATTTTTTAAGTTATTCAGAAACGGAGTGACACAAAAATTCAGAAAGATTTAGAAAGAAAGAAAAACAATATATAAGGAGTCACAACCTAGATTGATGGTGCTCCGAAATGGACACAATGAAGTGTGCACTGACACTATGATACTTTCATCAATGTGTGACCTCCATTGCTTCATTGTGTGCTCCTGCAATTCTGCCTCTTCTAAAAAACATAAGTGAAGTGCGCCAATTTTCAGCGTAAATTTTTACCACAAATTTTAAGTACTTTGGGCATGCATGTCACATTTTTACAGCCACCGATTTGTGATTTGTATCCAGGATCAATATGGCAATTATAGAAAGTTACTTTTCCAGCTAAATGAAAAATCTGCATTCTGCTCACTTTATTTCCCATAGCTAGCATGATTTATTTAATTGCGTTTACTGGATGTCTGTTACCACAGTTTAACATATGGTTCACCCTTAAAAAATGAATATGCCTAAAAAATGCCATATTTTATATAATGCTCTTACTGCCCCGGCCTAAAGTTTCAGCTTGTCAATAGCAGCATTGATCCAGGATATCAAAACTGTCACAGGGGGTCGCCATCTTGGAAAGAGTCAGCTACACTCACATGCTCAGTGGGCTCTGAGCAGCTCTTCAGAAGCTTAGGGGTTTTAGGGGTCGTCACAAATTATCAAGCAGAAAATGATGTTGGTCTATAATAAAAGGTGATGCTACAGGGCTGATTATGAAATTATGATGCTAGTTGCACTTGTTTCTGTGCTGCCATGAAGTAATTATCTGTGTTAATTACTAATCAGCCTTATATTATATATATTCTATATTTGGAGTCGGCCCCTAAGCTCAGTAACTCAGAGTATGTGCAGTGAATCAGCAGAAAAGAAGATGGGGAGCTACTGGAGCATCTTTAGAGGCACAGATCTTTACTGCTAAAGGGCTGTGGTTGCCTTGGGCTGATACAGAAGCCCAAAACATAATGTACAAAATTTCTAGCCTACGTCTTTAGTTAAGCTTTAGTTATCCGCTATGTAAATAGTATACTCAGCTTTAATCAGTTAAAGTTAGTACAGTATAACAATGATTTCTGGCTTCAAGTGCAGTGTGCAAAGTTCACACAGAAATTGTTTCCAGTTTGTCTAAATGAAAGCCATATTATGAGTGTTTATTCATGAATAGGATGTAGGTTGCAGCTAAACTTTCATAGTTGTTAATTCTTAGGGAGCAAATCTGGTGCTGCCTATCATCAATGCACTGATGGTACTAGAGTTACTGCCACATTCAGGGTGGCAGTAGTTCTAGGGTTCCCCAGTGTTAATGATCACACTTGCAGGGGGTGGGATGAATGAACAGACACATAGCATGTTTGGATGCAAGCACCCTTAATAAATAGTGTCATTTTAGCTCTTGTAGACTTGCACTTGTGTTCATAAATGTTCATAGTCCTTGTGTTTGCATTCTTTTGACTAATCCTTGTAAAACATCATTGTAAAGTTTGCTAACTAACTGTTATAATGAATGGATAATGAATGGCATCAGAAGTAGTAATTAACCCTACTATTTGTCTTCTCACCTTGGTTTACTGTGCAGGAATTTGCATTGCAACGCTTTGAGACCCCATTGGATGAACGAGTGAATATCTTAAGTTTTTCCATGTTCAATAAATCACACAGCTACTTCAAAGAATTTGCCCACACGCTTCAGCAATCCTGGGAGGAGAACTGTGATCACAGCCCTTTCACTGGTCCTGCTGTAAGTATCAACAAGTATGAAATGTAGTCACAGCAAGATGACACCCAGTTATTCCTATCAGTGATATAAATATATTACATTTTGGTACAGATATAGACTTTTCTCTAGTGCAGTGGTAAGCTGCAAACCCCGTGTTAGTTGCACTAAGTTCCAAATATGAAGAAAGTGTTACCCTAAAAAGCACAAAACGTCTTATCTCTTTATCATAGTGTTATTATTGCAGTGCATGATATCCCTGCAATATCACTTTGACTTCTCACACACTTTCTAAGTACATTTAGGTATAGTCATGTATCCAACACGCAGTATCCAACCTTTTAAACATTGGTTCATTGAATAGAGCTTGTGCTGAACATACATATTGGCCATTATTTTAGAAATGTGTATGGTTTTTGTTTTTTTTAACTAAACAGTGCAAAATCTGAAACTGAATGTAAAGTAACGTTCTACTTCATGACTCATACAAGCACAATCAAAACAAATCCCTGGTCCAATGAGAAGCCTCTGTATGTTCATTGCTCAAGTCAGGAAGTAGAATGTGACTTTAGTTTCAGTTTCAGATTTTGTCCTGTGCAATGCAATACATAATAACAATAATCATTCCCAAATTAAAACAATAAGCAAAATGTATGTGCAGCACAATATATATTCATTTAATCAGTGTTGAAGAGGGGGGTATCATGTTCCTTTAAGCAAATAAAGTATTTTACACATTTCTGGCACTCTGAACTAAAGCATGAGTTATACTCATTTAGTGAGCTTTAATGCATAGTGATACAGTACATCACATACAGCAGACCTTTAGTCTCCCACCCATTCCCACATTCCAGTCTAGAGTCAACATTCGTAAATATGCACCAGAATCCACAGTACATGCCCATCAATTGGATTGAAGGAATGTTCCTTAATTCATTTACACATCTTGGTTTACCAGCAATGAACCCATTAGCACAGGTCAGAGTATTAATATTATTTAATATATTATTTAATTATATTTTAATTTATTATTATTAATATATATAGCTACTTCCTAATACAATTTGTGTCCATTAATTGAAGGAATAAAATGTATGATATTTGTAATCATTCAGTAGGTAAAACACAAAAAAAGACCGCTCCAGCTCACCACTCTTCCCTTTTCCCAGGTGCTCTGTCAACAGTGTCCCCACTGTAAATACATCAAAACTCAACAGGCAGACAGCACTTCTGGATGAGGTTTATTGGGATTGCTGCTGCTAAACACCTAACGCGTTTCGGGAATGTATCCCTTAATTAGCCTATGATTAAGGGATACATTCCCGAAACGTGTTAGGTGTTTAACAGCAGCAATCCCAATAAACCTCATCCAGAAGTGCCGTCTGCTTGTTGAGTTTTGTAATCATTCACTTGTATAATACCAACAATATTTTATTTGCAGATAAAAAAGTGAAGGTGAATAGATGTGTACTTTATAACTGAATATTGTTATAACTGACTCTCAGTAATATTTTCTATTTAGTCATGTTGAGAAGTTCACCATGCATCCAAAATGCCACCTTATATAACAAAATAATTGTGCAGGCAAGTTTGTTTCTGCAGAAAGTAATGCAGCGATTTCATGGCCTGGCCACTCAAGAAATTAGCAGGGCAGTCTAATTCATTTAACTGACAGATGTTCATTCTATTTGCTATTAATTGCTATTAATTAATTAATTTCTTGAAATTCTCAAGTCAGATGTGTTTACAATGAAAATAATTTTTCCCCAGTTCAATACAACATTTACCTTGTGTATAATTTATATTTAGAATCAACAGTTCATTCATTGAGGTCTTGAAATTCATGTATTCTCATAGATGAGACATAACTGCGGTTTGAATTCATTTTTTTCATGTTTGAAATCTCTGATCTAAGGTAACACAAATGAGGCAAAAGTCCTTGCCAGTGGCATTTATGTAAATCAGCATTAACAAGAAGCAGTGTTAGAGAGGATTTCTGGTTAAGTGAGGGGGCAGCCCTATGGAATGCAAACAGCCTTTAAAATAGTAGAGAATCTCTTAACATGTCAAATAAATGTCCCATATTAATGGGAATCTGTGGGTTTCAAAATAACTCCAGGCAGCGCTTTTTACAACAGCCAGGGAGTGCTGATCCAAACAAATTAAACAGTTAAGATGGGTAAAAACAAGTCATATATATATATATATATATATATATATATATATATATATATATATATATATATATATATAAAATATTGTAATATTGAAGTCAGTTGGCCAGTTAAGGATTTGTTACCATTTCATCAAACTCATACAATATTGCAAAACTATGAAGCCTCCAGTTTAATTCATAATCTACATTTCTATTTCCTTCAGCAACATTATTTTTGATAGCACTACACGTCCAGTTTATTTCATGTGGACTACACATTCATGTCATGATAACAATATGTTCCTGATTTAGGAACAAGCTCATCATCAGAGAAAAACTTTTGAGAAAGAATTTTTCAGTTTTATTTGAAAATAAACACAAACCTAATAAAATATTTCTATTTGCTTGGTTCAGTCAACCTTGCATGTTAAACCATCGTTGGGCTAGCCTTGGTATACAATTTAATATTCTCAACCTTGATCTATGTCTCTTCATTAAAGCACAATGGGATTATGAAACCATGATCTCAGAAGCCATGATTAAAGCATGAACAAGAAATGATCAAAACAATGTGATTATCCCATCTGTGAAACTGTTTAAAAATGTAAGGGATGTTGTCGATGTTACTGCTCCTTAAAATAAGTGATATAACAGTGAATAATAAATTCATAAACATAAAGCAAGAAGAGCAATAATACATGAAGCAGTGGGAGTGGTACATTAAAGGGGAAGGAAACCTAGTCGGCGCAAACCCCCCACCCCCCCTCCCGTTTATTGCCCACCCTCTTTCCTCCCCCCTGGCCTACCCATCCCGCTGGGCAAATGCCCCTAACTTGTTACTTACCCTTCTAGGTTTCCTTCCCCTTTAAGGGCAGATTTATCAAGGGTCGAATTGCGAAATGCAAAAAACTTCGAAATTCGGCCATCGTATAGGCTAGTTCGACATTCGAAGTTGAATTTGTAGGATTTTGAACATTGTACAATCGTACTATGATCATACTACGATCGCACTTTGAACGATCCGAACAATTTAATCGTACGATAGTACGATTTCACTTCGACTTCAAAAGACTTAGTCAAATGTTGGCTATATGTTCTAGCGGGTCCCCATAGGCTAACATAGCAATTTAGCAGGTTTAAGGTGGCGAATTTCCTATGATTTTTAAAGAGACAGTACTTCGATTATCGAATGGTCGAATAGTCGAAGCATTTTCACTCCAAATAGAAGTGGAATTTGGCCTATTTGTTGGTCGAAATACCCAAAAAATACTTTGAAATTCGAAGTTTTTCAATTCGAATATTCACTTCGAATTCAGTTCGACCCTTAGTAAATCTGCCCACTAATCTTGTCCTGTCCTGACAAAGGAAGTATGGGACCTGTTATCCAGAATGCTCGGGACCTGGGGCTTTCCGGTTAAGGGATCTTTCCGTAACTTTGATCTTCATACCTTAAGTCTACTAGAAAATCATTTAAACCTTAAATAAACACTGGTAGGCTGGTTTTGGCTTCAAAAAGGATTGATTATATCTTAGCTTGGATCAAGTACAATGAACTGTTTTATTATTACCGAAAAAAAGGAAATCATTTTTAAAAATATGGATTATTTGGATAAAATGGAGTCTATGGGAGATGACCTTTTCGTAATAGATATTTAAAATAAGATTCCAATAATTTGGAGGTGTTTGATGATGAAAACTGGAAACATTGGCTAATACAACAGTTGCATGCAATAGATTAGAGAGTGAGAGCATTTTGTCCTACAGCTAATTCATATAATTAATTTAATTAACACTATGTTAACTGTATAAATATAAATCAATAACTCTGCTCATAATGAATGAAAAATAAAAAGTGCTTGTCTATGAATATATTATTTATCAGAGACAACAAAGAAGTGCATCTGTCAGGTCAGTGTAAATTTTAGTCTTAAGGGGAAAAAAAACTCCCATGAAATGCACCTATTTGTACTCTCTAGCTCTCCATAATCATTTCAAGACTTAATTAGAGATGCAAGAGGATTCTCCAATAAGAATCATCTCTGCCAGTGCATCGTCTGTTGCTATAATCTGTTACTGTGAAACCGCAGTGCAATCTTAGCCTGCAGCTACCAGCAGGATTTAAGTCTTGATAATATGTCAGAGTATGCTTGGAGCTAACATTGGGGTGCAGCAATACTACTACAGAATATTTATGTCCCCTTTATTAGAATCCATAATATAGATACTGAGAACGTTAGCTAGGCATTATGTGGCAGCTCTGGTGCAAAATTCAATTACAGCTCAGTAATTTTAGAAGCTCATTGCTGTTTATTTCATGATTGTTCTTCTTAAACTATGTGCAAGTGTGTTCTCTAGCACACATGCCAAAAAGGTGTAAGCATATTAAAGGGAAAATATTACTTTTTATTTTTATTTTTATAAATGTAACCACAATAAATGTTCTTTTATAAATGCTCTGTAAAACACAAAGGCATTAGGTTATTCTGAGATTTGTTAGGATATTTATGTTTATTTAAATATGACCATCATCCAAAGAATAATGGATCTTTGGCCAAGACTACCCAAAATAGAATCATTGCTTATTTTTACCAAACAAAAGTAACACAGCATCCTTAAAGTGGCATATTTTGGGGGCTGAAAAACTCAGCTTATACTCGAGTATATACGGTAGTTATAGAATGGCAAATTCTAAGGAACTTTTCAACTGGTCTTCATTTTTTCTTTTTTATAGTTTTTAAATTATTTGCCTTCTTCTTCTGACTCTTTCCAGCTTTCAAATGGGGGTCACTGACCCCCATCTAAAAACAAAGGCTCTGTAAGGCTACAGATTTATTGTTATTGCTACTTTTTATTACTCATCTTTCTATTCATATTCCAGTCTCTTATTCAAATCAATGCATGGTTCCTAGGGTAATTTGGACCATAGCAACCACATTGCTGAAATTCCTAACTGTAGAGCTGCTGCTTAAAAAGCTAAGTAACTCAAGCTAAGTTTGTGGGGAATAGCAAAACTCATTCATATACTTTCAAGCATGGAGAGGCACAAGCATGTGACTAATATTAGTTCTATGTATATGTATTTTAATATTAAGATGCAGCACAGGATTTTAGTTATAAAGACTCAAGAGTTAAACATTTTTCCCAAGCAACTTAGCAGCTGTTACCAGCTCCACAAATTCCTCAGTGGTCACACAGGTCAATATTTTGGGATAACTGACTGGCCCAAGCCCATTCTGTCAAATACGGTGCTATGTGGTACAAATGTGGGTAATCAAATCTCACTGATTCAAATTGAAGATCCCTTCTAATCCTTGGCCAATATCCCCATCTGTATGAGGAAGTCATTAGTTTTCAAATATAATTGTTGGTCAATCCTAATAATTATAACCTACTGGTGATGGGCGAATCTTTAATGAAACAGCGAAAAATTTGTGAAATTAATTGAAGTCAATGGGCATCAAAATAATTTTGACACGCGACAATTTTGACGCAATCGCCAATTTTTAAACGTGCAACTATTTTGTCCAAACGCATTAAAGTCAATAGGTGTCCAAAGAGCGTAAATTTTATGCTGCAGTGAATTTTTTGCTGGCAGTTTCGCGAATGTTGCCTCAAATCCATGCCTGCCAAATTTATTCGCCCATCACTATTACCTACAAAATAATACATGTAAACTGCACCAACCTTTATATAACATTCCACCTGCTCTGAAATCTTATTATAGGGTTCAGCTGCAACGGTATGTCTTTTTCTTTTCACTCAGAACTTTATGTTGCAATGATCTTCAACAGCAGGTCCCAGCAATAACCAAGGTCATCTGTACATATATATATATATATATATATATATATATATATATATATATATATATATATATATACTCCCACAGCATGTTTTTCAATATTCACATCAAAAATTGCTAATATTTTTGTGCCAATATGTTTGTCAATTGCTAATATACAGGCATGCTGATCACAACCCAATAAAACGAACAAAAACTCATTAACCCAACATCAACTAGGGAACAATATGATGATTTATTAAACCAATTAATTAACCAAGATACGATGTAGAGAATAGGAAAATGGAAGGCAATTTTAAGCGTGCCAGATTACGTAAGGGTAATTGTTGGCAAATTATTAAATATTGAGGTCAGTTAAGTAAATTGTAGGAGTTGCTAAGACATCATACTTCCCCCCAAAATGTGAATACCCACATTTGACCATGCTCCCCAGTTGACCCTTACCATGCCCAATTATATCCCAAAGTGTTCCTAGTTGGTTTGAAGATATTCATGTTTCCTTCATGCTTTAGACCTGTTGGAGTCCATCATTGGGGACTTCCTCCAGAAACCAAACCATTGGGAGTTTTGCTATAAACATATAAACCTAGATGTCTATAGGTCACTCAAATAAACAGCAGTTGTAATTCTCAAAATGAATAGCACAATGTGTAGGTGACGTTTGACAAAGAAACCAATGGTTATTTCAAAAAAAAAAAAAATGATGACAGGTTCACTTTAACATGCATGCAATCCATAAGAGACCCAAGTACTGGGAAATAAAATAGTTTTTACTGGTTTAGTCCCAGTTCTCCTGCTGCAGAGACTGCATAAGGTTAACACTTACACTGGTTCTGCTACTGGTAATTGGAATTTAGGAGAAAACAGATGTTTGTAATTAAATGTTTGTGCTGTTGAATGCGATTATTTCCATATCCATCTGCACAGTTTATTTGGCTGCCTCATGGTTATGTGAAACCGCTCACAGGGACCCATCCAAACATTATTGGAGCGTATTAGAGGAATGTATATTTTTAGTTTTTTTCAGTCTCTAGATTTCTCAATTTTGCACATGCAAAATACAGAATCATCTGTTAACAGTTTGCTTATATGCATGAAGACATTCAAGGTCATGGTATTCAATTACTCTTAACATACAATCAATGTATATGATACAGACTGGTTGCGCTGTAAAAGAGTTATACCACATTTTGGTGCTTAACATATGGTCTTAATTAAGGGATTACCCAGTGTACTTACCTTGGCTTTCTATCTCCCTCCCTGGTTCTTTATTCTTAACTCTTTTTTCCTTAATTTTGCTATACATGTTGTTTGTCTTTTATTGGCAGGCTTTAGCCTCTGTAGTTATATTACCCATATTGATTGTGTTTATTTTATTTATCTCCATACATTACTGTACTAAAGTTGGCCAAACATTTTTTAACATTTAACATTAAATTTTTAGTAACAAGTTAAACTAGAATGCCAAATATGTGAGCTCAGCTAGCCAAGTGGTGGTTCAAATCAGGGCAAGATGTTTGGTTCTAAGAAAAATACCATATACAGTACATGGCCTTATTTGGTTCTTGGGGAAAGGCTCAATATATGTACAGGTCCAATAAAAGATCAGTCTGCATAGAAAGTTGGACCCTTACATGTGCCAATAGACATACAGCTTTATATGTTCATATTAATTCTGCAGTTGATAGGACAATCTTAACACTCATCTGTTGTTCTCTCTCTACAGCTTTCATCTGCTTTGCTTTTTGATGCAGTTTATGGAATAGTGAGTGCAGTACAAGAACTAAACCGGAGTCAGGAGATTGGAGTAAAGTCTCTGTCTTGTGGTTCTTCCCAAATCTGGCAACATGGCACAAGCCTCATGAACTACTTGAGAATGGTGAGAAATATCTAACGTTCACCTTTTCTTATACTCTTCAAAGGGATTGTTTCATGATTTTTATGGAGTCATTTTAATGTTGGTGTGTAGGCAGCCATCTCAAGCCATTGTTCCTGATCCCATGCTTGTAGAAAGTACCCGGCACTTCACAATGGAATAGGTTTCAGATGAGCTATTGTTTCTTTTACTCAATGTAACTGGATGAGTCATAGCCGGACTCGGGTCTTTTACTATTGAATGCCATTTTTAGCAATGCAGGTGTCAGGGGGTTGTTATATTGTTAACGTTCCATTGTTTTGTTTATAGGCTGCTGAGGGAAAGGGAGGTGATATCATTCCAGCTTGCAGTGCAGCAGTAAATATTGACTTAAGTTTATGAGAGCAAAAGTCACATTACAGAGGGCACCTGGGAAACTAAGCTATGCCTAGCCCCATGTCAAATTTCAAAATTAAAACTAAAAAAAAATCTGTTTGCTCTGGATATCAATACAGGATTCTGCTTGGGGAGTGCAATTAGCTGATGCATTTAAAAAAAATACTTAGAAATAAAATGAAAAAAAAAATAGTTTTCCTGTGACAGAATCCCCATTTTGCCTTATGCTATGAGTGGCTGGCGCACAGTAAATGTGCCCAAATGTTAGCAAATGACATAATGATATCCTAGAGCAACACTGTATGATGATATTTTATAAAGTACATATCTTGCAGGAAATAAATGTAAATATGAAGCTGTGTTTCTTAGCTGATCAGTCAATGTGTAAGTTCAGACAAAGGAATCTTGGCATTGCCAGTGGGTTTCTGTGATTCTCTCTCTCCTGCACAGGTAGAGTTGGAAGGTCTCACTGGTCACATGGAATTCAATAGCAAAGGACAAAGATCAAACTATGATCTGAAGATCCTGCAATACACAAAGAATGGCTTTCGGGAGGTAAGAAAAAAAAGAATACATTCAAGAAATATTAATTACTGGATTTTTTATTGGATGTATGTGAAACTGTGTTTGAAGAATTGCAAGGAGGCTTAGGCTCCCAACATACTACATAACTCAAGATACTTATTAATTCTGTTTTAAGAGGAATAGGCAATACATTAAAAAAGAAAAATTGTTTTGCTGAAAAGAAATCCTCAAAGTGTATAAAAATACAAATGTTAAGAGAAATCTTAATGAATTTTCTTTAGACTAAAAATGTATCTCATGATCCACAGTGGAACACAGCTGCTGTGCTAAGAGGGCATGTTCAGACATCCTCAACACAGAGCATTTAAAGGAGAACTAAACCCTAAAAAACCCTAAAAATGATTATGGCTAAAAATGCCATACTTTATATGCTGAATGTATTGCACCAGTGTAAACTTTCAGCTTCTCAGTAGCAGCAATGATCCAGAACATCACAATTGTCACAGGGGGTCGCCATCTTGGAAAGTGTCTGCGACACTCACATTGGGATCTGAGCAGCTGTTGAGAAGATAAGATTACGGGTTGTTGCAAATTATCAAGCAGAAAATGAGGTTGGCCTACAAGGCTAATTATTAAATTCCAATGCTAGTTGCACTGGTTTCTGCGCTGTCTTACAGAGCATGAGCAGTGAATCAGCAGATAAGAAGATGGGGAGCTACTGGGGCTGCTTTGGATCGACAAATCTTCCCTACTAAAAGGCTGTGGTTGTCTTGGGCTGATACAGAAGCCCAAAACATAACATGCAACATTTCTAGCCTATTTGGTTAAGCTTTAGGTCTCCTTTAACATCACTGTGTCCTTCCATTACAGAAGTTCTGCATTTTTTATTATATGTATCAGAGTTTATTGAAAGCTTTCAAATAGCAAATAAATTATTATAACTAATATTCAGAAGGCTGGTTTAGGGATTTGCATTCTTTCTAAAATGATTATATCACATATGGAATAGTGAGTGCAGTACATTACATTCAGATTTATTCATTCAGGAACTAAGAACTACCAGGCCTTATGTTCAGCCTGTGTTTGCCTTTACACATCCTAGTTTTAGCACCAAACTACTTGAAAATGCAATCATTAGACACTTGGCTGTGGGGCTTGAAAATGACAAGAAATCAAACCACACAGCATTCATATTGGGATGACATAAAGTGGTACATATTAAACGACTCTGCAAATGTTAATGTTGTACTATTTCTGTACTTTCTATGACTAGCTGGGATATTACCCTTCTTCTAATGTGGCTGCAAATGTAAGGTCTGCCTGTCAGACAGATAATTGCAGGAGGTACAGAAATTATGGCTCTCTGGCTGTTTATAAGAGTCACCTATCTATTCAGGGTATGCCTCTCACTAACTGGTAGACACCCTCAGATACCACAAGGACTGAACTGAATGAGGTTTACTGAATGCTTGCTGCGAATGCTACGAATAGGAGTTAAATAGAAATTGAAATAGTGTTCTGGCTGTGATGTTAGACATCCAGTCACTCCAGCCTTTATAGATTATATTTTGGGGTAATGGACTATATTGAAAACATTTTTTATTTTGCGCAGCCTATCCATTTAATCAGTTTTTATTTTTATACTGAACAATTCCTTTAAAGAAAGAGTACATTTATGTATTGTATGCAATATAATTAACTAGGGCATAGAGAAAACCAAACAAAACACACTTTTGGACATATGATGTACAACTAGTAGTCAGGGCTGCTCCTGCCATGAGGCAAGGTGAGAACCTTAGTAGAATATATGGCACCGATCGCATACACCCTGGCCTTCTTTGATGGTTTGCCTGGTGCACAGTGATGGAGGGATTGGCACCCACCCAGACAAACAATTCCAAAGGATTCACTGGCACTCAAGGCTAGTTCAAGCAGGGACAAACTCTTGTGTATCTATTTGCAGTTGTGCAACGTTTCGGGGTTGTACCCCTTTGTCAAGCATGCATCTACAGAGCTTAAACGTGACAGTCTATATCTGATCATGTAATAGTGTGGGTGACTGAATACAGGTCCATGTGCCACAAGTGAGACAACCAGTACATCTATAGCAGGCAAGTTTGTTTAATGCACTCAACCAAGTGGGGGGTTTCTGCTTGTTTGAGGTCCTTTACCATACGTAAATCACCAAGGTCGATCAAACTATTTTTCATCTATTAATCAGGGCAGTCCTTATTTCCTTACTGTCTGTAGAAAAGTTGTTAGTGAAAATGAGTGTTGTGTAAATCACCAAGAAAACCTGATCCCAATATGTATGTGTATATATATATATATATATATATATATATATATATATATATTGTTGTACATAAGCATAAGACCCTGTTTTCTCACAAGTTAGTCATCAGCACTTTACAGATATTGTTCATCATTCACGTCAGTTCCTACCTCCATTGGGCTTCTGCAAGCATGGAGAGAAGCCACATTTTGAATACAGATTACAGCTGTACAATATTGTTGTGTCTAAGCTTTCCCTATTGTTATAGGACCCCCTTGTTTTCACCATATAGGGAATTATCTGCTATTTTACAGATCTGATTTAGAGAGCTTGGATTTGGAATATTCTTCTCGCTTTGGAGTCAATGGAGGACGAAAGCAGAGAAATATTTCCTGCAGCAGAAAAACAGCAGGGACACAAGATATTAATGGCTTGCTTAGTTCTGTAATAGGCAAAGCAGGTGCTTAGCCAGGCTTGAATTTATGTATCATTTATGTACTTCATCTGCACAGTAAAAAATATAGCTCTGCTGCGTTATATGATGAGGAATGTTTAGAGAGGAAAATAAGAGGTAAAAGAGCAAATGAACTTGACTGGATGTGATAAATGAAGGAATAGAAGAAATTATAGAGAAAGGTTAATAAAAGAAAAGTAATATGGAACATTATGAGATGGTACACAAGGAGAAATAAGAATATATATATATGATTATAAACCAATATTACATTGTACGGGTTACAAACAGCAGAAACAATTACAGGGAAAGTACCGTATATACTCGTGTATAAGCCGACCCGTGTATAAGCCGAGGTACCTAATTTACCTAAGAAAACTGGAAAAATGTATTGACTCGTGTATAAGCCTAGGGGCCCCATGTCAGATTTCAAAATGTGAATGTGACCCAGCCGCAACAATTGGGGGACACTGGGCAGGTACCTGTTACTGTCTGTGACTGACTGTGCCGCCCAGATTTCATGTTTGCTTCCCTCTGCCACTTCCCCCCCCATCTGTCGCTCTCCCCACCCCGGCCCTCACGTCTGCTGCTCTTCCCTCTGTCCTTCCCTCTGCCACTTCCCCCCCCATCTGTCGCTCTCCCCACCCCGGCCCTCACGTCTGCTGCTCTTCCCTCTGTCCTTCCCTCTGTCCTTCCCTCTGTCCCAGTAAAACGTGACCCGGCAGCAGGACAGTCCTGCTGGGGCCGCGGAAGGAGGTATGACCCGCGTATAAGCCGAGTTTGAGTTTTTCAGCACATTTTGGGTGCTGAAAAACTTGGCTTATACGCGAGTATATACGGTAGCCCAGTAACTGAGTGACCATGAACTGTGCTGTAACCTGCCTTAATGAACAGTATACAAAATATCACTCTTGCCATCGGGCTGTCTCTTTTTTGACCCTACAGGCAGGGCCACCAACAGAAATCACAGGGCCCCATACGACAAAATTTCCTGAGCCCCCTGGGCTGCGCCCACCGCAAACCCTACCTACAGGGCCGCCTTTCCCACCCCACAGGTCCGCCCTCCCCACCCCACAGGTCCGCCCCCCACCACATAGTAAATAAAACAGAAAAAAAATTGGTGGCTAGGGTTCCCACATGTTAATAAAAAATAAAGATATTTGTGGTCAGGGCCCCCCATAAAAAAAAAAACATTTGTGGCCAGGGGCCCCCCCATTAAAAAATATTGGTGGCTAGGACCCCACATGAGAAAAAAAAATTGGTGGCCAGGGCTCCCCCCACGTTACAAGAAAATTGGTGGCCAGGGCCGCTTAAACGTCCATGCCTTCCCAAAGTTAGCAGCTCTCAGAAAGATGGGGGGCACGGCTAATCAAGTAAGTGTGGCATGGCCAGGCCCCCCTTACCCTCGGGCCCCCTACAACTCTCCCCCCTGTCACCCATGATGCTGCCCTGCCTACAGGTATGGGATATATTATCTGGAATGCTTGGGACACAATTAATCCAATAAGATTGTTTTGCCACCAATATGGATTTCTGCAGCTTATTTCTGGTCAAATACACAGTATTGTTTTATTATTAAAAAGAAAAAGGAAATAGTTTTAAAAAATGGACTCTATAGGAAATGGCCTTCCCATAATTTAGCGCTTTCTGGATAAGGTATTTCCAGATATGAGATCCATACCTGTATACATTAACAGCTGAGGTTGATATACAAAAGAAGAAATTACACAACCCTTTTCCAGAATAGAAGACGGCATGGCGAAACAACATCAGCCATTGTCTTTCTGTAAAATAACTTACCTTTTGTGTTTCCAATGTTCTTGAGTACCTCTGTTCCAAATAAAGTGCCTCTGCCTGACCACTCTCACCCAGTCTCATCACTGCAATTCGGTAGGATAAAATATTGTGATAAATACTGCTCATAGTTCCTAGGTGATACCAGAGACTGCACAGTAAAACATGACCAGAGGGGGCATTTAACGGATGGAATTTAATCCTTATTGTTGGTAAATATGCTCCTTTGTTAGCATCAGTAAGAAAAGAAAATCTAAACCGAAGCAGCATCGTGTCTCAGTGGGCAAGAGCATTAGAAATTTCTCATTACAGCTGCCAAGGCTGATTCTAATAGGAGCGGGCTGCTGGCTGGCACTTTCACCTGTCAAATTATGGCTATGGTTTGACACTGCGTCATCTTCCCAGCTGTAAGACAAGGAAAGGGGATTTCTTTTGGATAGTTTTAAAGTCAGACTTATTAAATGTTAAAATTACAGATCTGGGGTTTATGCAGGCATCATGGAGTTCTCCAGAAATCTCACAACAGAACACATTACTTTTCCTTGCTTACACACTAAGAATAATAAGCCCAACTGTGCCCAGATGCCACGAATCAATGATTTTTACAGAACTATTACTCAGATATTTCAGCAGTTGATGTGTTATTTCAGAGTGCCAGAGAAACATCTGTACAAATTCCAGTTTGATGGAAACTGCCAAGGGTAAATAACTATTAGATTTGCTGTGGATTAAAGGTATTGGATGGTGCACTATGAATCACAGTATTGTACAGTTCAAAGAGAGCAAGAGCAAGTGTTAATATCCAAGGATTATCTGAATGACCCTATTGCTTCTGTTACGTGAATGTGATAGGGACCTTAGAATCTCCTCTGGGAAAGAGCTTGAAGTGAATGATAATAACATGTCAGGACTCTATACATGAAAGATTATGATACAGGTGCATGGGACTGGTTATTCAGAATGCTCGGACCTGGGGTTTTCCAGATAAGGAGGCTTTCGGTAATTTGGATTTCCATGCCTTAAGTCAAAATCATTTAAATATGAATTAAACCAAATAGGATTATTTTTACTTATATAAGTAATTATATTTTATATGGGATCAAGCACAAGGTACTGTTTTAATATTACAGAGAAAAAGAAAATCATATTAAAAAAAAGTGAATTATTTGATTAAATATAGAGTCTATGGGACATGGCCATCCCATAATTTGGAGCTTTCTGGATAACGGGTTTCCAGATAACGACTTCTATACCTCTTTGTAAATATATGGAATAGTTGGATAATGGACAAGTAACAGCTCCAGCGTCTACTACCAGACAGCGGGTTATGGATGTATAAAAGGCTCTACTAACAATAACATTCCAAATAGCAAAATCAGCCATATTTCATGAAATTCTCTACTTACACCCTTTTAAATATTTTATAAACATACAATTTTGACCAGAATGTCAAATGTTTTACCATTTTAGTCACATTCACTAGGGATGTGACTAATCCACTATTTTAGGATTCGAGCGACTCCTTTGTGAAAGATTTGGCCGAATACCAAATTGAATCCGAGCCCTAATTTGCTTATACTTTAAATTAGGGAAACGAAGGGGGGAAAGAGATCCACCTGGGTAAAAAAATTTTGACTTCTCGTTTGTGTGATGAAAAGTGATGTGATTTTTTGGATTCAGATTCAGTTCAGCCAGGCACTTGGATTTAACTGAATCCTGCTGAAAAAGGCCGAAATTTTGCAGAATCCTGATCCGAATCCTGGATTCGGTCTAACCTTAATATTCACTCAAGTTATTTCAGCCATCTTTCCACTAAAATGCAGCAAATGGTTAGCCACAGAGCAATTTAAACTCATGTTAATAGTGGTTAATAACAGTAACTGGTAAATAGCAGTAACTGGTAATGGGTAACCTTTAAATCCACAGTAAAGTGGCAAAGATTGTTCCATGCAGTTGAGGAATGTTCAGTACAGTCAGAGTACTGAAATTCACTGATGAAGAGTTTGATGAAAAGTTTGTTTAATAAGAGTATCCATCACTGTTAGTGATTGTGTCTTCATAATGCTTTAATATTATTATTATTATTATTATTAAAGAACAATGTTCATATAACATATAGCCCCTGAAATATTTGGTTGTATGTTTGAGTACATAATTATCTGCAAGATTATTGCATTGAGTGATATTTCTAGTACCCACACAAATTTTCATCAATCAATATTTAGGGGGTTATTTTAAAACATACAATTGAGGAGCGCACTCAAGAGCAGTAAACTGCTGTGGTTGTGTTATTATTCAAGACTACTTAAAGGAATTGTTCAGTGTAAAAATAAAAACTGGGTAAATAGATAGGCTGTGCAATATAAAAAATGTTTCTAATATAGTTAGTTAGCCAAAAATGTAATGTATACAGGCTGGAGTGATTTCATATATAACAAGTCAGTCAGAGCACTACTTCCTGCTTTTCAGCTCTCTTGGTTTACACTGACTGGTTGCCCTGGCTACCAGACAGTAACCAATCAGAGACTTGAGGGGGGGCCACATGGGTCATTTCTGTTGCTTTTGAATCTGAGCTGAATGCTGAGGATCAATTACAAACTCACTGAACAGAAATGTACCATGTGGCCCCCCTTCAAGTCGCTGACTAACTCAGAGTTATAGAGCTGAAAAGCAGGAAGTTGGATTCTGGCTGTTTTATTAAACATCTGTTCACTCCAGCCTTTATACATTACATTTTTGGCTAACTAACTATATTAGAAACATTTTTTATTTTGCACAGCTTATCTATTTACCCAGTTTTTATTTTCACACTGAACTATTCCTTTAAGACTACTTATTTACACAACATGTTTTGGGACTTACATGCCCTTTCTCACTTGAGAAAGGCCCAAAACCTGTTGTGTAAATAAGTAATCTTGAATAACAACACAGCCAGAACAATTTACTGCTCCTTGAGTGCTCTCTTCAATTGTATGGTTTAAAGTATTCCCATCGGGATTTCGATAACCCGTACGAGGATTGATACATTCTTACTCTTAATTTGGCTAAGGCAATGCAGGAGAACAGTCTACAATTTAGGGGGTTATTTATGAATGGTCAAGTTTGTAAGGTTGTTTTCTACCACAAATAAACTCACAACTTGAATGTTTACTTATTTATAAAAAAAAAAAAAAAAAAACGAGAATGCAAAAAAAACTTGATTGCATAATTAAGAATGGTTTGCGCAGTATATATTTTAAACTAGATAAATGGTGAATTAGGCCACATGCAATCAGGGGGAGAAAACTGCAATACTCATATTGATCGAGTTATAAGCTAAAAAAAAAACGTAAATACATTGAATCGATCAAGTTTTCGAGTGAAAACCACTGTAAAAAAACCAAAAATCAGGAAGTCAAAAAACATCTTCAAATGGTTCAAGGGACCTCTGCCAATGACTTCTACATGACCTCAACAGGTTTTAGCTGGAGTATTTTTGGATTCAGGCTTTTTGCAGGTTTGGGGCATAATAAATCTTTAAAAAAATTATCCCAAAAAATTAGAGTTTTTAGTGAAACTACCTTAGAAAAACTAAGATTTTTCAGGAAAACACAACTCGATCTTTAATAAATAACCCTTCTTAATCACCCATATATGTAGAAAGCATTATCCCTTATTCACACTTATTGGAAATTTAGGGCTCATCAATCCTCATGCCTACTCTGTGTAATTTGGTTCAGCTTTTCTCCCCGCTAATACAGTTAATATATACAGCCTGGTCTTGCTAAAGAGAATACAAAAAGTCTACAGGAGAAGACAATAGGGATCATTCAACACAAGCTTCTAGGTGCCTCAACCCTGCCTCCTGTTCTAAATTTAACTCAGTTAAGCCTATTGATGCAGGGGAACTCTGAAGCCATCTCTCAACCAGCTTTCAGCTAATAATGTGAGTAACCAGGATTTGGTGGAGACAGGTCATTGTATGTGACTGCCATGTCATGCACCAATATATCCATCAAAACATGGTCTTATGCAAAACTTTTGCTTCTGTGACTGTTCCAAGTTTCAAGCTTTGCTGAAATGGCAATTCAAAACTATAGACTTGGAAAAATGTTTTGTATTGCGCAGAAAAGCTGCATTAAATGGATTTAACACAACAAGTGCAATGGCTTTCACTGTACAAGTGGCACATAAAGCACTTTGTTGCCTGAGGGAAGTTGCTTCTCCACTGAGCAACAAAGCATCTGAAAATGCCAACTGAATCCATCCAAATCATGCATAATTACACCATTATGACATTTTCAAAATATCTGTATACAGGAGCGTCTGAAGTTTTTTTGTACATGTGCCATGCATGTCATATAGAATCAGAGATTTCAATGGCACACAGAGCTGCTCTATGTGCTATTGAATTCTCTTATGCTATTGTGCACCGGGCTAATCGCACTTGGAGAGGTTAAGGATGTGCAATGGCTACTTTTATTCCTATCCATGCATGTCATATAACCCATAGGAGTTTTACCCACAGTCGCTTGGTTCAAATGCATTTAAATATATCTAAAGGAAATTATTTCATTTATATTTTTTTTTTGAAAATGCAAGTTACAAAAATATTATTTTATATTCTCTTTGTGTTCCAAAACTAGAGCATGCTGTGATAAATAGCGACATCACCAAAACACAGACTTGACAACTCCTGGGTACAAACAGATAGAACAAAGTGGATTAGCTCATGCTCTTCAATGCTATCAAACCTTTGACTCCACCACCAGTCAATCATGAAAAAATGCCTATGTGTATAAGCCATTAGCGTTAAACAGCTCCTTGTCACTTATTCAATTCTGCTCTGCATTAAAACATGCCATAAAATGTTTTGGCAGTTGTGTGCTAGTCATTAAAAATAAAATAGGAAAAATATTGTGGAAAGTGACATGCTGTATTGAAGGGTCGGACTGGAGCCTTGGGGCCCACCGGGGCTGCAAAACAAAGGGGCCGGCCCTCCTGACAGTCCCCGGGGGCCCCCATGTGACGTCTAAACTCCCGGTGAGCATGCGCTGAAAAAGTTGTGCCGTGCATGTGCATGAAAAAAGCCGCACTGTGTGTTTCACAATGAGTCATTTAGATGTTAATTTACTAATAAAGACATTGGAGCTCAACACTGGGCAAATTTGCCCATGGGCAGTTACACATAGCAACCAATCAGTGATTAGCTTTTTGAAACCAACTGCAGGTAGAACAATGAATGCAGCAATCTGATTGGTTGCTGCCCATGGGCAAATTTGCCCGGTGTTGATAAATGAGCCCCATTAAGTTACTCTATTGTAGTCACCCAAACCAACCAAGGTAAGCCCATATATATTTTTACAGCTACAATTTACCCATTTATCAGCAGCTAGATGGGATACAATCAGCCATTGCACTTACCTTGGTATCAGTGGTTCTGCTTTCACATGGTTCCCATCCTATTTCTCTAGGTACCTTTTGCATATAATGTTTCCAACCTCTTTACCAGTTAATTTCAACATTGCTTTTCCAGAGGGGTCTGTTCAGAGCGTCTTCTGTGAATTCTATTCACAATGATATAAAAATAAAATTAAAACAGGCTTTGTTTTATGGCTCTGAATTAATCAGCTGTATCCATGTTATTAAAAAATGTCTATTAGGACATGTATATGAGTAAGTGCCCATTTGGCACGAAACTTGATTTTTCCAATTTTTGTTAATACTTAGGGGCAGATTTATCAAGGGTCGAATTTCGAAATTTGAATAAAAAAAGACCAACCGAAATGTATTAAAAAAATGTATTTTCTTTGGATGAATAGTCCGTATTCGTACGAATTCGAATTGTACAAAGTATTTCCAAAAAAAAAAACCCTTCGATTTTTCAAAGACCACCAATTGAATTAGGTTCTAGGAGGTCCCCTAGGCTAAAACAGCAATTCGGCAGGTTTTAGATGGCGAATGGTCAAAGTCTAATTTTTAAAGAGACAGTACATGATACATTATGATAATTGAATTTTCAAATTCGAATCTATTCGAATTTGAACTATTCCCTAGTCGAAGTAAATTAGCTCGAAATTCTAATTTTTTTAATACAAATTTTCACGTCGACCTTTGATAAATCTGCCACTTAGACTGGGGTTTATTTTTGATGAGACCAAAAGGACATGCCCCTTAGTGCTGATCTAACAAGCACCTACCATGGAATGCTGAACTCTGCTTATTGCACTGAGTTTCAAATCCAGGATAAAGGGCAGACTGCATTGTAATGAAGCTCAGACGAGTCCTGTCCTTACCAACTGCAGGACAAAACAAGAACCAGTTGTGGTCTGTGTCTCCTGCCACTTCGTAACATGCCCCTTTAAATGATGCGCAAGATGGGGATGGGTTGGCAGTTTGCCTTTGACAAAGCCCACAACTGGTGGGTGAAATATTGCGCCAGGCGCACTTTTAGCTCACGGTTAGGCAGGACGGCTGATAGGGACTTTGAAGGGCAATTGCTATTACGGAGGGGGCTCTTTGTGGGTGAAGGGGTTGGAGGCTCTTGTGGATCCGAAGGTGACTACTTGTAGCTATTTTGATGTGCCTGAGGCACACTGTACTCCACCGAACGTTTTTCTCACCGTTACCAATTAGACAAGTGTGTTCAGCCTCTCACTATAGGGGAGGGATCTCGAACTGGGTGAAGGGGTTGGCATTTTGAGCGAAATCCTCTGGGTGACTTTGTTGGTGATTACACTACATAACAGTGACATTTTGAATATGCTACATAATCATTTTGACTATTAGTCGATTACTAGTTATACAGGTGCATTAGCACATAACCTCTTGAACCCACCTATTGCCTGGTCAATCAGCCTCCTGCAGCTAACTGGTATTTTAATGTTGCACACTGGACATTTGTTTTAATGTTATATTAAAAGTTATGTTTTAATTAAACCACCTCATATGAGCTTCGGAGGTTATGGATGAGAGGGTGCAGCTCTTTCATTTCTCCTTTTGATACATTACTTCTGAATCTGACCTCTGAAGATTTTCTTCCCTATGTCATGTATGGCAAACCCAAACCCCAGGGAAGTAACTGAATTCCTGTCTAGGCATGATCTTCTGCCTATAACAGCCACCTTCAGCTTTGCCCTTAGCTACTCAAAACTTACCGCATGAGAATCCAGTACTGCCACAAGGGTGCCAAACGCATACTATGGGAAAAAGCTGATAATGAAACTTGTCTGACAGTCTGGCTCAGAACCAGATAACAGAAGTAGAATGATGAGGCAATTCAAGGTCCATTTCATCCAAATAATCTAAATCTGTTAAACACAATTTCCTTTTTCTTTATAATAATAAAACATTACCTTGTACTTGATCCAGACTAAGATACAATTAATTCTTATTGGAAGCAAAACCAATCAGAAAACAGAAGCAGAATGGTAAGGCAACTCAAGGTCAGGAACAAGCCGGGGTCAGAACCAGGAAGTCACACGTGGGACAGGATCATGAAGCAAGGGACAAGCAAAGCCATATTCAGAGCACCTAGGAGCAAGTACACTTGACTTATAACAAGCAGTGAGTCAGTGCAGAGCAGGGTGTTATAAAGCCAGACTAATGGCAAATACTGAGCACATGTAGCCACAGCTGAGTTCACCATGACTACCAGGGAATATACCAATAATAGTGAACCAGGATCTTAGCTGTCTGTCTGTATAGCACAGCAGTATAAGAAACTACATAGCAACCTGCAGGTCACTGATTCAAACCCAGGCAGAATGTTACATGCTCAACTTCATCATTGGTTTGTCTTTATTCTGTTTTAGAAGATAATTATTTCCACAGCAGAAAAAAGGGTAGACGCCTCTTGTAACATTTCATTTTGTATTAAATATTTCCCAATCAAAAAAATATATATATATATATTTCCCAATCAGAAAGACAAAGGTTGACATAAGCTTTGTATAACAATGTGCTGAACTGCACATAATTGACACCATAATCTGGGAATTTTGAATTGTGTTGTAGGAAGCAATAATTAAGCCACCAGCATCTCTGTATAATAAATGTATGGAATGCATTAAAGACAATTGGTATTTTATTCTTGATCAGTTGCATTGGGGGTTTTATGTGGGCCCCCTAGTCTTGCTCCTGGAAAAAAAGTGTGTTGATAACTTCAAAATACAGAAATAAAAACAGCCATGAGATTATTGATATGACTAGTGGTATATGACTTTATGTATTATTGTCCAATGGCTCTCTAACTTTTAAAATCCTTATATCGGGGGTACATTTTATATATATATATATATATATATATATATATATATATATATATATATATATATATATATATATATATATATATATATATATATATATAACCAATATTTTACTAAGTGAAAAAAGAGAGTTATCTTTGGGGTGAGAAAGACCATACCTGCTTTTCTCTTTGTTTAGCATGATTTTTTCCAAAGACACTATTGGGGGGGCTGGGAGAGCAGGAATGGAGGATATATAAATATAAAATTAAAAAACACACTGAAATGCCGCTCATGCCTTTTTATTGGGTGCACATGGGTGAGGCTTGATATATTTATATCAGGTTTCATTAATCTCTGTGGTGCTTTTTAATGGGGCATTCAGTTTTTGCAGATTGGTGCCTCCTTACTTTTTGAAATGATACAGATACAATGGATGCTGTGTTTCATCCCTTGTCTCTGGGCACAAGTGTTTAAACATGCCCAAGGATGTGTTAGTATTTGTGTCCAGCATTACTCCAAAAAAATAAATAAATACAGGTATTGGGCCATCTTCAATAGACTCCAATTCATCCAAATAATCAAATTTGTTAAAAACGATTTCCTTTTTCTCTGTGATAATAAAACATTACCATGTACTTGATCCAAACTAAGATACAATTAATCCTTATTGGAAGCAAAACCAACCTAATGGGTTTATTTAATGTTTACATGATTTTTCAGTAGACTTAATGTATCCAAATTGTGGAAAGACCCCCTTCTCCGGCAACAGGTCCCACACCCCTCATATCATGTACTGTAGTATTCATTTCTGGAAGGTACCTGTCTAGATTCTTAATACTACATAGATGGAGAGCAAGGGGAAGAAATCCTTGCAACAAAAGCCAAAATGAAAATAAAAATCCTTGATTATGAAGAAAAGGGGTGATATTAAAATTTTCTGTTATCCTCTGCCTTTTACAAGTAATTTATAATTATTTATAATTCATTTGCATAAGATTCAGATTTTCCTTCACTCAAGCAAATTGTTAATCTAGACTGATAGCTAGACTTGTATTGTATATACTCAATGCATGTTGCAGTATAGAGGTGCAGTATGCAGAGTAGCAATACAAGACATTCTTTCATTTTTTGTGGCAGCTGTGCCTTCTACCACAATATTGACCCTATGGGAACATTATTACTGGGCACAGAATCCAAAAAGGCACTTGCTTCCTCCTGCCCAATTTATTTATTTGTTCCTGCTGCATTGCAAATACCACTTCATCATAAAGCACAGAGTTACATGGTCTCCAAGGCATAATTTAAGTATAACCTTAAACTGCTGTCAGAATAAAAAGTATATACTTTTGCTTGAAGACAATGTGTAATATTGCAACAAATGTTCTGCATTACTTTCGAAAAAATGATAAGCAACACTTGTGCCTGCATGGTGGAATTCTTTCTTGATACTTACAGCTCTATTTATGTTTACTTATGAAGCCTCTCTCGCTTTATGGCTATAATTCTAGATATACTCTAAGGACCAGAGCTTCTATCCAGTAATCAATTATTTTTTATCAGAATGGCTCAGTAACATTTCCACATATTACCCTGCTGTTTGGAGCTGCCTGTGGCCAATTTCACAATGAAAAAGATTATGAGGCAAAATAAATGGATATGGCTATGGGATCTAGTATCTGGAAAGCGATTTTTCAGAAAGCTCAGAAGTAGGCATGACATTTTTATATAGTTATACTTAAAGGAGAAGGAAAGGTTAAAACTAAGTAAGGTTAAAACTTAACAGAAAGGTCCATCTAAATATACCAGTAAACCCCCAAAGTAATGTTGCTCTGAGTCCCCTGTCAAAAGAAACACTGCATTTCTAACCTTCTATTGTGTACACATGGGCTTCTGTATCAGACTTCAGCTTAACCTCATTGCCCTGGGCAAGAGCATGCTCAGTTTGCTCCTCTTCCCCCGCCCCCTCCCTTCTTTACTGTAATCTGAGCCCAGAGCAGGGAGAGACTCAGGCAGGAAGTGATGTCACACCACATTAATACTGCAGCTGATATCCTAAACAAACAGAGAGTTTCTAGAGCTTTTTACTCAGGTATGGTAAAGTATTCTACAAAATAAATAAAGCATTCTAGCTTGCACTATTGCAGCTAATCTATTGGTAATAAAATGCCTCCGTAGCTTTCCTTCTCCTTTAAGTAAATAATTAAAAAAATATATATTTAAACAGTAATAATAAAAATATGCATTTTCCCATGATGGTAACTAAGCTAGAATATATTCATGTTGGTGGGAAAACAATCCTTTTGGGTTCTAAACATTTTTCACTAGCATTTTTATATTGTGATATCAATTACGTAAAGACTCCTTATTCCCTGAAAAGACTCCTTAGCTAGGAATTCCAGATAATACATCTGGACTTTGAATTTCTAAATATATAAAATATAAATCTCCAATAACAGAAAAAAACAGAACACTATTCTGTTATCCAGAATGCTCGGGACCATGGGTTTTTCTGATAACGGGTCTTTCCCGATTTGTACCTTCATACTGTAAGTCTACTAGAAAATCATGTAAACATTAAATAAATCCAATAGGCTGGTTATTCTTCCAATAAGGATTAATTATATCTTTATTTGGAACAAGTACAAAGTACTGTTTTTTTTATTACAGAGAAAAGGGAAATAATTTTTTAAAATTTGGATAAAATGGAGCCTCTGGGGCATATTTACTAATGTGTGAATTTTCTCTTCACTTAACTTCACCAAACTTCGCCTCATTTCGCCAGGTGTATTTTCACAACATATCTCCATATTTGCTAAAAATCATAAGTTCACTTTTTCAAGAGAAAAGTGGTGAATTTTCTCCTGGCGTAAAATTCTCTGCAAAAATGTGCCAGTATATTTCCCCATACAATAGTAGTGGGGAAAATTTGCTAGAGAATTTTTGCTAGAGAATTTTCACCATGGAGAAAAGTAGCACGGAAAGGGCAGTGTAGATCGCAATCTAAAAGTGGCTGCTCTGTTTATAATGGGAGTTTGCCAACCTGAACCTGGCAAAGTACACTTTGGAGAAAAGGAAACCTTTCGAACTTTGATAAATTACCAGATTTTCGCTAGAGAATAGTGGCTGGCAAAACTAACTTCTCTAGCACTGAGCTTTTTCGCTAGCAAATTGTCCTCTTAGCCTTTTAGAAAACCTGCAAATTTGCTGGGAATTGACATTTTGGAAATTTTCGCCAAAAAAACACAAATCGCCCCCTAATGTTCCCCTATGTGAGATGGCCTTTCTGTAATTCTGAGCTTTCTGCATAACAGGTTTTTAGCTAATGGATCCCATACATGCAAAAACTCTTGACATAGCCACTTATAGTCTTCCTGTATTATGTCCTTATTAGAACTAATGAATAGAGGGAATAATATTTTGTACCCTTAATTATGGAAAATACTCTCTACAACATTGTAACAGATGGTAAAAAAAATCCTTGCTGGGTTACTAACACATCTAAATCAGAAAATAAAGTGGAAATAGCAGGCAGCTCACACCCTTTGCTAACACCCAAGACACACTGTAGCGGGAGACTTATAACTGGCGCTGCTCTGCTAAGAGCCTTCCTTTGAAACCAAATTGATTTTGTAGTTTGCATTTTAATGAGCACAGGGAACAAGGATACGTATTGGTTTGTGACGGGACTTTTAAATAGACAGAGATATGGGATGCTGCGCTAAGGTTTCTTGTATTAAATGAGCTAAATATCTAAACGTATGACATAAATGTAAGATCGCTGCATCGTAACCTTTCACAACAGCAAAGCTAAATGCACATTACACACACACATATATATATATATATATATATATTCAAAGATACAATATCATCATAACACTTTCAATAATACTAAACCATTTTTAGTGCAGGGTTAAATTGCATTTCTGATTCAGAATTGATTCCCAGCTGTGTATATCTTCATAAAATATATATTTCTGACTTTTGATGCTTGTTCTACAAGAGATACACTTTCCTGTCGCACATATTTTTAAAGAATATTTAATTGACTTGCATATTTTTGACCTGTGTGTGTCTTTGTAAAGCACATGATGCTGTAAAAATATCGAACCAAGGGAACTGGGTGACACTGTGGGGAGGGTTTAATTGAAGGCTTTATATAGAAACTAAATTACTGTATATACTGTAAATATTTACTGGTATGAGACCTGTTATCCAGAATGCTCAGGACCTGAGATTTTCTGTTTTGGCTTTCAATAAGGATTAATTATACTTTAGTTAGGATCAAGTACAGGGTATTGTTTTATTATTACAGAGAAAAAGGAAATCATTTTGGATTATTTGGATAAAATGGAGACAGTGAGAGACTACCTTTCCGTAATCCAGAGCTTTTTGTATAACGGGTTCCCGGATGATGGATCCCATACCTGTATAGCAGTTGGCCTTTTTTTGGGGAGGCTATATTCATTATTGGGGAGGCTAAATACATATTCATAACCTCACCCCAAAAATGCAAAAAAGGGAATATTGAGATATTGTAATTAAAATATAATCATTTCTACAAATCTTGCTGAAACTGCCAACATTTGGATTAAGTTATGTATAAACACATTTAGGTTTTTTACATTTCAAACCCTGTAAGTATAATAAAAATAATCCTCATCCTCACCAGAATCTTATTTCTGCCAAAGTCACATAACATAACATAACAAAAAGTGTTTGCTAATATTGTTATGTCCGCTTTTAGATATCGATGATGTTTGTTTCTAAACGTTGTCGTTTCTCATACACATTAGCAGACTACAGTTACATTGGAACACAGAATATGTCAGCGCAGCAGATGGTTAACAAGTACCACATAGCTTGAATGTGTTCGGCTCACTGTGAAGCATCAGTTTTTCCTAGTTTCTTGACCATCTGTAAATATGAAAGTATAAGGATGTCCAACTTTTAGGCTGCATCTGTTTCTGAACTACAGTACCCAGCATTCCACTCATAGGCCAAATTTACTAAATGGCAAATTTTTGCCTTGGAAGATTTCGCACAACTTCATCAAATGTTAATTCACATGCAGATACATGTATTTATCTCGGTAAATGAGCATTGGCTTACTTTCACCAGCACAAACTTTTCTAAGCAACTTTTCTTTAGTGTTACTTTCTTCCTAACAAAACTTTATCAACATACTTACGCTTACGTCAATTTAAATATAGCTGGGAAATACAGGTCATATATATGTCTTTGTTAGTGATTGTTGTTGAAATTGCTGGTAGTGGTCACTTATTATTAAAAATGTCCAAAGAAGCAAAATAAAGACAAAAGAGATCTGCTATTGTCCTAAACACGAGGCCACCCTAAAACAAATGTAGCTTGAGCTTTATATGGTTAATCCCACATTAAAATATGAAAAAACTCCAGTGTTTTGTCTTTTTTTATAACTTTTTTGGCATACAGGATATGATGTCAATGACATAAGATTGTTGAGGATAAATATAAATTTGCAGAGTAACAATCATTCGTCTGAGCAAAAACTTGCCTGCTGAAACGACACAAAACTTCTCTAGCACTGAGCTTCTTCCCTGTGAATGGTCTTTTTGGCAAATTTTCACTAGAAAAGCCCACTTCCCCCTATAGTGAATCTGCCCCATAGACACAACTGAACGATCAAAGAGATGAAAATATGGCCAACCAGTATTCTGTACAATTATGCAACCATCATATTCTTGTTGTACACAAAGAGTCCTTTCCCTTAGTGTTTATTATACAGGCCTTCCACATTAGCAGGAGTGCATTGCTTTGCATGAGTTCATGTGATAGATATCATATTTGACAGATCGTTATGGGGAATAACAATATTACACTTATATCACTACAGCAGGCACAGGGTAGTAGATACAAACAATATAATAAATCAAGACAGAGGTCAGTTTAGCTGACAAGTTACAAATGAATTAACCCTGTGCTACCCCCAGACTTCATACATAGTAATGAGAGGGTGTTCCTCAAACTCAGCATAAATTCTGGAAGAGACTGTTATGATCATGCTATAGAGGTTCCAGTACTACTGGGGGCATGATCACTATTCACTTTTACCTCAAGGGACTCAAGACCACACAACTGTGTTGTTTTTATAATTTTTATTTTATAACTGTATGAACTGTAATTGTATGATATTAGGATAACTGTTGATATTATTCCACAGTTTTGTCAACCGTAATATATATGCACTGCCCACTTTATGGGATATTAAATATAACATTGAATACATTTTATGTATGTGCTCAAAACCCAGCCTGTCTGAAGATTTGCCTTAAGCTGTTAGGTCATTGTGCATTGTGGAACTATAGCTAACCTGTTTGCGAGTTTTGTGCATAGCAACTGGTATTTGAATGCAAATTAACCCTTAGTAGAAAGTGTGTGCGCTTACAGTATTTAACCAGCGTGTGCTACATCAGGACAATTTCACTGGCAGGGACAGGGACTTTAGGAAAGGAGGGGGGTCTGTTGGGTAGCCAGTAAACTACCATGGTGGCAGCGATTAACTAGTGGTTGACTGGTGTCTGATTGGTGTATGCAGGGGTGCAGTGAGAGTGTACATGACCACCACCTGAATGGAAGCAGTTCTGTTCAGTATTATGCAAACAGTTTCTTACATATAGTCCTCCATGTGTTGTTAAACTGAAACCCTTAATTTCCACTGAGCATAAGTGTTAGTGAATGCTGGAATTAGCAGTTCAAAGTATGTCAGAATATGTTTGGCCTAACCCACCCATGGTCTGCAGGTGGTACACATGGCACAATCTTGTAACCTTTCAGCTGTTCAATTATGCTCCCCAAAGGCTGTTTAATGATTCAAGGAATGTAGGTAAATAACAACAGGGGTTCTATGTTGTACATCTCTCAATCTTCTACAATACTAGTATTGCCCTTGGGTTTGTATGATGTGACCAAAGAGCTAAGCAAAAGCCAACAACTGCAAAATGCAATGTCAAGAAAAAAACCTTGACTTAAGTCTAAGGTGTGTTTGCAAGCTATGTGTCAGGGCGTCCCATTTACATTCTAACATTAACTGTAATACATTTGATGAAGATCAGCCAATTTTAAATGCTACAATATATATGTTATTTTTCTTTTAGATTGGACAATGGCATGTCACAAATGGACTCACAATGGATAAGAGATATTTTTCTCTCAATGCCTCAGACAGTTTGGTTAACAAGACTCTCATAGTCACAACTATCCTAGTAAGTCACATCTTTTCTGGGTCTTTGGAATACGAATACAGAAAAATGGCTATTATTGGTATAATCCCATAACAATGATTGGCATCCTTGTCTAAATTAGTCTTTTTTCTCCTACTATTTTGATATATTGTGTATTTTTATTACTATAAAAAAATATAATAGGCGAATGAGAAACACATGGTCTTATTCATGATCCTATAGAATTCAATTGAGTTTAAGAGGCAGATTAAATATGACGTGGAAAATGTATCTCCTAGTTCAGGTCCAGATTTCACCATGAACACAGTGCATTTCTACTACAATTTGAAAGCCCAAGGTTGCAGGCCAGGTGCTGTTTTTATATAGGTCACAAGACTCCAAGGGGATTTCTAATATCTTTATTTATTACACTATCTAATACCTTTATTTATATATAACAGTAAGGGAATATCATTTTTACAGTATATGTAAGGCCTTTGAGTACATAGTTTATGTATAGCTTTTCGCCTAATCAAGAAAAAAAAGTATACAGGGCCAATAATAAAAGTAAAAGATTTGGGAATAATTATTTAATTTAATTAAATTGATTTTGCTGCTTAACTGTGCCTAGAACAGGTATATGCATATACTTACAAGGCTTTATAGTTATTTGTTCTACATAAGCTAGGCACAGTGGATTGTGTATGCCTGGATGTCATTTTTGAGTTCTCCTGGTCTGGCTCATGACTCCATTGATAGCAGTGGTTCTTATGTACCATGGTTTGCGAGGATTAACATACATAACAAAGACTGACATAAGGTTTCAAGGAGATAAGAAACAGTATGGGAAAGGATAGAAAAGGATAGATCTGCAAATAATTAGTAATACTTTCTAAATGACAGAGAAATGAGAATGGCTTTGGGTGATGTTAAAGGATAGTGAGTTAGGCCAATGTCATTAAAGGACTTTACAGCCAGCATACTTTAGTGAGTATAAACTGCTTAAGAAAACCTATGACTGCTCTCATTGACTTTAATAGTACATTTTATAAAAGTCCTTTGGCCTGAATATGCTCTGTGTGTATATTTTCCGGCTGAAAAATGAGAGCAGCAGGAGGCTGTCTTGGCTCTCTTTCAGTCTGCTGAGATTGCTGTGTGTTCACTTGCCACTGAATATTAGACCCCTACATGGACCCACAATAGTAGAGGTAAGAGATTCCAAAATTCCTTAGTAATTATTAAACTAAACCCAAAGAATACCTTTCTGGTTTTATTTGTATTCGTATTTATTGTATTTTACCAGAAATGAACACAACATCCAACTGTAGTAACACATTTACAAACACACCTTGCTAGAAATAATGGTTAAAAGGGACATCCAGTTCTGCTCTCCAGGAACCCAGTTTTATATAATTTTTACCTGGATGCCTTGACTGTACTACATTAATTACTCAAATTATTATCCCAATTCTCATCATATTAGGGGGCAGATTTACATATGGTCAAATATCGAGGGTTAATTAACCCTCGATATTCGACTGCTGAATGTAAATCCTTCGACTTCAAGTCGAAGGATTTACCGCAAATAGTTAGATGGAATGAAAAATCAATTAAATCCTTCAAATCGTTCGATTCGATAGGATTTTAATCCACCGATCGAACGATTTTTCTTCGACCAAAAAATTGCTAGGAAGCCTATGGGGACCTTCCCCATAGGCTAACATTGCACTTCGGTAGGTTTTAGGTGGCAAAGTAGGGGGTCGAAGTTTTTTTTACTTCGATTATCCAATGGTCGAATAGTCGAACGATTTTAAGTTTGAATCATTCGATTCGAAGTTGAAGTCGTAGTCGAAGGTCGAAGTAGCCAATTTGATGGTCGAAGTAGCCAAAAAAACCATTAGAAATTCAAGTTTTTTTTTTCTGTTCCTTGACTCGAGCAAAGTAAATGGGCCCTTAGGTGTCTAGCAAGTTTTATATTTTTACAGAATATGTAGTTAATGGATATTATGGGGATTTGCCACCAAATTGCAATTTAAAGTAGTTTTCTCACTTCACTTTATTATAAACAGTTTTTTTTACACAAAAGTATAACAAAATAGTAAATTTTTTCCCAAATGGTCTGGGTAAGTATCTGAAGAACCCTCACTCCTCATGAGTTTTCTCCAACCACACACCTATAAAGTCTGCAACACCTTTACGGTTTTCTGTTCACTACACTCAGCTGCAGCTCTCTAGAGAGACACCTTCTAAAGGAACTATCTTATTATTTATTTAGGAGTCAGATGGATCTCTATCAACAAAACTCAATCACAGCTTGATACAGTGAAAACATAAACCTTTGCTTAGTTACAAAAGGTCATATTTTTGTGTTCACAGACAGTAAAAATTTAATTCAAGTTTTTTTTAGCTTGTTTCTCGTAACAAAAAAAAACAAAAAACAGCCTGTGGCAGTAATCATTATAGACGGTCAAGCAACTGCAAAGGCCTGCCACTGGATGGAATTACATTGAGGGAATACATACATGGTTCATTGTTATTGAGCCCTTCAATTTTATTAGCTGTAGTACTTTCATAAAAACCTTTGTAAATGGCACAAGCTGCAAAACTGCATTTGGCATTTCTAGCAGTCAAAATTTCTGGTCCCTCACACATTTTTGAGCACTTACATTTTTAAGACATAAGCATCTATACATGAATACAACACCCAGCACCAAACTATAAAATGGAACTGTTCAATGTTGCTTAACTAAATTAATGGATTTTGGTAAAAAAAAAGGTACTAAGGTTCATTTGCCAATACAGTTGCCAGCACTGCTTCCAAGACACTTCTTGTGCTTCTGTATATTTGCACTGCTCACCAGTGCATCCATCCCTCCCTCTATTCCAAATCGCATGCAAGCACATCTGTTGACCTAGGGGATTCCTGGAGCTACCACCATCATCTTTATGACACTAGGTGCCGGACAGCGCAATTGTGCCCAATTACCATCAGAACTTGAGTGCAATTGCACCTGTTTTGTTGCATTGGGCATAACTGTGTCAGAAGCAACTCCTCCATTCTAGGAAATGTCCTCAATTCTAGTGAAAATGCAGAATTCTGGGCAAAAAACATGGCAAATTATATCCAAAATTGCACTTTGGACACTGCATTTGTGTAAGTAAATGACTCCTACTATCTGTGAATCCACTCAAGGTTGTATGATAGTTTGGTGTGTTAAACTGTGACATGAACTTTCAAACAAATATAAATCTGTTTATAGAATACATAAAACATGCCTGATTACTTCTCAAAGTGTAACTCCACCCCCATCTTGTTCCATTGTGAAGTGATGGTGGATTCTGAGGCTTTATGTTCCTGCTTTCAATCACTTTACAGAGGAAACAAATATGTAAATTGCACTATACTATGAGCCTAAGGGGTAGACTGGTCTCAGAATGTGAAATCAGGCATCTCTGTTAAAAATACACATTTTTGTTTATTTATCATAAAATATGTACCTACAAAGCCACCACACAGTAATGCAGAGCAGAAGTCAAATATAACTAGGAGCAACAGCTGTAGGACTTGTTAGTAATACAGCAAAGAGCAGTGTACTATTTTTATATATCAGGGGAGCAAATTATCGGTGCAGAGCACATTTTAAGAAACTCAGTCCTTTTTTTGTAGTACAGGTATAGAATCTGTTATCCATAATTCTTGAGATGTGAGGTTTTCCAGGTAAGAGATCTTTTTTGTAAATTGCCATACCTTATGACTACCTTAAGTCTACTAAAAATCATTTAAACATTAATTAAACTCAATAAGATTGTTTTGCCACCAATTTGGATTAGTGCAGCTTAGTTCAAGTTCAAGCTACTGTTTTATTTATAAAAGGAAATCAGTTTTAAAAAATTACAATTCTTTCCTAAAAACTGAGTTTTCTGTATTTTGGATTTCCAGATCAGGGATCCCATACCTGTATTCATCATGTAAAATACAGCCGCATTGCAAAAGATGTTACTAGTTACATGTACAAGAAATCTGAGGAGAAAGATAATGACCATACCTAGTTTTTTTGCAGGAAAATCCATACCTCATGTTAAAAGCAAACCACCAGGAATTAGAGGGTAATGACCAATATGAAGGTTTTTGTGTGGACATGCTAAAGGAGCTTGCTGCCATCCTACGATTTAAATACAAGATCCGACTGGTTGCTGATGGTGTTTATGGTGTCCCAGAGCTGAATGGCACCTGGACCGGCATGGTTGGAGAACTAATTTCAAGGGTAAGAAAAACACATGAGGAATGGATGAATATTCTTGGCAAAATGACAACTTAACAAACATAATCAAAACAAAGATAACTAGTATCTAAGGAAAAACCTGATTACTTGGTAGAAAAATCAATATCTAAATGCCTGCCTAGCTCTCCATAGAGATTTTATTGTACATAATCTAAAATACAGCCGAATATTGACGAAACTTAATAAAACTTGTATGAGCGCTGGTGACTAGCACTTTGACTAGCAGCCAAAATATATGACAATTATATTTACTTTCACTTGATGACTTATTGGCAACCATTGGCTGTTGAAAAAACATGTATGCCACTATTCACACATGTAGGGGTGGCACCCTTATCCTCAGACAGTTGGTTGATGAGAGAAGAGAAAAAGTTGATATTCTGAACTGTTATTTTTGTCTGTCTACACAACTGAGGAACCAGCTAATGAAGGCTTCCTTTTTAATAGACCCAATTCTAATAATAGAACTATTCATGCATGGTGACTCAGGAGGAAATTCAAAAGAAACTAGAACATATAAAGTTAAACAAAGGCCCAGAACCATATTCACCACAGAGTACTAAATGAGGTAAACATTGTGGTTGACAAACCTCTTTACTTATTTTTACAGGATTCCTTGAGTTCTAGCATAGTGTAGAGAGATTGGTGAATTGCTTATTCATGAAAATTATAGGCCTATTCGTCTTACATCAGTGGTAGGAAAACTTCTGGAAGGGATAATAAGACATAAGACATTGCAAATAACAATACTGGGGGTCATTTATAAAGTTCGTGCAGTGCATATTTTTCGCAAATGATTGTATTGCGCATATTTTTTCCTGAACGCTAATATATTGCACTGCTCTGCCCGTCCTTCTGGTTTTTGCGAATTTGCAGTGTGAATACATTTTCGCAAATGGCGCACAAATGAGACAGGAGTTTGTGTGAGCGCACTCAATGTGCGAGGTTGTTGTGCGTGAAAATGTCGTTGAGAGTAACTTAAATTTGCAGTTTGCGAAACTGTTATGCGAATATTTTATCCGCCACCAAAGTTGTGGTGTAATTGAGTCGCAGAGTGTGCGCATAAAGATTCGCAATTTGCGAAATGTGACATATTTAAAAAGCTCCTATAGACATTGGCATTGTGAAAAAAAATTCACAATTCTGTTTGCACCCTCTTATTCAGCTTTATAAATATAACCATGCGCAGGGCAAATATATTCTCTTTGCGAACCAATCTGCCCTGCGCGAAGTTTATAAATGACCCCCACTATGTGTGTGCCAACATGGTTTATTGTGTAATAGATCTTGTGTATGATGAAGTGAGCAGGAACCTCAACGCTGTGATAGCAGTGGATGTGATCTACTTAAACTTTTCTAAAGCATTTGATACAATACAAATAAAAGGTTACTGATAAAATAAAGGAATACTGGCCTCAAACATAGTATTTGTACTTGGATAAAGAACTGGCTAATAGACAAATTACAAAGAGCATTTGTAGGCGGATTCTTTTTCAGATTTGACCAGGATTGTTAGTGAAGTACCGTAGGAGTCTGTCCTTGGCTCCTTTGCTTTTACATTTGTTTATTAATGTCCTGGAGGTGGACATTGAAAGTACTGTTTCTTTTTTTTTGTTGATCATAATAAATTGTGCCAAATTAGTCATCTGACACTTAACATACATATCATTTTGTTCGCATGTAAATAGATATCCGTTCACATAAAAATAGATTTTCCCTCCTTGGATCGCTGTTGAGTGATATGTGGCAGCAAATAGTGTAAAAACTTTTTTTAAATAAAAATAGATAAAACAAAATGCACTCACATGGCATCTATTTTAAATAGCATGACGATGCTCCGTCCTGTTGGGACTGTCCCTTTAAGGTTGGCGCACAAGTTCCTGTATCCGCGGGGTATGAAAACCAGCCTGCAGCGTTCTCCTCGTGCTCTCACAACCGGGCACCCTCCAGTGACGTCACAGCCTTACGCTTTTCGTCGGAGACTTCTTCAGAGGCTTTGTATTGCTGCACACATCTTCCTACTTTTTATCACTCTCTCGGATCTCGCGTTAGTTCAGTTTTCAGGGTTAGTTCAGGGTCTCGTAACCCTCAAGAGTTAATTCTACCACCCTATATGTATATCCAATAATTGGATGTATTGTAAATTCCACAGACATAAACATTAATAAAACATTTTCTAAAAATCTAGTTATTTTTTATGTTTATCTCTATCCTACTATGTATCATTATCCAAGTTGCTCTAGTTTATAGAAATGCTCTCAAATTCATGTCTATATTTAACCTATTTGGTACCAATGTTTTCATTGTATACATCCATTTGCTTTCAACCTGTAATGTTTTATTAATTAAATCACCTCCCCTCCAATTTCTTTTAACTTGTTCAATCCCCCAAAACTTTAGACCTTTTGGATTTTTCCCGTGTGCTATTTACTATTTGTGTCCAAGCCTTTTTCAATATTCCTTATGTGTTCCCTCATTCTATCCTGTAGGGCCCTGTTAGTCTTCCCAATATACTGTAATTTACATTGGCACTCTAGGCAATACACAACATTTTGTGTAGTACATTTTATGCATTGTCTAATCTCAAATCTGAAATAAAAGTCCTAACGAAAGGGTTAACTTTTGCCCCTACAAATAAACCCAATAAATATGAGACATACATTGATGTGGAAAAATTTATACGGAAAATTATGTTAAATAGAAAAGATAACCAGATAGTAAAAAGTTTTGAAAAAAATGTCTCTAAAGAAAAAGAAAGAGAAATTGACGGAAAAACTGATAGAATATATATACACACAGATTTAAAAAAGAAATCAGAATTCATTCCTACTATAGAGAAGGGGAACCACATAAAGTTATATGAGGATATTATAACAAGGGACTTGAGCCAATTACAGGAAAGATGGGAAAACAAAAATAAGCATACAAATAAGTCCAATCTAACGAAAAATGAAAAAGAGGCATTATCCATGTTAACAAAAGATGAACAACTAATAATAAAGCCAGCAGAGAAGGGAGGTGGAATAGTAATGATGGACAAAATGGGTTATCTAAACATGTGTCAAGATCTGTTGGGGGATATAAATACATAAAAAAATTTAAAATATGACCCCAACACAGACATTCAATTCAAAATTTGCATTCATAGTTTTTTTTATTATCTAGCTGCCTAACTTACTGTCTCCAATAAACCTATCCATTAAATACATTTTGCAACAGGCAATATTGCTTTTTCTTCTGCTTTTCAAATAATATTCCTTTCCATCTGAAAAGATCTCTGTCTCATAAAAAATGCATCTAGAAGTTTTATAGAGACTGTTAGATACCAGTGGTTCACAGAAAATCTTGTATTCCTTGATCAAGGTAAAATAGGATCATGTATCATCCTTACTGTTGCTAAGCTTAGTGATTGAAAACACTTTGCATCCTTCAGTGCACTTAACCCAGCTTGCTGACCTGGTACTGCTGTGAGAAAACCCCATGTTTGTTACGTAGCAACCAACATTGTGAAATTCCTTGCTTGAGCATAAAGGCCAGAAATAGTAAAGAGAGAGAAAAGCTACATTGTGGAAAGAAAACTTGATATAAAGAGATGCATACTGGTTTAATTGAGATGTATTTTTGCACATTTTTGTTATAGATTCATATTACATATGGATTTGGATTAAAGGAACAGTAACACCAGAAAAATGAAAGTCTTTTAAAATAATGAAAATATGTTGTACTGTCATGCTGCACTGGTAAAACTGGTGTGTTTGCTTCAGAAACTCTACAATAGTTTATATAAACAAGCAGCTGTGTAGCCATGGGGCCAGCCAGTGCGGGGCAACAGTACATGATATTGTCATTCCTTTTTGGTGTTACTGTTCCTTTAAGGAAATTTTACAAGCTTTTCATGTTGCTTTAAGAACTTAAGATAGTGCTGGTTCAGTTTGTAGTTTTAGACATGCCAACACCAAAGCAGCTTTTGTGACTCTGGCAGGCATGGCACAAGCTTTCTTATAACTTCCCATAGGCCTCCCTATGTGGCTTTTATAGTTCGTGATGGAGAGCTTGTTCTTTTCTAGCTTATTTTCTAACAAAGAAGAAGTGATAAGTGGATATGTACAGGTAAATGACAAGCAGGCAGGAAATCACATGTGGAGAGGAAACCAGGGAGACAGAGGAGGCTACAGCAATCTTCCTAAAGCAATTCATTGTCACATCACTCACAGATTTTATTTTTACATGATGTGCATTTAATCAGAAGAACTTCTGTGTAACTCACCCTGGCAGGCACTATGTTGCTGGAATTATGGGAAACCATTGCATCTTGTGCCATTTAGTGACAAAAAGGACATGGGGCAGAGAAGAAAAGGACTCTGGAGAGGAATGGTGAGAGAAAGGAGATAGGGAAAAGACTGGCAAGGGAGCAGAAGGAAGATCAGAAGAAGTAGAAGAGCAGAAGGTGAAGGGGAGGGAAAAGGATAAAAAAAGGCTTAAAATAATGAAAAGAGGAGGGGCAAATATAAACAGTGGGTAGACAAAGAGAGCAGAGAAAGTACAGGTATGAGACCTGTTACCCAGAATGCTCAGGACCTGGGGGTTTTCCGGATAACAAATATTTCCATAATTTGGATTTTCATACCTTAAGGTAACTAGAAAATAATTTAAACATTACATAAACTCAATAGGCTGGTTTTGCCTCTAGTAAAAATCAATTATATGTAGCAATAACAAAGAGAAATCAGATCTGCACAACGCTTCAGGGGATCAACCCCCTTTCTCAAGGTTGATCCCCTGAAACGTTGTGCAGAGATCTGAATAAATCATAAAAATTCAGCACATTTTGCTTGGTGAGTGCCATCTGATTTCTCTTTGTTATTGCTACATGTATGGAACTGAAGAGCACCACAGTTCCCAGATAGAGCACCACAGTATTTAACCCATGGAGGTAGGATTCTATTGAAGTTTAAAAATCAATTATACCTTAGCTTGGATTAAGTACAAGGTACTGTTATTAGAGAGGGAAAAAAAATCTTTTTTTTAAAAATGTGGATTATTTGACCATAATGTAGTCTATGGGAGATGGACTTCCCGTAATTTGGAGCTTTCTGGATAACGGAATTCCAGATAACAGATCCCATACCTGTAAATGAAAAGAGGAGAACACCTGAGATGAGAAAAAATTGTGAACGGAAAAGACTATACAAAGAGAAGGAGTCAGTCAAGCAAGAAAAACAAAGGAAAACTAACAAATAACTGGTAGAGAAGAAATTGTCAAAAAAAAAAAGAAGCAAACAAGTTACGTAGGCAAACATGTTAATTTGGGGATCCCATCTGGGCATGGTTTAGGAAGAACCAGGTCATAAATGCTTTCCATAGCAGGTGTATGATCGATTACGCAATCCAAAACATGTGGTATGCTATTTCTGCATTACGCAATTAAGCAGTTTCTTTACAATTATAATTTATCCCAGAGACTTTTGACTTTTTGTTTGATAGAGGCATCTTGCTACATTTTTCATAGCTATAGAGATTCCATACATTTATGCCAGCACAAGTATTTCCTGTAGTAAGCAAAATTCCTTATGAAAATTTGAGGATGTGGTTTTTGGAGTTATTAAGTCAATTCAGTAGAAAAATATTTATATCTTTCCATAATATATGAATATGCTTATCTTCTTTCCCATTTGTTTTTATAATCCATTCATTTCTTCATTGCATTTTTTAAAGGGCTATAAAGCCAGTCTTCTGACCTCGGAGGTTCCCCATTATTTTGTCCCATATTAATTAACATTAATGATCTCTTCTTCTACTGTACAGCTTTCCTAAGTTTGCTTCTCCTTGGAGCTTCCTTGTACAGGCAGTCTCCAGGTTATGTACGAGATAGGGTCTGTAGGTTGTTCCAAAGTTAATTTTGTATGTACGTTGAAACATTTCCTTTGGTTGCAACAAGACAGATGTTTGTCTTAACATAGTATTTATTTTTACCTTCCTGTGCTCTGCAGTAGACAATACACGTCAGAGGGGATTGGGGAAGGTGGTTTATTCAAGCTAAATGCTAATAAAGGCTAAGCAAACCAAAGTGCATTACTGTAATAGACTCTGTCTGTAAGTATAAGTTGTATGTAAGTCTGGTGAATATAACTCGAGGACTCCCTGTATGCAACATTTCTTAATGTAAAAATTACCAAAAATAAAAAGGAAGTAGCTTCATGAAAATTGCACAATAACCTACCAAGAACTTTTACAAAGGCAGACATCTGCCAAGCTTCCTCTCTAATAGGAAGGGTATACACACATTAGTTCAGAAATTAAGGCAGGTGTTTATGTCTTGAGACTGAATTTGAATTTGCAATATAGGGAATTGTGCAGAAAAACCAAGGACGGAGTGGATTTTTATAGCATCTTTACACAATATTTTGAAATGTAAATCCAAAGAAAGGAGGCAGAAAAATTCTTTACGACAGCTCACTGAGGATTTAAACTGCCTTCTTCACTGTATTATTAAATTGAATAGGTAGAGAACACTAAAGCCTGCATTTCATTATCACCCTGATCAAACAATACAGGGACAATAAATGAAGGATATCAGCAAGATGTACATTTAGAATAAGAAGATCTCTCTCTAGTAATATCTGATTCATTGAAGGAGATAAAGCAACAATTGAGAACCATGTGTGGACAGGACACAAAGTAGTAGAAAGTTTGTAGAAAGTTGTCTTTGTATCTGGTGTACATTATATGATGTAGTATTTAACCTTGTTGATGAGATATTAATACTGGGAAAGCTCAGGTAAATTTGCCTTAATGACATCTACTGTAGAATGGAGCATATACATAACTACTTGTGATAGCCAAGGATATACTGTACTTTTGAAATAATAATATTACATGTATATCATTTCCATGTTATTTTAGAGCATATAGAAAAATATAATCCTCTATGGTATATTAACTGATCATTATATATGCTACAAATTGTCCTCTAACTGTATATAGGGGTAAATTTATCAAAGAGTGAAGTTCCGCCACTGGAGTGAAATTCCGCAGCTCTCCATTCATTTCTATGGGATTTTGAAAGGCGTATTTATCAATAGGTGAAAGTGAAATTTCACCCTTTGATAAATACGCCTTTAAAAACCCCATAGAAATGAATGGGAAGTGGCGGAATTTCACTCTAGTGGCGGAACTTCACTATTAACTTCACTCTTCTTTGATAAATATAGACCATATAGACCATAATTACAAACCTTTTTTGCCATAAACAATGGCAAAATGGAGCCAGTAAATGTATTTATTAATTATTTAAAATCCATCAATTTAGTTGATATTTATGATGTGTTTACCTTTCTGGATTTTACTTTTTACTAGACAAATAATTTGTCGGGCTCTGCTGGGGTTTGATCCTGGGACTTCCTGATTGCTCGTCCTAGCCACAGGGCAAGGAGAGCAGCCGCAAGTTATTATTATTTTATTATTAACATGTATTTATATAGCGCCAACATATTGCATAGCACTGTAAAGTAAATGTGATTATACAACTACATCACATGAATTACATACATAGAATATATGGAGTAACAAACATCACAATCAATACAGGTACAAAAAGGTGAGGAGGGCCCTATGCATAGGCATACAGTCTAAAGGGAAGGGAGTAATACACAAGGTGTGGGAGTGGGCAAGATCGAATTAAGTGGGTGAGAAATGTGGTATTAAGCAACAGAAGACAGGTTTAGATATTAAATCGGAGCTCACCCTTCTTGTGCAGCGTCTCTACCTTCAGTCGCAGCTCTCGCGGGATCCTCCTCACCTCGTTGAGGAGGTAACTTCAGTACACAGATTTACCCCGTTTCATGGCGCAGAGCGAAGGAATCACAGGAGACGGTATTGCTCAAATGTCTTGCGGCTTTATTTGGCACATCGAGTGAGTTTCTAGCAGTGGGTTGGTGTGGAAAAACCTACGCGTATCGTGCCCTCTTCCCAGGCACTTCGTCACACCCTGACTGAATGATTAAATAGGTGAGTTAAGGCTTTGATTAGACAAGGATTGGTATTGCGGAGAAGTTTTGAGGGAATTGGATCAAGCGGGCAGGTGGTAAGGTGAGAAGAGGCCAGAAGCTTTGAGACTTCCTCATCAGTGACAGGGGTGAAGGAGCACAGGAGAGACTGGGGAGTGTGGAGGGAGGGTGGTGGAAGTCTAGGGGGGTTGAGTAGTGTAATGTCCCTTCTGATAGTGTCAATTTTGTTTTTGAAGTGCTCAGCAATATCTTGAGCAGAGACAGATGTGCATGGAGGGGGTGGAGAAGGGGAAAGGAGAGTGTTAAAGGTGGAGAAAAGTTGTGCTGGTTTTTTAGAAAGGGAGTTAATGAGTGAAGTAAAGTATGTTTGTTTGGCTTGGAAGAGGCTGGTGTTAAAGGAGCGCAGGGCAGATTTGTAGCTCCAAAAGTCTGATTCTGATCGGGATTTGCGCCAGCGACGCTCAAGTGCACGTGAGTGTCTTTGGAGCGCTTTTGTATGAGCAGTATGCCAAGGTTGAAGTGGTTTGGGTCTAGAACGTTTAGTTTTTATAGGAGCAAGCTCATTTAGGGCAGTGGTGAGAGTACTATAGTAGACAGAGGTAGCCACATTAGGACATGAGATGGCTGAGCTATTAGAGTGAAGAGAGTCAAAGGAAGAAGAGAGATGTGACACGTCTACAGCTTGCAAGTCACGGTAAGTACGTGTTTGGGGAATAGCAGGGGGTGAGGAGGGAGTTAGTGAGAGTTGAAATGTGAGCATATTGTGATCAGAGAGGGGAAATGGTGAGTTAGTAAAGTTGGTGGTTGAACAGAGTCTGGTAAATATGAGATCCAGAGCATTAGCACTGGAGTGAGAGGGGGAGTCTGAGCACAAAGATAAGCCTAGGGAGGAGGTCAGTGAAAGAAGTTTAGAGACAGAAGAGTTGTTAATGTTGTTAACGGGTATATTAGTCACCTAATATGATGGATGGGATGTTAGATGAAAGAAAGTAAGGAAGCCAGGCAGCAAAGTTGTCCAGAAATTGTGCAGTTGGTCCTGGTGGTCGATATATAACAGCGATGCAGAGTGAAACAGGAGAAAAGAGCCTAATGCAGTGAGCCTCAAATGAGGAGAATGATAAAGAGGGAACAGGTGGAAGAACTTTAAAAGTACAGCGGGGAGAGAGAAGCAAACCCACCCCACCTCCAGGTCTGTTACCAGATCTGGGAGTATGAGTAAGGTGTAGGCCCCCATAGGACAGGGCAGCAGGTGAGGCGGTGTCAGAAAGAGAAAGCCAGGTTTCAGTAAGCGCGAGTAGGTTAAAGGAATTTGCAATGAAATGGTCATGTATAGAGGTGAGTTTGTTGCAGACAGATCTGGCATTCCAGAGAGTACATGAAAGATTAACTGGGTTTTTGGGTATAGGAGTAAGAGTTCTGTACTGTTTGAATTTGCTCCGGAGAGAAGGAGCTTGTGGCCGTGTTATAACTGGGATGGGGTAAGGGCCAGGGTTTGGGGAAATGTCCCCAGCTGCCAGCAATAGGAAGGAAAGATAGACTAAGTGAGAGTGGGATTTATAAGTCCTTAGTTTGTATGAAAAACAGGAGTTTTGTGGAATAGCTAAACAGAGTACTTTATAAACTTCATGTGTGGAGAGGGAAGGAGAGGAGAGAAGAGAGGCTGAGATTTGTATAGAAGTGGGATTTGCCGGAGGAGGTAGTGAAAAATGTTTTATGAAGCATGAGAGTGAAAGGAGGAGAAATGCAGGATAAAGCATGTTTGGAGTAAGAAGTAACAAACTGGCAGGTACAAACAAATCTGTTTTCTTCTTATCCCAGATGGTTCACTGTTGATTGCAGGGGAATCCGGTTTCTTTTGCCTTGTCAATGCCTTGTCCAACTGTCTTGTTTAACTGTCATTTCTAAGCACTTGTGAAATTTTAGCACTTAGGAAATGTTAGCACTTGTGCCATGCCCCAGACACGAGTGCCATCCCCAATACTGGGTCTGAATTTATATGTAGCCGATTGGGAAAACCAGAGCCTAATTAATCAATTAAATAGCTAGCAAAGGGCAGAGTTTTACAGACACCAGAACCAGGTTTGGGGCTATAAAAATATCTCTTGTTCACGGAGGAGTGGACACAGATGTGTGCTTGAGATATTTATCACAGAACTAAAGTAGAATAGGTCTGACAGACAAAAGTTATTGGGGTTAACAAATACAAGTAGGGATAAAGCAGAATTACCAGAATAAACAGTTGCAGTATATGGATATGGCAGAATTATCAGAATAAACAGTTGCAGTATATGGATATGGCAGTATATGGATATAGCAGAATTACCAGAATAAACAGTTGCAATATATTTCTCATTCCCTTGTCACCTGGGTCTTGGGCTTAGCTATTTCACCCCAGCATCCTTATCAGTAGGTTGGTGTCAGCCAATCAGGTCTAACATTGCCCTATATATAGCCCAGCCCTCCTGACAGTCATGGCTTGAGCATTAGCTACTGTTGGAGCACTATGGCCTGTCCCTAGCTCCAGGGCTCTTGCTCGTTCTCCTGTTCCTTACTTCCTGCCCTGTCTGGTCTTGCTCCTTGTTTCCAGTACTGTCTGTTCTGCTCTCCAGTCCTGATCCTGTCCTTATCTAGATTATGCCTTCACCTCCGCTCCGTCCCACTTCGTCCCACTGCTGTTTCCGTTCTTCAGCCTCTCTCTTCTCAGTTCCTGTAGGTCTTTAACAGCTCCTGCATTAAAGATCCCCGTTGACATTTTGCTAAAATGTACACTTTCCTGCAATTTAAAGCATGTCTATTCTGGTCTCCAGGAGAAAATTACATTTCTTCAAGCATTCCATCAATTTGTAAAAATTGGTATCCCTAAGGTTTAGTATCACAGTACATGTACAGTATGCTTTGTAAATACTGATTGATAATATATATGAAAAATATTATTATTGCATGAATTAATACCTTTCTAAGAATGGTCTGTTATAATCTTACCTGTTTTAAATTGTTACCACATCAGTAGTACACCCCAAATATGTTTTTCAGATACTAATTTCTGTATTTCTAAAATGTACACTTAAAATTAGTTTCTTTTGTTTTCTTCCTCTCGTGTTTCCCACTAAAATCTCAGCACACCAGATTGCAGGCTCTCAAAACTGTTTCAGTATGATACTGAGCCGTCTCGTGCTTTACTAATGACTGTCATAGCAGTATAGTACAATGCATATTTTATACATTTAAAAAAAAAAACACTTTTACTTTACAAAAATGTACAAAAATGCTTTATCCAACCCTGTTAAAAATACGTTTACATGTAACTTTATCCTACCCCATTTAATTAATTGTTTAGTAAAATATAAAGATATTTCACACTTTTAGAAAAAATTTAAGCTAAGAAAATGCACTTTAATACCAACAGTTGTCAAATAATTGAATATATTAACCTATTTATGTATAATCTCCATCTACTATATTATTCCTTTTTGAACTTGTGGTTTTATACAGCTACAGCACATTTTTTTTATATTGCCCCCCTTTATCACTACTTTTTTTCTTATAGTCGGCTTAAATAGACAGTATACCCCTTGCTCAATATGAGAGCTTGTGCTGAACATACTTTTTGCTTATAGTTATAATCACAAAACAAAGTAGACAGGGTATTTGAAACTACTCTGTTTGATAATGGAAAGATACTAAAACATTTGCAAAAAGTTTTTTGGTAATTAACACAATAGGCAAAATGTATGTTTGGCACACACTCTATTAATTAAACTCATAAAAAATGGGGGTATATCTTAACAAATGTTTATTTATTCAGTTAAAGGTCACCCTTTTTTATAATGCTAAATTTCCTGGAGGCATTCGATCAAAGGAGCACTGTATAAAAAATATTCGATGTGAATTTTTTTTTTTTATTTTATTTCCTATCTTACAAAAGTTGAACGTGCTTTTGTAATGTGCTTTAGAGGACTGTGTGCGACATTACATTGAATTCAAATTGTGAAACAATGTTATATATATATGATTTTTTTCACGGATATATTTAAGAAATTAAAAATATATAACTGCAGACACTGCTAAAAATAAAATAAAGGAGCTTAGACATTTGAGAACCTTAAAATGAGTAGGCAGTAGACTGAAGCATAATGATAAAAGTCACCAGCACACTGGCTGTACATTAATGGGCTTCAGGGCTGCAAATAGAGATATCATGATTGACTCTGTCTACGGTCTGATTCAACAGAGAATTGTATTAAGATCTGGGTCTTGCATCTGTGGAATATATTAATATACAGAACATATTTCCAGGGAAGGTTACTAAGATGTTGCTTGCATAAAAACATACAGAGATCAAAATTGATATCTATACACTTGGAGGAAAGACATACAAGTAAGATATCTCCAAATGTCAATGTATAAAAGGGATCAGCAAGTTCAGAATATTATATTTCAGAAGAAGAGAGGCACTGGAACAGGTATCTTGAAAGTGGGAAGCTCAGGTGTAATGATAAGAATTGAAAAGTTAGTGTATACTGACATACTGGTGGTTGACAAAAAAGGATTCATATCTTCTATTATTACAAAGTGTGGGTTGTCAAGTGTTGTGGTCCAATTTTGCCCAAGGGTTATTTCCCAGGGGCTAAACAACAAAGTTGCTAGGGCTACAGGTTATAGCAAAATGTATCAAAATGGCAATACTTTGGGATTTATGTAATTAAAGGTGCAAAGTTTGCTACAGGTCTAATCATCTATAGAAACCAACATTTACTGGCCAGGTATTTAAAAGCCAATATCTTATTGATTGCTGACCTGGGCAAACTTTGTGCTTTTTATCACATTTAACTTTACCTCAGTTTGAGATGGGTGTGGGTTTGATTTGTTGTACCTGAACATTTAGTATAAATAGAGACCCTGGGACTTCTGTGGAGCTTGATCTTGTGGATGGCCACTTTTTAACTGGGCTCTGTAAGTTGAGTTAGGAACAAATGGAGTTTAAAACAGAAGCCCACATGGCACACTCTGCCTGCAAGTTATATAGGCCAGTTTCTTTGACATTGGTGGTAGCTTTTGGAGTTTGTAATAAGGGATACTGGATTGTATTTTAAATACTATACTATACAATACCTTGAGTTTGTCATCATTGTTTTATGTGCAATAGATCTTGCTAGACTTGAATTGCCTTCTCTGAGGAGGTTAGCAGAAACCATGACACTGGGGTGGCAGTGGATGTGATCTCCTATTTGTTCCTGGTTAGAGAATTTAAATTACTGTGTTACTCTCTTACTTACTAATGATACTAAATTGTTAAAATAATTGTGCAAATTAATTATTTCCATGTAGACATGAAAGGCAGTTGGGCAGCAGTCAAACATAAATCAGGATACAATCCTAAGGTCAGGACAGGCAGAAATCATGTAGAGTCAGTTAACAGGTGGAGGTCAAAACACGGAGATCAGATACCAGAGGGAACAGGGATAGGAACTGGGTTATCAGATCAGGAACAGTATCACAACTCAGGAACAAGATCAACACGACGCAAGGCTGGGATAAGGCAGGTTGGCCAGTGATCCAGCAAGCAGGAGTCAGGCTTAAATAGCCATTAAATGAGTAATTGCCTGCAGCTGGATAGGGGGTGTGTGTCAGGGAAGATTGACACAGAGGCAGCAAAACAAAAGGCACTTTGTCAGAGTAAGGCCGCATCACATTGCCTCCTGTGACTCAAGTGGGAGGAGCAGTGGCAGGAATACAACAGGTCCCTGGTTTGAAACCAGGGAGTTCTTGAAACCTTATTCAAACTTGAAACACTCTAGGAAAGTAAAAGGAATGTAGGAGGAAGGCTTGAAGTAGGATTCATGTGGCTTCTACGGCTTAAAGTTTATCCACGCTGCAACAGGGGTTGTGTATTTAATTCAGACACTGCAAAAATCATAAAATAGAAGAAAATTTGAAAAGTTCAGCAATATTCAGAGAAGACCTTCAATTGGTCATTCTAGGGAACAAGAACTAAATGTCATTACACTGCCAAAAAGGAAAGAACTGTGAAGATGCTTGATATGTCTATGCTAGTCTTCTTTGCCACAAGGAAAGCCTTTCTTGACAAAAACACAACATATTATTGAAAAAGGATATAACAGAAGAATCCAGAAAAAAAAAATATTTGAAAATGGCATTGCAAGGTCCTGCTATACTTACTTCCCTTTACTTTTATTACCTATATGGTGAAAGATAATGCACTTTTTAATGTATATTCAAATGGAAATGTGAACTACATACAGGGAATACATACAGTTTAATCATACCCTTTTGGCAGATGCAGTACTTTTAATGTCTGATGGAATTAATAAACACTTAAGTCTTTTTGAACACTGCATTGTGTAGGAGAAAAATGTATACTTATTACTATGATTAGGCAGTGGCACAAAATTAAAAGAAATACCTAATGTTCCAGTCACTGCCTCCCATGACTCTTATTGACTTGAATGGAATATGCACAAAGTGTAGCTGTGAGTGTATTCAATACAATTCAAGCTGCAAATAGTGTCTTCTTATTTGTAATTTGGCTCTTGGATTGATAAATTGCATACACTACAGGATTGGCGAGTGTATGGACACATTTAAGCTGGCCATAGACGCAAAGATCCAATCGTACGAATCAACGTACGATTGGACTTTCCCGTCTCCCGACCCTCCACTAACCATAAAGATCAAAGTCTTACCATTCCGATCAAATAAAGTAGTAAAAGAACAGATCAGCCAATGCACTACCTCTGACAGCAATCGTACGATAGTTATGACAAAGCTAGTGACACGATTCGTACAATCGGATCGTTGCGTCTATGGCCAGCTTTAGGCTGGGGACAGATGAATTTTATATCTTCATGAAAGCAAAGAAGCGATTGGTTGCTATAGACAACTTCTCTGTAATTTAGTAATTCAGCCCTGATAAATCTTCATGCCCTAATACTAGGCTATCAATTCAATGAAAAATATATGAACAATAAACTACTCATAATAAATGACTAGTCACAGGAGACAAATTATGATTGGGAGAGAGAGTATGGGCGTGTTCTGACAAATGAAAATATATGATTGAATGTAGTGGAGTCAAGTGCAGTGCAGAAAGTCATGGAGGTGAAATCCAGATTTGCCCAGCGTTCATTTGTATGCCTAGCAGGCTAAGAGCTTTCATTCGGCTCTGGATTGAATATAGACAGTTATGTATGTGCTATGAGGGCTAGGTTAATTAAATGTATGAATGTTCTGAATATTAACAATATCCTAAGCAGGATCACAAAGCCAGTCACTGATATATATCCTACAATTAAGATTCAATTTGCTAGGGGTACTTTTGCCATGCAGAATAGCTCTGGGTAGTTCTAAGATTAAACAGCAGAATACTGATACACTTGCTTGGTTAGAATCCAAGTGCAGAGAGGACATACTGTGTGTACAGTAGTTATATAATAAGAAATATCTGGCATTCTTAGATAGAATGCTCAGTATGCTGCCTTATTAGCAAAGACAGGCATTCTTGTGTTTACTCTGCATCAAGATACATTCTTGTCTAAGATCTGATTTCCATGAAAAAAATTACGATGACACATCACTGTAGTCTATGTGAAAAAAATATTTTGACGTGTGAAGCAAATTGGCCATTTGGTCAGGATAATTATAATAATCTAACTGATTCAAACACTTGCCATTTGGGATTGTGATCATTCAACATTGTGCGGAATGTGTATTGTTTTCACACCACATCCATATGAACGAAAGTACTTAAACATCTCAAAAGAGCCTTGTGCGTTTCGTGCCTTGTGGGCACTTAGTCATGGGCTATGACTAAGTGCCCACAAGGCACAGAAAGTGTAAGGCTCTTTTGAGACGTTTTTCTGTTTAATAAACTTTTTAACTGCATCAAGCTTTGGAGTGTGGTCTGATTTGTGCCAGCCTACTACTACACATAAAGCATATTGTTTGCCTCCCCAAGCTGAAGGTCTGGGGCTTGAGCACCTGGACCCCCCATACATTTTGGTAGTTAACCCTCATCTCTTACCAAGCCCAACACTGAGGGGCAGATTTATCAAGGGTCGAATTTAATTTTTTTAAATTCGGGTGAATGGGATCGACCCGCAAACTCAATTTGAATTTGAATGAAATTCGATTCGAGTTTTTTCACAAAAAAACTAGATTTTCAGGATGTCTCCAAACAACTCCAAATGGATTCCAGGATGTCCCCGATAGACTATAACAGCAATTTGGCAGGTTTAAGGTCTTGAATAGTCAAATTCTTAAAGGGCCTGTACATGATAAGATTCGAATTTGTTTAAAAAAAAAACCTCAAATCGAATTTTAACTATACCCTAGTCGAATTACACTAAAATAAACTTGAAAATCTGAATTTTTAATTTTATTTGGAAATTTGAATTTTACACTTTCACCCTTGATAAATCTGCCCCTGAATGTCTCTCCTGAAATTATTTGACTCTAGTGAGGACAAAGCCTCACTGTCCTGTGCATACAGTAGCTCTTAGTAAGGTTTAGGCAGAGCAAAAGCCAATGTTTTAAGAAATGTGCCATAATGGGATCTGCAAATGTGCTGAAAGAACGTGCTGTAGGAGTAAAGTATAAAAATTCCCCTCTCAGTATCCAAGAGACTGCAAAATGTGGGATTTCCCATGAAAAGCTGCATAGAGTGACTGAGAGAGAAGGGTACTAGTGTTGAATCTATTGTGAGTGCTAAGAAACTGTGCTATATTATTCGTTCACTGTGTTATTCATTGTCATTTGAGTTTATTTATGTTTAACAAGTTTATACCTGCTTCAACACGGTCTGAGTGTAAGGCAACTGGTCTGGATGTAACCCATGTATCTAAAAATCCCCCAATGGCACTCCTTAGAGCACTATTTTCTTAGCACTTGCACCTAGCCCTTGCATCTTGCACTGGTGCTGACACATTTGAGATGCAGAATGCAGTAGTTTGGCTGCTGATGAGCATTTGCCATCAGTAATGAGAAACAAGTAAGAGGCATGCTTATGGACACCCATGGGCAGCTTCTAGCAGCAGTTAGTGCAGAAAAAGGGATGCCAAGGTGCACTGGAAGCAGAAAACATGATGCTTTGCACTTGCACTCATCCAATTTTAGTTAATGAGCGATAGTATGTTATCTTCAAACAGTGTTAGTGCTTAGTTATACTGTATGTCTGCTAAAATTAGGGTGTCAGTCCTATGATGCTCAACATGTTTATTATGCATTGCTTTGAGGTAAACGCTCCTCTCAGTAACAATGTATAAATTTAGCTTCTCTGTGGGGCTTAGTTCATGACTCATGTGAAGCAAAACAATAGGTAAGAACCTTCGGGAGACAAAAATAGTTGTAATTAAGTAGTGTTGCTTGCGCTGTGTAGCCCCCGGCATTTTGTTGCTCAATATAGATTCCATAAAATCAACACCTGTTTGGCGTTGGACACAGATACAAGGCAGAATAAGATCAATTAGAGAATGCATCGCCATGTGTTTAAAACCAAATGCTGCAGTGCACAGCATGCATGTGTTTTAATGTCTATGGCTATAGAATCCAAGTCTAGCAATCCGTGTTGTGACCCAAGAATTGCTTTAAAATTCAGTAATTTTAAATCCTGTCTATTTTAGCAGATTCTGCTGCTGTATCCAAAGTGATCATAGTATCCCACGTTAAGCAGTACGGGCAACCTTTTGTCTGAATTGCATATTAGATTTGCATGCTTGTGGTACAAACTTACTATGAATTTATAAGCGACTATCAAATGAAATAAACAGGCCTCATATTTCTATCTTTATAGTATATATCTTCCATTACCAGTTCCTGGAATTATCGTTTCACTAACAAGTTTTTTTGCTGTAAGCTGTGAATACATTTGTATGTGTGCTGCAATCATACTCTTATTTAGCCAATGACGGCATGGCTCCCAGTGCACTGACCTGATGTCTCTTTTTTCTGCAGAAAGCAGATTTGGCTGTTGCAGGCCTCACAATTACAGCAGAAAGAGAGAAGGTGATTGATTTCTCCAAACCATTCATGACTTTAGGAATCAGCATCTTGTACCGCGTTCATATGGTAAGGCTCCTGATTGCATCTCCTCTCTGGAATCATTAGGCATATTTGCATGCTAATTCTTACATACTGATTACACACAATAATGAGGTTTGCAAATCTGCCGTTTTCATAATTAAATTGCAAGGTGTTATACTGACACTGCAACTAGGAAGATTAGGCCCAAATGATATGTCCAGGTTCTGAGGCAGGGACAAAAAAAGGGGCAGCTTTATACATGCAATCAATAAGTAGACTTTATAGAAAGCTTTATTACCAGTTCTTATAAAGTAATTATTTATAGGTAAAGGGATTTCTCTGTATAATGTTGACTCTCGGAAGAAATGAAAAGCAAGTGGAGCAGGAAGGCGGAAGCAATTCATAGCATTGGCTCCTGAATTAACAAAGCAAACCAAATTTCATTTTTACTTGGATGAATGCATAAAAATGAGTGGCAGGCCCAGCTGCCCAGAATTTCTACAACTACAGTTAGATGAAGTGATCGTAGCTACTTTTGAGAGCAGAGATTGTTAGAAGTTACAGTCCTGAATTCTGCTCAAGAGAGAACAATGGCATAAAGGAGGCTGGCATGGAAAAGTCTTTTAGGGAAAATGTGGACAATGTCAGCTCTGAAAAAGATAAATGAATCTATCAATGTAGGACAAGAACAGGCAATGTTATCATGTACAGATCATTGAGAGATTCACAGACAGAAATAATATAGTCCAGCCGCTAGGTATAAATGCTTTGTTACACAAATGCCTTTTTGCACGGAACACATGCAGACCACAAGCCCCTCTAACTCCTTATATTATTGATATTATTATGTGCAAATAGGTTTAATGCTGTGCTACCTTGTGATACTTTTGGTTAATAACAATTACTAATTCAATATACAATAAAATGTAGTATGTCCTAAAAGATTTTGTAGGAAACGTCCAGTAAATTCGCCATTCTCCCCACACTAGCTAGTGTATGTGGTAGGTGATGCCACTTCCACGATGCCTGGCATTGCCTCAATGTCACTGAATAATACAAACAGGAGCTGAACACATCTATCTTTTTGCAGGTGCTTAACCTATATATTCAGCCATTACCATATTAACAATTCATGGGGCAGGCACCTCTTGGCTGCACTCTTACCAAAGGGGCAAAATATAAAATAAAAATAGGAAAAGCTTACCCTAGCCCTGTAATTCACAATCAGTTAGCTTTCATGCCTAGTGCAGAATAATTAAAGCATCTGATTGTTGTTATAATTTGCAGAACTAGAACAAACTTTGCCTGTATTTCTACAAAACCCTTAAAGGAGAACTAAAGCTTAAATAAAAAAATAGATTAGAAATATTGTACATTATGTTTTGGGCTTTTGTGCCAGCCTAAGGCAACCACAACCCTTTAATAATAATAATAATAATAAAGGTCTGCAACTCCAAAGATGCCCCAGTAGCTCCCCATATTACTTTATACTAATTTACTGCTCATGCTGTCACTTACTCAGCTTAGGGACCCACCCATAATATACAGTACACAGAATATAAATGGCACAATATAGGGCTGGTTAGATAATTATTACATGGCAGCACAGAATTCAGTGCAACTAGCATCAGAATTTAATAATCAGACCTGTGGCATCAGATTATATTACAGGCCAACCTCAATTTCTGCTTGATAATTTGTAACGATCCCTAAGCTTAGCTTCTCAACAACTACTCAGAGCCTTCTGAGCATGTGAGTGCAGCCGCTTTCCAAGAACATTTCTCCTAAAATCATAGGAGCTAATTTAAGATGTGGATTTGTAAGGATTCTTAGTGTTCAAGGTTATGGGTTTTCCATGCTAATACCCAAATAGTTATCATTTCTGGTTCTGGTATCTTCGGTTCTACATAGACCAATGTTGACAAAATAATTTCCTTTTTTTTTGCATGATCTAGATTGTATGATGCCACTGAATTAGTGCCTGTTTTGGTTTCTAACTTTGACACCTTCTAAATCTTAGCCTGTGCACCCCATATGAAACTGCCATCATGGTAATGATGTATAATGTCCCGCTGAACAACATTGTTGCTCTCCAGGCTTTCATCATTCCCTGCTGCATCTGTGATTTGTTTTTCTTAAAGATGTGGTTTTAAATATTTCTATAAGAAGCATGATACAATGACCTAATATCAAAATCCTATATCTGTATTACATTATACACTGCTCAGGGCATTCATTAACTTAGTGACCTTCTTTGAGTTCCAATATTAATATGGCATGTGTGCTGTAGTGAAGATAGGAGGATGCAATTTACCTGCTGTATTTAAAGGCATGATCATAGACTCCCTGATGTTAGGAGGATGCCTTTGACTCCAGTCTTTTTAACCAGTGCACAGTTTGGGCCAATGATGCACAGTTACAAAATCCATGGCCTTTAATGGTTTACCCTGAAGTACTAAAATACATTACAAAGTTTAAGACTGTCTCTGTCCCGACATATAACAATGATTTTCCTTTTTTGAAAAGAGCAATATTCCAGACAAGACCTCAGCCAGCGTCAGCATGACCTAAATTACCAGCATATTCATCATAATCTGTATGGCCATTCCATCAGATTTAACCCAAGTTGGCAGCTTTAAATGCCTCTGTCATTTCTCCTCTCTGTCTCATGTGTTGTAAAATAATCAGTTATAGATTTCTGCCACCACTAGTTCCTAATAGGGGCCCTGTGTGCAGAGCATGACAGAGTAATTTTTTTCAATTGACTTTAATGGATGAATGTGAAGGAGAGAAGCTGATGGAAGAGAATAAAAGACTTTTAGAAATATACGGTGAGGAAGGGCGTCATTTAACTCTTTCCCTAGTATAGTTCCCTAATAAGTTCTCTAGAATGTAATTTTTTTACTACAGGATATTTGAATGAAAGTAATAGCCTGGATTCTGATGGTGTTTTAATGATTCTGTGGTTATGTCTCAGGGAATAACATCTATCATTTGCGGTTCATGTCTACTTAAGTAACGTTTGATAAAAGCAGTGATAGACTCAGATATATATATCCTAACTAATACTACATTGTTATGTGTTCATTGTTCTGCACTGTATATTCATGGCTGCATGGCTCTTTTGTTTTATTACAGGGAAGGAAGCCTGGCTACTTCTCTTTCCTTGATCCCTTCTCTCCTGGTGTGTGGCTCTTCATGCTTCTTGCCTATTTAGCTGTCAGCTGTGTGCTGTTCCTGGTAGCTCGGTAATATATTTCACATTGACTTTCTGTCACCATCTAGTGTAGATCTGATGAAAAGCATGCAGAGATAAAACCCACTTTACAACACACTGAAGTCCCCCCACTTCTTACATTAACCTGCCTCAACATAATACTTTGGTCATACTTGCTTTCTGGCAATAACAATTTTGAACTAGATTTACTAAAATGTAAAAATAAATAAATAAAATACCAGGTCATATGCTGTTTTTAGTGAATGGTTTCAACTTGTTGATTGTAAGCCTCAACTCAGGTCCATAATTTGTAGGGATGCACCGAATCCAGGATTCGGTTCAGGATTCAGGCCAGTCTGCCTTTTTCAGCAGGATTCGCCGAATCCTTCTGCCCGGCCGAACCGAATCCGAATCCTAATTTGCATATGAAAATTAGGGGCGTGTAGGAAAAGCATGACATTTTGTCACAAAACAATGAAGTAAAAAATGTTTTCCCCTTCCCACTTTTGCATACGCATATTCGGATTCTATTCTCGGCCAAATCTTTTCTGAAGGATTCGGGGGATCGGCTGAATCCAAAACAGTGGATTCGGTGCATCCCTAATAATTTGCCCATAAATCAGGCTCAAACGATGATCATTTACCATTTACCAACATTCAAAAGTTATGTAATATTTTGTAAGAAAGAAACCTTTATCCAATACTATATATATCACTCAATGACATTGGCCTTTACTGCCACAAACCAAGGAAAGCATCTGGGGTCTTAAGAACCTATATATTATAACTTCATTAACCCACCACTGCCTGGTTTGTGAATTATAATAATTTGCATCTTTTTTGGGGATCTTCATTAACTTTGATCCAGCCTCCCCTCCCCAAGGGTAAAGACTCTTGCAACTTTTTTTAAAGGACTTGTAACTTATTATTATTTATATCTGACTGCCCAAAATATTTCTTGCTAACAACAGTAGTATTTGTTTTCAAAAAGTTTACATTTTCACCACTGTGTAGAAAGTTATAAACTCCTTTTTATTAGCACACAAGGACAATGGCACACAGAGAGATTTGACGCTGCGGGAGATCTACGCTGCAGAGGGGATCAAGTCTGCCAAAAATTACTCCCCTTGCTTATTTGGATCACCACAAATATAACACATTATTTGCAATGCAGCTACAGTAATAATGTGTTTTATGTGTAGCTGTCCCCTTGCCTAACATTTGGATCACTGCAAGTAAAACATATTCATGCAATGCAGTTTTTCAACATTTCAACACTAGGTGCTGAAAATACTATTTGCCTACTGTTTTAATTAAGAAATATCTATTGTTTTTGTTTTCTGTCAGTAAGGCTAATTCCACAAGTGGTGGATTTTACCTAAACTCCTAACAGTTTCTGATGTGCCTGTATCCAGAGCCATTGTGTGGGGCTGGCATACTCATGTGTACTTGGCATACTCACGCGTTCTGAGCTGAAATCCACTTCATGTGCCTGCACCTGGCCCAATGCAGTAGCTTCGGGTGCTCAAAGCTGTTAGGAGCATTCTTGACCTACATTTATCCATAGGCTGAGAATCCGCCATCTGTGGCAGTACCCTAAGCAAGAATATGCCAGTTTCAGTTTCAAAACACATTCTGGCACTTATGGTCGCAAAGAACTTAATTATGTATTTAACACTAATAGGTTATTAAGCCCTATGTTTAAACTTACTCTCTACTACTTGTTCTTTCAAACACAATCACAACTAATCAGCAGGCCACAATATAATAAATGTTTTAGGTGCACACATTTTTTAGTGATATAGAGGGAAGTGGGGCACTCAAAATAATGAATATGATTATTTTTATTATTACAGAAGTTAGTTACTAAATTCCAAATTTATAATGTACAAGAGCCATGAATATCCTGTAGATTATGTCCTTATAATACACAAAAGCCATGAAATATCTTGTAAATTATATCTTTATAAATGTTGTGTAGTGATGTCATCAGTTATAAACGTTGAGTAGTGATGTAATTTTTGTTATGACTCACTATAACTTGTGTATTATAATAAATAAAGCACCCCTTGTTGTAAAATATGAGGACATTAGAAGTTTCCTCGGAGTTCCATGGCCTGTATAAAAACATTCGGCCTTCGGTAACTTATAATATCCTTATATTTTACAAGAGGGGGTACTTTATTCACTATATAAATGGTGCTTAGTGATGTCATCAGTTATAATTAGTGCACACGACTCACTAAAATGTGTGTATTATAATTAATTAAATAAATATCCCCTGTTGAAAAATATGAGTATACAGTATTAGAAGTCAGCTTGGAGTCCCAAGGCTTCCAGCCTAATGATATTTTATATACTCAGCCTTCAGCCTTGTGCTTTTATAACTCAACCTTCAGTCTTGTGTTTTACTGTATATGGTCATGTAACTCCTCTGTGACTTGTAATATCCTTTTATTTTACAAAAGGGATTACTTTTTCACTCCATACAAACATATCAGAGTTGCAGACCTCCACCCTCAAACCAAACACAAAAGAGTGCACAGATCTGTGTCAGGTACTGTATAGTCACCATAAGTCTACCAAGATTCCAGGTCCAGGCCTCCAATAAACGGGTTTCATCTTTAAAATTTGACTTCCTCTGGGTTCAAAGAGTGTACAAATTACGCTCCACTTATTTGACTAGTTTCTCCAGAGAAAGTTATTACTACATATTATAATTTCTTTATATCCATGAGCGCAAAAATGAATAACATAAGCTTTTCATGAGATCCCAATTTCTTGCCTGTTCCCAGGTGGGTCCAAAGACATTTTCATTCGGGTTTTGCATAAATACATAAAGTATAAGCTTGGACTGGGTAGGGAATACTAATTTTAAGTATTTAAATAAATAGACATTCAACTTGTAGGAGCCCTTGGATTCAAATTATTTTCACTCTGCATCTCAATCCAGTGACTAAAGAAATGCCTGGTAGAAATGCGAGATTTCTTTCTTTTAATCACTTAATGCATTTAGTAACTTTTTCATTTGAAACTTAATTAGATATGTTTCTTTAAAGGAATGTTGGTAATTAGATTTGTATATTGCCCACTGGTGTGTGTTGAAGGAACGTTTCCTGTGTACACGTAATCATAACTAAATTACCTTTTATGTGGTTAACTGGAAAATGAAAATAACCAGCCAATGTGTTTTACAACCATATACGAATCATCAAAGAGGATATGGGTAAAGAATTCCAACTATTTAAAAACCAAGCATACATATTTTCTAGAATAATGATGAGATACTAATTGGCTATCACGGTTGACTTTTTTCTGCTGTGCCTATATTCCACTGATAACACAATTTATATGATAATTAATAACTTGGGGAAGCACTTAGATTTGAAAACCTTGGGAAATACCTTCCAACTAAGCTTAAGGTGCTAATGAAGAAAAACTAACAACTCGTTATTTTAAATTGTATTTTCATTTTATGACCAGCCCAATGAGTATCAGTATCAGCCAGTGAAGCTGGCTATAATGTTCAGTTGTTTAGTATGTATGTATTCTCTGTATAGCAACAGATTCAAGTCTGAAATTAAGGATCCTGGCCCTTACACTTGGTTCATTGGGTTGTTGACGAGAAGATCTGTGATCCAGCAACATTTAGGAAAAATTGCCGTTTTACAAATTTTTCCTCCATTTACCTTCCCTGTACTGCGTACTCGGAACATTTGCAAACCCAGTATATTTCCAATATATCCCATTTGGATTTAATCAGTTGCACTAATGGGTCTTTTATATAATGACATAAAACTGCTTTAGCTTTATGTGATTTACATGCTATGCACATTCCATTTCAGATGTGTACATGATTTATTTATTTATGATCATTAGTCTTTTAACATTATCATTTGTTGATATGACCAAATAATATGCAGACAAATTAGTCTCTCCCATGTATCCAATGCTCAAAGCAGAACACTACACTGTATATAGAGTACATGAAAAAACATCTTGCTTGTAACTCCTTTTATGCTATGATTAAAAAGAACATAATTACAATATGTCTTTCGTAAGAATTTTATCTTCACAGTAAATGCATGAGATTATACAACTAAGTAAAGTAGGCTGTAGCAAGGTCTGTACCAATATTAAGCTCCACCCAACATAATGCAGCTGGTACCATCAATGTGCAATATGCAGTGTTGTGGGTATAGTTTTATGACACCAGTGATGGGTAATACATTTGTAGCATTATTAATGTTACCATGTATCTAAAATGTTGGAAAAACTAGACATATCATATATTTCATAGATATACCGTATATACTCGAGTATAAGCCGAGTTTTTCAGCACCAAAAATGTGCTAAAAAATTCTACCTCGGCTTATACTCGGGTCAGTGGCAGTGCACATTCCGCCAAAGCTCCAACCAATCTTTCCCCTCCTCTGTGGGAAGTTTCTTACCTGCAGGGAAACGCTGGGAAGGTTCACAGCAGACTCGCAGCAGCACATTTTGATCTCGCACCCCCAAAACAAACAGCGCAAAGGTGGGAGCAGCAGCGTGATCACTGGTGAATCTACATCAAAACCCACATGATCTGTAACGTCAGAGTGCGCGCCACCCGCACTTCAGCCGGTATCGCTATTGTTCCACACTCCTTGCGCAAAGTTGCGCACTGCTGCTCCTCTTGTGCCGCGGGTAAGCATCATTGTTTCTGGCTGGGAGGGGGTGTTCCCCGTTGGCTCCTCAGGATTGGGGGCCCCATGGATAGGTTGCGGGCCCCAATCGAGGTGCAGGGGCATGGGACTCAGTAGCACACGCTGACTCAGTAGCACAGGCTGACTCAGTAGCACACGCTGAGGTTACAGATCATGTGGGTTTTGATGTAGATTCCCCACTGATCACGCTGCTGCTCCCACCATTGCGCTGTTTGTTCTCACCACGTTATTTTGCCACTTATTTGCACACAAAAACTGATGCAGCTACAGTGCTAAAATTGTAAAATATTGCAGGTGCTACTTGTCTGCTTTGTCTGTCATTTTTAATAATTCTAATTTTCAAAACATAAAATCACAATGTTTATACTGGAACTCACGTGAGAATGACCAGAATACACTTTAATATTGATTTGTTTGCCAGTTCCCAGTCATACAAAGCAGTAAAATACCTTGGCACTTTTTAAATTAAAAGACTAAACAAAGGGGATATAATTTTAACATTTTTTCTTTTATGAAACTACAGAATGGTATTAATGTTACCAAGCCATGGAGAACGGCTGCAATCCCATATTGGTTTTTTAAAACACAAAGGTTTAACTAATATTATTATTAAATATATCTATCTACAAATACAAATAAACAAAAGGATCCTGCTTGTCTAACGGTCTTAGTTGTGTCTAGGCTTATACTCGAGTCAATAAGTTTCCCCAGTTTTCGTAAGTAAAATTAGGTACCTCGGCTTATACTCGGGTCGGCTTATACTCGAGTATATACGGTACTCAAATCACAATTAAATAAATTGCAATATTACCTAAGGTTAAATAACAGGAGGTGTGAAAATTCACATATAAATAAATCAAATGCCTGGGTGCTGGTTACGAATTGTAAATAATTTAACAAAAAATGCCTCACTCATTGGTCTTAGCAACAAAACAAAAATGTTTTTATTGAAAATTCGATGTTTTGATCACATAAAGTGACCTTCCTCAGGGAAAAAAAAAATATATACATATATTTCTATGTTCCATAAAGAGTTTATTAGATGTTGTTCAAGAGGACGTATTCTAAATCCTTGAAAACTATATTTGTATGCTTCAATGGCTTGAACCTGAATCTAGCTTTCTTAATAATGTAATAGTTGGTTGTATTCCTCTCTCATGTTTTTTAACCTATCTGTAACAGAGCATTGCTTTAGTGCCTCAGGCAAAAAAGATGACTTATGTCTCTGATTATCTAGAAGCAAAGAGAGCAACTCATGAGATAATAATGAGACGTTAATTGGTTGTCATGGAAGCTATATGTCAATATGTACATTGTTTTTAATGATTATGTGAGTATATCAACTTTCTTCTAATTAGTCTATCGTTTGAACAACAGGGAATGGTGTTCAAAGAAAATAAAATTCTTGAAAGTTTCCAAAGAAATGTTACCTAGCTAACAAGGTTTTGTCTTTTTAATTTTTCCAGCTTAACTCCATATGAATGGTACAGTCCCCACCCATGTGCACAGGGAAGGTGTAATCTTCTAGTGAATCAGTACTCCCTTGGGAACAGCCTTTGGTTTCCTGTAGGGGGATTCATGCAGCAGGGATCTACAATTGCACCAAGAGCTTTGTCTACCCGCTGTGTCAGTGGTGTCTGGTGAGTTGGCCATGTAGCTTTTGCATTCAACTTATGTGCAAACTTTTATGCTATTCTGTTTTTCCTTTACACAATGACCTAAACATTTTATTAACTGCTGTATATATAGATATACAATTTAGGATCTATCATTCAGATTGCCTGGGACCTGGGGATTTCCTAAAAGTGATTTGTTTTCATAATTCAGAGCATCATATCTAAGTTTACTAAAAAAAAAAAAAAAGTACTGTTTTATTATTACATAAATCATTTTAAAGGAGAATTGAAAATGATATGCTTAAAATAGACTCTGTGGGAGATGGCCTTATCATAATTAGGTCATGTAAAAAATTGCAAGAGCATTAAGGGGGACAAAACAAATGAAACAAGAAAGGTTTCATTAAACAGAAGTGTTTTGGCAAAATATATCGCTAAATATATCGGCAAACAAATGTAAACACAAAACTTGATTCCTATTTGACTTACTGCCTGAAATTGGACAGAGATTTTACATGACAATAACATTAACTGCGATGCAGGGCAACTAACAAATTGTAGCACCAGGGGCTAAATCTGTGTAACAGGATCTCAGAGAAAAAAAGTGAACAGCAGGTGAAGTAAAGCAGAAAGTCCCAGCCCCATCGAGGATACGTGCTCACAGTAACATAGAAAGTTAATTCAAAAATATACTCAAAAGAGATATAGATCTTTAGATCTTTTTAAAAACATCTATGTATACAGTACACAATAGCAAGCCCTGTAAAGCCAGTTATATTAATCCAAGCCTAAAGTATTTGAAAGTAAAAACTACATACAGTGTGTGTGTTTTTGTATTGCAGTAACTGCACACATTCTCTAACTGTTCCTTGCTATTTGCCCTGCCGAGTAATCACAGTTACTATAGTTCTTCTAATAATAAAACAACACAGTAATTAAACCACATCAATCCTAGCTGCACCCTATCCCACCTCCATGGATAAACTTCATCACAGATTAGTCCAAAGCCTCAAACAATGCAGAAGATATACAATAGGTAAATATTTGTACAAGAGTAAGCTTAATTCACAACACTTATGTTATTGGACAAAGGAAAGTTCATTCAGGTTCATTTAAGGGGCAGACTTATTAAGGTTCGAATTTTAGATTCAATCTCAAGATTAATCATACTGATTCAAGATTTATCATACCTGGACCCTGGGAACAATTCAAATTAGAATTTTCGCCACCTAAAATCTGCCGAGTTCATGTAGAAGTCAATTTGAACATGTTAATAGCCTTCCTGATATTCAAGTTTTTTACTAAGAAAAAATTTGATTAGAGTTTAGTCGAATTCAATCCAAATTTGATTTAAGTTTTCAGGTCAGGGATATTCGTTCGAGTTTTAGACGTTTTTTCTTAAATAAGATACTATTCGAGTTTCGTGGTCATTCGAGGTAAGATAACTCTACCATCTGACCTTTGATAAATCTGTAAAGCATAAAAAGTGTAACCATACCTTTAAAAAGACATTGGATTGAACATGATATTCATACAGAACATACAAAATTCAACACAGATTGTTTGCATTAAAAACAACAGCAAACAAAAAAATAACAAAATATTCTTAGGTAATGAAACAATGGTTTCATGCAACTAATCAGGTCGTTAAAGGAATGATGTGAGTATTAAAGGAACTATAAAGTCTTTAAATATACTGTATTACACTTGCTGAAAGTGCTTTTATGTGCACTTATTTTCTGCTGTTAGCCATATTAGCAGTTTTATCAACTCAGCACCTCTGTGTCAGGCTTCAGGACTAAATGAATTCCACTCTGTTCCCCCAGCTCAGCACAAGTTTCTAAGTTCCCCACAAGTTTATTATGAGGTCTTGCCAGTGATCTGACATGGCCGTGATGCATTCACTTGAAAACTTAATTTGTAGTAGGACTGTACATCATCTTTCAAAAAAAAGGGCCCAGTTCAGCATATAATCACATGGATGATATATAAATATATATTTAAAATAACAAAAAGACCAGCATTTATGGGGCATGCTATGAATAGTGTTAACATATTGAATGAACAACCAAGATTTGCTAGGGGCATTTGTTAAAAACATCCTTAACCCTGGAAAAAATAGTGTAGAAAGCATTGTAAAACAAATGGCAAATTTATAAAGCATGTATTTTTTTTTTTTTTTTGCTGTCCAATTGCTGCGCATAACATGTAAAATACACTCTTATATTTATGTTGTAAGCAAATTGAAATAATTATTAAATGAAATAACTAAATATTAAATAAATCTCAAGTGCCCTGGTGACAGAGTGGACATATAGTATTTATGTCTTAAAAGGGTTAAATAACCCATTTAAGTCAATGAGAAACATTTAGGTGGTAAGTAAATGACTGGGCTGTTTTCACTTGGTGATCGATTGGTGTTGTGTGGTCTACTTGGTCACCTTTTTTTTTTTTTTTTAAATAGTTTTTTTCTTAAACTAAAATCAGGGAAACACTGAGCATGCTTTATATATACACCATTTATATGGCTCATTGTTTAACACCAAGACTGAAAATGCATAATTTCTTTCCATACAGGTGGGCATTTACCCTGATAATTATTTCGTCGTATACAGCCAATCTTGCTGCATTTCTCACTGTGCAAAGAATGGATGTCCCCATCGAGTCAGTAGATGACCTGGCAGACCAGACCACAATCGAATATGGTACAATTCATGGCGGCTCCAGCATGACCTTCTTCCAAGTAAATGTCTTTTTGGAGATGGTTGGGAGCACATATTGAGAACTCATCTTGTGCAGTAGAAGCAAGTGCCATTCATTTAGGAATGCTATACAAATAAATATCCAGCCTACTATAACTAAGTCTACTCTTTGCATTAGATTTGCCATGCTGGTTTCAGAAGAACATACATCCACTCACTTCATACGGTTCCTTCTTTTTTGTGAGGTTTTATTCAATTATTAAAAGACCATTTTATACCTTTATTTCTTATTTTACCTCTGTATGTGTCTGATTAAAGTATAAATGCACAGTCTATAATGTATAATAAATTTTGGTTTTTCTTTTATTCCACCAAATTTTATACTTAAATTTGAGTAAATAAAAATAAGAAACTTTAATGAAGGTCTAATTGGCCATATATCCATTATTTATATCAAACAATAAAGCCCCCTAGGGTTCATAAATCCTTCCTCATATATGTCAATCCATTTTTCTGTGAAGTCCCAACGCACAACTGAAAGGGGCCTACATATATATAAGCACATGGGCCAAACTGCCAATAGAATAGTTCCCTTGTGACTGAAAAAAATGTTAATTCTAATATCATCAGACAAGAATGAACAACCCCCTATTAAGCCGATGAGCGTTAGCAAGTTGGTAGGTTATAGATGACAGGAAATGCAAAAGTACAACAGCCAGCAGGTCTTGATAAAGGCAAAAAGTATGTTCCCTAATACAGTTATGGGACCTGTTATCCAGAATGCTTGGGACCTGGGGTTTTCGGGATACAGGGTATTTCCGCAATGTGAATCTTCATACTTTATCTACTAAAAAATAATTAAGCATTAATTAAACCGGATAGGATTGTGTTGTCTCCAATAAGGATTAACTATATCTTAGTTGGGATCAAGTACAAGGTACTGTTTTATTATTTCAGCAAAAAAGGAAATATTGTTTAAAAATGTGAATTATTTGGGTAAAATAATTAATACAGAAAACTATATATATATATATATATATATATATATATATATATATATATATATATATACACATATAAGTTTATATGTTTGTTTGTATTTGAATGGTTTGTTTTGTTTTTGAATGGTGCATGCATGATTCAAAATTCTATAATATAAAGGGTCTATACTTTTTATATATATTATAAGTCTTCTGAATTTTGCTGTAATTGAGAATTGTGATTGAAATACCAGAGTCATATTTACTTCTATGAGATACATATATTGACAGACTCTTTGAAACATCAACTGTTTTTCTGCTTAACTGCATTTATTTCCCACCTGATAATCTTTTGTAGTTAAGTGGCTGGAGTTATAGTTGGCACCTGATGACAGTAAGGCCTTCAGCATTTGAAATTCTTTAGGGACTTATGGGCAGGGATGCAAATTAGAGTTGGCAGCAAGGTCACAAATGAGAACACAAATGATTATGCAGTATGGTAGTACAGGGATAAGGCAGAAGAGAAATCCATATACAGGCAAGAATTGGTACACATGAGATAAACAGAAGCCTAGTCAATAGCAAGCTATGAGTGATAAAGAATAGAGATATGTAGACATGGACAGGAGGCAAGCTGCAGATCAAAGCAAAAACATCAGGGTGAAAGCAAAAGGGCACCAATCTAGCAGGAGCTATGATCTCAAAATCACCAAGAGCACAAAATACATTTCAAAATAACATAAATAGTTATGGAATAGAATACCCACCAGTTATTAACAATATAAAGATCCCAGGATACCATTACTGAAAGGAGTAATACTGATCACAGAAATCTTTTTTCAGCCTAATGACTTCTGCTGATACTGAATCTTTATTTTTACTCTGTGTTTATTGTATTTCTTTTAACAGTATTCATGGGTCATTAATGCTTCTTGTACTTAAGCTTTTTCTCTGGACTCTAGAGAGTGAACTGATGTATTCTAACTCCCACCACCTTGCAAAGAGCAATAATAATTTGTACATAATTAACTACACCCCCTCTGTGAACTGTGATTTCTGCACTTTAACAACCAAAAAAAGGATTTTATTATGCAAATTGGAATAAATCATCCCACTCACCTTTTACAGAGAAAAACAGTTTGCCTGTATGTGATTTCTCTCTATTCTTTAGAGAATACTACTTGTAGCTAAAGGCTTCCCTTGTACCTCCTCATGTGAATCATATGCAGTGTCCCTACTGACACTGGAGAACCTTGGTGTTACTGCTACCCTCATAGGCAGTGGTAGCTCCAGGGTTCCAGGGTCAAGTGACAGTGAATGTGCACCTAAAGGATTGGATGCAGATGTCAATAAACAGAGATTTTCAGTGCAGTTGTCTCCTAATACACCTGCAACTCCCTTGTTTTAATACATAACCAACAAATACATCAGGCGCATTGACCCCATGATGGTGCTATTATGCTGGAATCCTGAAGAATACTTTACATTGTAGGTAAAAAAAACATTGCAACTTCCACTCAAATTTGCATTTTGCACTCTGCACTTGTCTTTTTCAGTTGTAATGCTATAGTAAATTGAGGCTCCCAGGGCCCCTAAATTACCATGAGCTTTAAGAATTATTTGCCGCAGTGAAACTTTCTGTCCTAGGCATGAGTCCTCAATATTGGAGGCAGGGTACTGTTGTAGTTTGATTAGCTATTGTTACACAGAAATGGCCATCAGTGGTTCTAGTAAATTTACCAGAATGTAACATGAGAACACAGAAATACTGTACATGGGTTTTGAATATTGAGCAGTCAGCATATACTCAAGATACAGCACTGTAAGAAAAACATTCACCTCCTTATGACATTTAAAGAGGAATCGAATCAGCCATAGATTCTTCTCTTTTTATGAGAACCCTTCTCTGAGTGGAACTATCTAGCCCCTAAGGACTACACACTGGTTCCCTCTCTGGACAACAATGCTCCTGGGAATCTAGTCCCTCTATGACTCTTTGGTGGAGCTCAAACTGCTCAGCTAAATATCCCTGAATTAACTGTCTCTCCTAGAGAGACCTATAACAGGAGATAGTTCACCACTCACTAGATCCTGCACTGGTTTGGGGTTTCACTCTTGACCCCCTTCCCGTTGTCAGGGAGTCTGTGGCTGAACCACATGGCTTCTAAATATATATCATTTTAACACTTGTGGCTAAACTGGGGAACTCTAAAGGGCAAAATCCAGGAAGAGGAGACTCTCTCCTTTATAAATTAAGGGGCCCCTTAATGGCCATACTTTGCAAAATAAATGGGGGGGGGCTTTTTACCAGTCCCTTACACAATTAAATTAGAACAAAACTACTATACATGTCATTTATTATGAGCAAACATTTTGCTGAAATACCATATTTAAGGTGGCTTACTCCATTCTACTTGTACTTGCAGCTAGACCTGTTTGGTATATGTATGTATAATCTGATTTTCCTAAACTGTATTTGCTGTATACCGAGTGGTGCTATTACTGCTTGCTCTGTGCTTAAATTAAAAGGACATCAGAACAAGACGCTTATTAATATTGCATTGTGTGAAACATTTTTCATTACTTAAATCAAATGTTAAAATTTTAAGAAACCAATTGTATTTCGATATTATTTCGAGAATTATCATTTTATGATGAGTACTTATTGTTCAGAACAGTAACCGCCATTTAAAAACACAACCCATGCTGTAACTGTAAAATTGCATCTGCTGCATTACTGACTGCTCAAAAGTTTTACTGTTGTTAAAGGTCATGTTTACATTTACAGTAATTTTTAGTACGTAATAGACAAACCAATATTAGGGAAATTTATATTTAAGTTTTTATGGTTTGTTGCTGCAATTTCATAGTTATTATTTTTTAATGATTAGCTTTCTTTTTAGGACCTGGACTTCCATTTGATTTTAAAACTGCTACTTGGTTGCTAGGGCAATTAACCTTTAGTAACCAGATGACAGTTTAATTTCTATGTAAAAAAAACCAGGAGTTAAAAATGGAGTACCAATTGCACTCTGTCTTAGCAACCTGTTGTTGGACAAGAAAAAATAGACAACATAAGGAATCTGGCCAGTGCCAGTATGATATGCCTAGCTGTGGACTTTTCAAAAACATACATTTTGAGAAAATAGTGTGCCTGAAGACTTTATTATCATTAATATTTTAATAATATACTGCTATGCCATGCTTGAAACAAAGGCCAAATCTGGCATTAAAATCAGGGTGGCAAATAAGAGGGTGACATTTAATCAAACTGATATAATTTGTTATGTTGGGAAATGAGATTTGTGCTATTTAAGGGAGGAATAGGAGTGTTTTGTGTATGGCAGTACAATAAATCCTACTGTATTGTATTTGTAAGTATGTAAGTATGTAAGAAATGTAAAATGTTGTGAACATGGTACAGGTACAGCATCTGTTATGCAGAAAGCTCTGAATGACAGGAAGGTTGTCTCCCATAGAATATATTATAATTAAAAGCAGTATTTTGTACTTGATATTAAAATTAATCCTTATTGGTGGGAAAACAATCCTATTGGATTTATTTGATGTTTAAATGATTTTTAGCAAACTTAAAGGAAAACTATACCCCCAAAATGAATACTTAAGCAACAGATAGTTTATATCAAATTGAATGACATATTAAAGAATCTTACCAAACTGGAATATATATTTACATAAATATTGCCCTTTTACATCTCTTGCCTTGAACCACCATTTCGTGACTCTATCTGTGCTGCCTCAGAGATCACCTGACCAGAAATACTACAACACTACCTGTAACAGGAAGAAGTGAGGAAGCAAAAGGCAGAACTCTGTCTGTTAATTGGCTCATGTGACCTTACATGTGGTTTGTATGTGAGTACAGTGAATCTTACAATCTCAGGGGGCGGCCCTTATTTTTTAAAATGGCAATTTTCTATTTATGATTACCCAATGGCACATACTACTAAAAACGATTTTATTATGATAATGGTTCATTTACATGAAGCAGGGTTTTACACATGAGCTGTTTTACTCTTTAGTGTCTTTTAATAGAGACCTACATTGTTTGGGGGGTATAGTTTTCCTTTAAGGTATGAAGTTCCAAATTACAGAAAGATCCCTTATCCAGAAAATCTCAAGGTTCTGAGCATTCTGGATAGCCAGTCCCATACCTGTATATGATATTGTATATGTCGAAATGCAACATTACTTGTTAAGAAACATTGGAAGAAACATAATGTATAACGGGCCTCTTCATTAGGTTGTTGCTTTATGAAGTAGAACACCGCTAATTCTCTGTATTTCATTTATCCCACTTAGAATTCCCGTTATCAAACCTATCAGCGAATGTGGAACTACATGCACTCAAAGCAGCCGAATGTATTTGTCAAGAGCACAGAGGAGGGAATTGCAAGGGTGTTGAACTCTAACTATGCCTTTCTGCTGGAATCCACTATGAATGAGTATTATCGACAACGCAACTGCAACCTTACTCAGGTCGGCGGCCTGCTGGATACCAAGGGCTATGGCATTGGCATGCCAGTAGGTAAGGGCTTTAATTTTTCCAGCATTTTTTTTGACTTGCTGATTCTGTCTATACAGTTGACTGATCTGCAGTTTGAAGGTTGCAGTAAGGTTTGTAGGCATTTTTTAAGAAACAGCTCTCTGCAGGACATTTTTCATAAAAGTGAGCTACAGATAGATTATCAACTACAAAAAATATGTAATATCCTACAGATGTCATAGAAGAGAAAGAGTACTGAATTATCCAGGAAATTTCTGCTTTCCCAAAAATTCACCAAAGCAAATTCATCAATCTTGGATTAGTCCGGAACATTGCTAGAATTCTACGTTAGGGGAAGATTAAATAATGTTCCGAAATTTTACCATATGTCATGCAATTGTGGCAAAAATAGCAGTAGTGTTCTGCAAATCAATATATCATTTTTAAGAAGTTAATATTTATTCAAAAAATGTGAGCAATACAAACCAAACTTCTGCTACCTAAAAACTGTCAACATTGCATAGAAGTCAATGGGAAGTGTATCTATAGTAGTCAAGGAAGTTGCTAATTGAGTTTTCTCCCCATGATTTTATATCATTCAGGATTTCTCAACTTAGTTGAAAATCAGTGTAAAGTGCAAAATGTTTGATTATTGCAGCAGTTTGAAGAGAAAAATATGCTATTTGTATTCATTTTATTTTTTGTTAAATGTTTAGTAAAACAGAGAAATTAGAGACGCTAGTACAGTAATGCTGGAAAGTTTATAAACCCTTTAGAATTTTCAATATTTCGAATAACTATAACCTAAAATTTCATCTACTTGTAAAACTAGTTGGAATAGGGAATGAACTAAAATTTGTTAAATTCAGAATTGAGGGTAGGAGCGCTCTGCTTCGCAGCACCCATGGCCACACACTGACTGATTGCACCACCTTGTGATGTGGCGGCACAAGAAATTGTGCCATGTTTTGGCAAGAAAATTCAAAAAAAGAATGCCAGAGACCTGGGTTCAATCCCTGAATTTGGGTCTTTTTTACTAAAGTTCCTGGGTACTCCTAAATTGTTAATTGTAATCGCCTTAATCCATTGGTTCCTGACATCCTGCTTTGACTCAGACCTTGCTACTCTTTGCCTGGAAAATGACTACAAACTCTCTTAATCCTTGGACTTTTTCTGCATACAGCTTCCTCCGTGGTCCCAACTACAAGTGGTGCTAGGCCCTGACACTGAGAAAGCCAGTCGGATGACTAGCGAAACATCGTCAACAGAATAAAAAAATACAGCAAGTCCAGTTGATTTTACTTATTAGTATAGATATACTATGGTCTGGATGAATGAGAACATTCACAGAAATATTACAAGAAATATTTAATGCCTTCTCAATATCACAGCCTCCCTCCCCAACTAATAGGTTTACTTTTTCAACTTTAGAATTTCAGCTCTTAAAGTTGCTGGTAACCAATGGGGCACTGCTGCCTGAAGCGAGTTTTATAGCTTGATGACAAGAACCTCCTGGTTTAAGGTCATATTGGTGCCAGATTATTGAAACTTCAAAAGGGTTCACAACGTTATAGGGTGTTATTTATCAAAATTCATGGAATTTTTTCCTGAAATATACTCTGACCAAATCCGCACTGGTAATTTCACCTTATTTATCAATATATTTTCTGGAAAAATTTGAGTGCTGGGAAAAAAACTCTTGAAAATTGTACGAAAATTCAAATCATATGAATTTTTCAGATTTTTCAGATTTTCCAAACCTGAAAACTACATTTTTTTGGATTTTTGCCTAAAAACCATAATGTCTTTCAATTTTTGCATGAAACCAGCACAGATCAGGATATCTTTGGGACTTCTCCCATTGACTTATATACAACTGAGATGCCGGATTTTCGGATTCGGATTTTACAGTAAAAAAAAAACTAACTTTTTTTAAGTTTTGAGCTTTCGGACTTTAATAAATAAACCCCTTAAAGTATAACTGTAAATCAGTGTGCTACACTGGACAAAATGTCATGTCAAAATGGTGCAATACTTCATTTAGGGGCAGATTTGTCAAAATGTGAGAGTAGTGCTCACTAAAGAAAAATTCCCACCTATTTTCTATTCATTATATTTTTTAGAATAAGTATTAGATACATATGATTCTAAAAGTAGGCAAGTGGATGATTTTTTCTGTGATCTCTCACATTTAGGAATATGTGATATAGTATGTTTGTAATATTTTTACTGAACCGTACATTGGTTTTAGTATATTGAAAGTATTTGCTTCCAGTCTGAGAAATATTTGTATATATGTATATATATTCGAAGTTGAAGGATTTACATTCGACAGTCAAATATCGAGGGTTAATTAACCCTCGATATTCGACCCTATGTAAATCTGCCCCCTGTCTTCTAGAAAATCATTTAAACATTAAATAAACCCAAATATGCTTGTTCTGCCTCCAGTAAGAAATAATATCTTAGCTTATCAAATACAAAGTATGGTTTAATTATTATAGAGGAAAAGGAATTGATTTAAAAAAAGTTAATTATTTAATTAAAATGGAGTCTAGAGGGCCATCCCTTAATTCTGAGCTTTTTGGATAAAGGGTTTCCAGGTACTGTATCCCATACCTGTAGTATTACAACATAACTAATACTAACATTGTGCACTCTATGAGCACACACTGTGGGGCTGCTTATTTTTTTCTTATATTCTCCTTGTTGCTTTCTGTTAAAAAAAAAAAGCTACAAGTATTTGCCCATGAATGTAATATAAATCTAAAGCACAAATTGTATATAAGGTTTAGTGTATTACAGATTGCTTCTCCAATCTGTGTCTTGTGTGTGATGTAACTATTGAAAGTAAAACACTTTTGGACAATTCAATGTGCTTTAGGCTCTGCTTTTCGTGATGAGTTTGACCTTGCAATTCTTCAACTGCAAGAAAACAATTGTCTGGAGGACCTGAAGCGGAAATGGTGGGATGGAGGTAAATGCCCAAAGGAGGAGGACCACAGAGCAAAAGGTAACACAAGTCGCTCATCTCAGATATTACTTTTTTATTTTGCACTTTTGCGAAAAATTGAATTATTTATATTCTCAACTGCTATTCCTATTATGAATCTAAGATGGTCACAGGCTTCCAGGACTTTATTTTAGAGATACTGATTTTCTGTTAGCTTTATTATAAGGTAGTAGAGCAGAACAGAAATATGTAATTTAATTTAATTTGACTTGTCTGTTTTAATGATGGCAATGGTTCTCTGTAGCACAATGTTTCTTATGCCAGTGTTCATATCAATCATAATAGCCATATCTCTTTATAAATGATGTGACAAATTACTCTCTCGTTAAGTCTTATTTTCCCTTGCAATAGAAGTATTTAGTTGCTTTAAAACTTTGCTCATTAGGAAGTAGCACAGTTAAAGGGATAGTTCCATATTAGAGGGTAGCCCCGTGGTAGAGTATTAATGCTATAATGTTCTGGGGTCTTGGTGTGATTCAAACTTGGGCACTATCAAGGGACTGGGCCACTGAGACAACAGGAAAAAACCCGGTGGACTCTGCTGACCCAGACACGATCCCTGACTGCCCTCCACCATTACTTCCTGGTGCCCCCTGTCATCACTCCCTGCTGCCCTCCTCCCCTTATCACTGCAAATGTAAGTATAAGGTGCATGCAGGGGGGTACTATCTTTGAAGAGTTTAATATTTTCACCCCACTTGTCCATAGGGTTTTCTTTCTCTACGTTTTCTACCATACCTCAAAAACCTACTGCTAGTTTAACTGGCTTCCTTTTAATTACCCAAGCTTCTATGTGCATGGTAGCATGCAATATATAATAAATCATCTCTGTAATAAATATGTGGGTGCTCTATACATAATGGATAAAAATACAGGTGCAATATATGTTGCAACCAATGAGTATTTATAACTTGTTAAACATCACATTGACAAACTGTATAGTGGTAAAAAAAAATTAAATGGCAGATTTGTTAAAAATGTTGTGTACACAAAAGGTTAGACACATACTGTAACTGTATGGCATGTCAGTTATAAAAATTGTAAAGAATTTCAAAAATTCCTTTTATAAATAGGGAACAATATCGGTATTATAGAAGGAAAGCAAGCAAGGTCATGATGTTCAATGCTATTTTTCGAAGACAGCTTTATGTTTATTACATGGTTAGAATTTTAGTGAGTCTTAAGAAGGCCATCGGAGCACTAGAAACCTAGCAGACAATATAAAGCTGTTTAAATGCACCAGCAGCAGTCACATTCCCTGTAATGCAGAGAACATAATAGAGGTTGTTCAAAATATTTAAGCGTAGTAGTATTTGGAAAGAACATGTTAGGACCTCATATTCTCAATACATAAAGTATTTTATTACTAAGACCCGTATCTAAGCTATCATAAATATGTTATAGCTTGAAAGTCTCTGACACACACAAAGGGCCAGATTCAATTTGATGATAAGAGTTTATCTCCGACTATTATTCCAGATTTTCCTATGGCACCAGATCCAATTTAAGTCCAGATTCAAATCAACGAGAAAACTTTATTTCTTGGTTTAGCATGTGAAAATGACTTTCAGTTTGTGGAGAAAAAGAAAAACCTTCAGAATAATTTGGTTCCAGTTTTCCCCCATAGACTTCAATACAGGTTTCATGTGATGAGCAGTGAGATCTGTTTTTCTCCTCAAATTGAATCTTGTACATCAGTTTTCACTCGATAAACCATCAAATAATGTTTTCTAATTGGTTAAATCTGGCCCAAAGTGCTGCAGTAAATTGCACAACTGGCATTTGTGTAATATAACTGTAATTATTTAGCAGAAGATTACTTTGCAAGAATGCAGAAATAAGGAGGAATATTTGACCTGCAGTGTTCATAACAAGGAAAGCAATCATCTTCCTGAATGGAAGTAACCCCAGGTGTCAGAAGCACAGCTCAAATTAAGTCAATAACATTTCAGGTACATTTAAATGATGTTTAAGCACAAAGAAGACCAATTTCTTTTGACAAGGCTTTGACTAATGACTTTTCAGGACACTACTGTAACATCACAGGACATTGTAAACGTGGCAATCAAAAAGCATATATAGCATTGTTTATGGCTATTTTACACTTTTTGGGGTAATGGCACATAGGGCATTTTTTCGCTCATGCAGGAGAATGTCAGTGGGTTCTTTTGGTTGCATGTTACCAACAATCGCTTATTTGGATACGATTATTAACTAAAATCTCATTATCTAAATTTAAAAAACAACCAGACTCCCATACCCGATTTTACCTTGTTTAAAAAAGCTTGAATTAATTCAGGTAAAAACTCGATGAAATCGAGCAAAACCTCGCATTGTACAATTTTTTCCCGGAATTTTCCCCAAAAGCCCGAATGTTTCGGATTTTTGCCTGAAAAGTCCGAAATGGTTTGTTTTTTGGGCTAATTCCATCGCAGACCACAGAAACATCAAAATAGAATAGGGACATTTGCAATTGACTTACACACAACTTCGGCAGGTCTGAGATGGCGGATTTTCGGATTCAGTTTTTAATAAATCTCGATAAATTTGAGTTTTAAAGAAACCCCCAAATTATTTTAGTTTTGCCCCAAAAAGCCAGACCGGAGTTTAATTAATAACCTCCATAATGTAACATGAAACAATACGGGTAATGACTATTTTTTGTGCACACAACTTCTACCCCCTCCTACAATAGCCCGTCACTCTATTTGACTATACAACATTGCACTTCAACATTCCACAGGGTGTAACAAAATCAAAAAAAACATGAACCCAACAAACCCATTTAACCCAAAACCACATTCCTCCCACCTGGCCAGATTGCTATTGCTATTCAGTAATATTGTAGAACTACTTAGCAAGGCATTTGACAAATTAGAAACATATCTAGAGGGTTTTAAAGGTGCTAAGCTTCAGGCTGTCTCTCATTTACTCCAAAATCATACACCTCCTTAGGACATTTAATAGTACCAGAAAACCAAACTGCAGCACATTGCGACAAAGGAAAAACATGCACCTTTAAGTTTTCAAAGGTGCTGAGCTTCAATCTGCTGATTCCCAAGTGCAGTACAGTTCCAACCTTGTTTTATGTCTTTAGTTTCAAATGGAAAACAAAACAGTCCAAGGGCTTTGAGGAATTAGTCATTTTGTTTTGGCTCGTTCACCGTTTTTTTATTTTTCCTTTTTATTAGGATCTTTTCATAATTTACAAGGCATTCATGATTTTAGAGAAATAGAGTTTAAGGGTGTTATTTATCAAAGTTCGAGTTTGGGAGGTTAAAGTTTTTTCTAGATTACTGATATGACAAAGGACGAGGGAATGTGCATTGATCAATTTTTCTTCTTTTTTCCACTAATAAATGAGCCTCCTACTAAAGAGAATATTTTGAGACTGCATATTTATTAGAAACAATGCATGGAATTTTGTTTGAAGTCAGGTATCCTTTTTGTGTGTAACTTCATGGGATTCTGAAATCGCGTCTTAAGTAAGATGTTTTCAGCCCAAAGGGATGTTTATATCATTAGTGAGTTCTATTTTGTATATGATATACAACACAGTCCTAGCAAGATGACACACAGCAATTAAATGCAGTCCACCCTTTGGGTTCAATTAATCCTACTCCCAAACTTCAGCAAACATAGGGAGGAAAGCAGTTTGCCATTACCAGCTAGGTAACTTGTTTTCCTAAGCACCCTGGCTGGCACATATTAAATGACCCCTAGTGACTTCTATACATGTACTGAATATGCAGATGAGTCTGTGGCACAGGGTTGTCTGATAATTTGGGAGCCATTAACATCAAGGGACTCCCAATATAAAAAGTTGGACTGCTTAATGTCCCAATAGGATCTTTTCCTTTTTCATCACTTCCATGTCTCTACTCTCCTATATGTTTGTCATGGATTGCCTGCTTTTTGTTTTTAGTGGGGTTTGCTTGCTTCCTTTTGAATTACAAGCCTGAAAGTGGTTTTATACAGGTCACTAGTCAAATAGAAATTCCCTCGTACACATCCCTTTATATGATAGTTTCTAACATGAAACACAACAACATTTTGGTATGATTTGTCACTTCCATGCACTCTCATCTGTTCTGCGGTTCTGCAAGGTCAAGCATGACACTAAAGAAATTAAAATGGAAGCCGTAGTTCTGTAGTTAAATTAGAAGGAAAGTCTGTTTGCACTTGGGGGTGCCCAACAAAACTTGAACCTTAATATATAACCCCCAAAATGAAATGTTTGCACATTAGTGCTCCATGGTGGCATGAGAGGGTTCAAACTGTCAAAAGATGAAGAGGTTGCACATATTCCATATTCCTTGACATATTCTTATGAATTATCGTTGGGGGCCACAATATTTCTTAAAAAAACGTGAAAATGAAATTGCAATATGGCATTGAGTTCACAGATTTGCGTGATTTCTAAATTTCTGCTGCAAATCATGCTGAAAGTCATGCCAAAGAGATGTTGCCACACTGATATATTCTGACACAAGTTTTATCTAATAATTATATTGACATTTACGTATTTTAATTCCTATTTATCACCATTTTATAAGCAAAGACCCTAGATTTGTTGTCATTTTTGTCTTTCAGTGTGTTGTAATCTGTTCAGTATTTATAGATTAGATAACCATTCTCTCAACCTCTTTTTTTTATTTTTAAACAGGTCTGGGAATGGAAAACATTGGTGGTATATTTGTGGTATTAATATGTGGGCTTATTGTAGCTATTTTAATTGCAATGCTGGAGTTCCTTTGGACTGCACGGAATGCTGAAGACAGTGAGGTAACTTCCAATATACATTCATCTTTATGTAATATGTAGCTAGGGACATTTCTTTCCATTGATATTTCTTTTGAAACAATAAATATATATAATATCCACTTAATATTCTGTTGGTTTATCCACAGACTTGTAAACATGTGTTAAGAAGTTTTAAGTGCCAATACCAACTGGGCAATTTACAGTAGATATTCCAAACTGTATTCTTATTTACTGTATATTAGTACAATATATACAGTATAATATACTGCAAGTAAATGTAGAACTAGAAGAAGGGAACATATAATTTACTGCATCAGTTCTTTGCTTTCTTTCTCAGTCTACAGGAAAAAATAATGATGAACAGTAGAGTAAAATTCATCAACCATATTTGTGCTCCTGGATATCTACTACCGGAAAACTTTTATTTACCTTTATCCTACCCCAAGTTGGCAGTCTGCAACAAAAAATCCATGTTTTACTTAATAGTCTTAAACCTATCTTTACTAGATAGATTGTGTAATTCTTTCACAAATAGAAGGAAAATTGTGTAGTAATCTTTTCATGCAATGGACAAACGTAACATTATTGTAAGGGGTATGGGGTTACCTGTGCGGCGGGGACGCCCGCCGCATGGTCCGTGAGCCGGCACTGGTGCCGGCACCATCTTGGATTCTAGGGCGCGTGCGACGCAGGCACGCTGGCGCATTTGCACCAGCACATTTTTGGCGAACGTTTGGCGCGAAATTTGAATATATTTAAGGGCCATTCTGTGTTCGGCCCCTTGCCCATGATAGAACTTTGTTTCTAAGTAGTTTCTGAGCCTAGTGCATCTGTATCTTGATTATCCGTGTTTGACCCTGCCTGTATCCTGACTACTCTGAACTCTGTATCCTGACCCTTGCCTGCCTACGACAACTCTTCCTGCTTAACCCCTTGATTGACAACCCGGTTTGACCCTTGCCTGCCTGACGATTCTGATATCCGCCTGCCTTGACCCAGCCTGTCTGACCATCCTTCTGCCTAATCCTTTTGTACCGTGACCTTCAGCCCAAAAAGACTTTGCTAACAGCCGTGCCCCTTCGCCAGCCAGAACATCTCGCCTTGCACCCCTCGTTAAGTCCAGGTGGCACCCAAGTAAGCTGAGGGCTCCTCCCGAAGCCCATCAGTGGTCACACTACTGGTGAAGCCGAGCCGAAACCAGGGTGCTTGGCATTTGTTCTGGTATGGGGTGCCGGCCGTGACAATTATATAGCCAATTTCGCTAAAACCAATTCCCCTTATCTAGAAATATCTGAGTTATTGAGGCTCATTTATTAATGCAGCGCAGCGCTAAAAAGGTCTGATATTTGCCCAGAGCATGCGAGTATTTATTAATGTTACGCACAACCCTGCAAGATACCTTAAAAAGTGCGATTGTGCGCTGTTGTAGACGCAGGCAGTTGAGATGGCGCGGAACTGCGTCTCAGTTGTCGCAATGCTTATAATAAATTGTGCGCTCTGGAAGTCCGCAAAGGTAAGGCTTAGTTGTGGCATGTATGAACGCACATCTTATTTTAGTTGCGCTACCTATCGCGCATATTGCGTTCAATGTGCCCCACCTGCGTTTATTTTTACGCAAATATTTCTTTGCTTCCAAAGGTTTTTCGGCATCCTGGAACTCTTAAAGGAACCTTGGTCTCTTTTAAAATGTTGGGGGCGAGACCTGGTTGCTTGTTCTCCTTTGAGTTATCTTTTAGTTTAACATTTGGTTAGTGGTTATCATTTTCCATTAGTTGTACAGTTTGTTTTAATTAGCTTTTTATTTAGCAGTTCTCTTGTTTGCAGTTTTAGCAATGTGTTTGCTAGGGTCCAAATTACCCTAGCAAACATGCATTGATTTCAGTAATAGATTCAGATATGAAAAGGTTAGGCTTTCAATAGAAACTGGAGTAATAGACACAGCATTTGTTTTATTAGTGGGGGTCAGTGATCCCCTTTGGAATGCTGGAAATACTCTGAAGAAATAGGCAAATAAATATAAAACTGTAAAACATTAATGATGACCAATAGAAAACTTGCATAGTACAGGTATGGGACCTATTATCCAGAATGCTTGGGACCTGGGGCTTTGTGGATAATTGGTTTTGGCTTCCAAAAAGGATTAATTATATCTTAGTTGGGATCATGTACAAGCTGCAGTTTTATTATTACAAAAAGGAAATCACTTTTGAAAAATTGCATTATTTGTTTATAATGGTGTCTATGGGAGACGGCCTTTCTGTATTTTGACACTTTCTGGATAATGGGTTTCTGGATAATGGATCCAATACCCGTTTTGGTAATTCTATAACATATTTAAAGGTTAACCACCCCATTAATGGACAATGCTGTTTCTAAGTTTCATTATTCTCACTTTTGTAAGTGTACTAAGGGGATACCTATATGTGCCACAACATGCTTGTATTGCTAAGCACTTCTGCCTTAAAATACTGGCTGGGTGGCAACCCTATAATAGCAAGTGAGAGAATACAGGCAGAATACTGACAGTCAAAATAAAATAGGCCTTGACATTCAAAACACACATCTGAAAAACAAACATCCCCACCAACAGGCAGCAGACACTAATTGCCAGAACCCAATTTAGCAGTATTGCCCTGCACACATAAGTAAAATTGACATTCAATCAACATGAATTGCAAAAATGTGAACAGACTAGCGTAGCTATTTTGACGCCCCCAGCCACACCCCCCTCTTAAACACGGCACAGTTTGCGACATAAATGCCCAATCTTTTGCACAAAGAGCATAAAAAAAGCCATCGCAAAAGCTAAGTGATAAGCGCAATAACACGCAAATATATTTGCGGTGTCGCTTGTGATGGCGCAGTCAAATTTTGCCTCCAATTATGCGCTGCGTTAATAAATGAGCCTCATTGATTTTTGGATATGATTTTGCTTTGCTCCCTCTTCTTTTTTAAAAAAAGACGGGGGATATATCAAAATCTGAATTTTTCTGATATTTTAAAATAAAAAAGTCTGACTTAACTAGAATCCATGATTTGACCTTACTTATTATTAAAAAAGCTCGATTTAATCGGATCGGGGGAAAACCCTATAAAATTGAGCGAAAACCATTTTTTCCTTATGTTTTCATGAATCTTACAGGTTTTTTTGGACTTTTTCAGAAAACCTGAATTTTTTATGTTTTTGTCTAATTCCAGCACAGACCACAAAAAGTTCCAATTAGGATAGGGACCACTCCCATGACTTATATACAGCCTTGGCAGGTCTGAGATGGTGGATTTTCTGATTCAGACTTTTTCCAGCATCGGGGTATAATATATTTAGAAAAATTGAGGGTTTTTTTTCCACTAAAAATTTAAATTTATAGTAAAAAAAACGATTTTTTTTTTAGATTTTAGCATTTGGACAATAATATTATATGGTTAACCAAATTATTGAAAGGCCCCATATCCAGAAAGCCCCAGATTCCAAACATTCTGCATAACGTTAAAGGGATACTGTCATGGGAAAAAATTTTTTTTTCAAAATGAATCAGTTAATAGTGCTGCTCCAGCAGAATTTTGCACTGAAAATATTCAATTTTTAAATCTGACATGGAGCTAGACATATTGTCATTTTCCCAGCTGCCCCAAGTCATGTGAATTTTTTACATCTTTCAAAACATTATCTTTGCATGCTATTGATAATTTTGCCATAAATTAATTTGCCCATTGCTTTTACATCTGATCCCCCATGTTCCTCTATGAGAGGGCTGCCATATTTGTTCTTCAGTAGTCCGTTAGCGTTAGAAATTTTGACATATAGGTTGAGAAGGGAATGTCAGGTTGGCAAAACAGTCAAAAAAAACGATCACTATGTAACTTACATGGGCATATTTATTAATATAAAGACAAACGTCACTGGTCATGTTGCCCATAGAAACCAATCAGCATTTAGATTTGAACAAGTTAGAAAACAAAAGCAAAGATCAGGATTTTCAGGATAAATATGTATCTATGCCATACTAATGGAAAAATATCATATAAGAAACAATCAGTATAAATTCTTGCTGTTTTCTGAAAAAAGCTCCAGAACAAAATGCCAAGCACGATAACTTTACTGTGTTGTGTGTGGGTTCTCACTTAACTAACCTTTATATCTGTTTAACAGCAAACCTATTTTAGATTGGCAGTCTAACTAGGGATGCACCGAATCCAGGATTCGGTTCGGGATTCGGCCAGGATTCGGCCTTTTTCAGCAGGATTCGGATTCGGTCGAATCCTTCTGCCCGGCCGAACCGAATCCGAATCCTAATTTGCATATGCAAATAAGGGGCAGGGAGGGAAATTGCGTGACTTTTTGTCAGAAAACAAGGAAGTAAAAAATGTTTTCCCCTTCCCACCCCTAATTTGCATATGCAAATTAGGGTTCGGATTCGGTTCGGTATTCGGCCGAATCCTTCGTGAAGGATTCGGGGGTTCGGCCGAATCCAAAAAAGTGGATTCGGTGCATCCCTAAGTCTAACTAAAAAAAAAATCAGATAGCAACTGATAAGAATATGCCCTACCTGAGGTTTTAAGTCATTCTTTTAATATATTTAGTTTCCAGTGGATGAATATCTAGTTTTATTAAACACCGAAATGTGTTTGGGCTCACTTTAATAAAACTACAGGCATGGGAGCCATTATCCAGATACCCATTATTCAGAAAGCTCCGAAATTTTGCAAGGCCATCTCGCATAGACTCCATTATAATCAAATTTTTGAAAATTATTACCATTTTGTCTGTAATAATAATAAAACAGTATCTTCTACTTGATCCGACATAACATATAATTAATCCTTATTGGAAGCAAAACTATCCTATTGGGTTTATATAATGTTTAAATTATTTTTAAATAGACAAGGTATGGAGATCCAAATTACTAAAAGATCCCTTATCCGGAAAACACCAAGTTCCAAACATCCTGGATAACAGGTCCCATACCTGTACAGGAAGACCTCAAAACATGTAAATTGCAGGAAAGTGCAACTTCAAAGTTTGAGATCTTTGAACCTCTAATTTTGTAACTGAAATTGTGGGAGACAACATCTAGGAAGGTGAAGTTCAAATATTATTGTATATTTATGTTTTAGGAGTTAACAATTTCTTCATTTTAAGACACAGTAATAGTCTATAAATGCAGTGGTGGCGCAGAGAAAGCCTACTATATAAAATGGCTAAAAAAAAAAAAATGAAAAAAAAAATGCCTAATACAAATATTACAATGGGCTATGCAATTTTAACTGTATTTTGTATGCTTTGTTTTTTAGGTTTCTGTATGCCAAGAGATGGCGTCAGAGCTAAGCAGCATTATCCTTTGCAAGGACAGCTTTTTGCCTCGTCGGAGGCGTGGGGGTGGGATACGTGGCAGACCTCTAACGCCAGATGATAGACGGGGACGTAATACTAGCATTCTAAGCAATGGTAAATTGTGTGGAGGCACTGGTCCAGACCCACTGACACAGAGACTGGCACAAGAAGCTGCTTTGGTAGCCAGAGGATGTACACACATTCGAGTATGTCCTGAGTGCCGTCGATTCCAGGGTCTCAGAGCTCGAACTTCTGTAGGTTCTCCAGCACAAAGTGAGGACAGTTTAGAGTGGGAGAAGACAACAAACAGCAGTGAGCCGGAGTAGCGGAAACTAACAGAGACAGAAAAGAGTCCACTATATGTTTTTTACAGAGCATAAAAAATGTAAATTTCCACTTTTTACACCTGGATGTACAAATCAAGGATCAGTAGTATCAGAAGAAGCTCTCTTGATAGTTTCTTGTTTTGTGAGCTGAAATTAAATGCCATGTTGACATAACAGATGGGTCTCCTGGAAAACCTGACTGTGTTTCCATAAAGAATTAAAAGGCACCGCCAAATATTACTTGGATAAAATAGTGTTGGATGTGATTCCCTTGTTTGGATAGGGTCCAGAGGTTTGTAATGATGACTAGACTGTCTATAATTGGATTCAAACCTAAAAATAATTTCCTTTCCATAAAAGCTATCTGTCATTTATCAAAGTCAAAGAGGTAAAATTTTGTGTTGATTTTTTTGCATTTGTTGGGTACTTTAACTGATAAAGTTATTTTACATATATTGTTGGTTTAGAGAATAAGGTAGTCCTGTCTAAAAATAGTCCTGTCTTAAATTACCATGCCAAAAATGTCACAGAGGGTCTTGGAAAGTTATGTCATCAAATTTGATGAAAATATATTCATATTCAGTGCCAAGCCCAAACACTGGCCGCCACTGATTTCTCCACCTTTCCAGATAAGCATTTCATTGAGTATTGCTGTTGCTCAAGAGTATCCAGTCAAAAAATATCTGTCCCTTCCAAGACTTCAGATAATATTTTGCATAAGAAGGTAATCTTTTTTTTCTGATGAAAACTACAATTCTATGCAATTTCTGTAAAATAAAGAGAAATTCTTAAATACGTGATTTGTATCTGTTTGGAAACTGTTTTGTCACATATATATCATCAATAGCAAAAAGTTGCAAAATTAAGGACAAAAAAATTCACAACATCCTTTTTTACAATGTAATATGATTTAAAAGACAGTTATTAAAGGCAAAGTTTACCTCTAAAATCTATATAAATCTTCAGCTGACATTTATTTATTTGTGTTTTTTGCATAGCCTAATTTTCTATTCTGTAGATCTCAAGGTCAGTATTTCAGTAATTATCTGGTTCTTATGGTCCAATTTACCTTAACAAACAGCAAATTGTCAATTTAGTCAAAATCAAAAGTAAGAGATGGTCTTTGTAAAACGGCAACTGACTATAATCATACAATTGAAGCCCTGCCGTGCAAAACCTTTTTAGTTGCTGGGTGAGTGGCCCTGATAATCAGATATTTTTAAAGTGCACACTCGAAAGGAATGGAAGGGCAAATCATTCAAAAACAATAAAAAATAATAAATTAAGACCAGATTTGGAGAGTTCCTAAGGGTAGGCCTCTATCTTACTAAAATTTAAGGTTGAAGTGTTGTATATTTCAATTCACAGATTGAAATTTTTAAAGACCTTCTTCAGGGTTATCTTTTTGCAAAATTATGTTTTTGTTCAATGAAACTTCTATTACATACATTGCACTGTGGCACGCACTATAAATGCACAATTGTTATTCTCATGGTGGATGAAGTGCTACAGGTTCAAAAATCTACACCAAATATGTGAAAGGAGAAAACACAAAAAGTGTTTATTGGCACTTAAATATATTCTGTTAACCAAATCTGTACTGACAAAGTTATGCCTGTTTTATACTTGGAATACCATGGATTGAATTAACTATGAGATTAAAATAAATAAACAGGCGTATGCCTAGATTTGGTTGGGCAGTTTGGCTGATTTTGACTATATTCTCTTGAGAAAGTCAGCAGATATTCTTCGAGAGAATATGGTTCTTCCTGCAGTTCCAGTTGTTTGGGATACCAGTCAAAACAAGCACAACAATGGAATGTGGCCATTCCTCTAGTACAGTGCTGTCCAAGTTCTGTGGTACCGAGGGCCAAAATTTTACTGACCTATGTAGAGGAGGGCCGATAATGGAAGTCAGTGTTGGCCACTCCCCCATTTAAACCACACCCACTGTAAACCACACCCATATTACCACAATAACTTTTAAGATCATATCCACATTAACGGCGGTAGCACACCAAAAAACCAAATGGTTGGTGCTCACTGCAGGCAGATACCTCATCACTCATATGTGAAAAATTGAAGTCATGTTAAAAACATCGCCTTAAATCCATATGCCTCATCCTCCCCTGTGGATAATACAACAACCCCCCAACACATGATTAAACACCTTAGGGGCCCTTAACAACAATTTCCAAATGCTAATAACCCTAAGAACAAACACCTAACAGGCTTACATTCCACGGGTAGCATAGGGCAAGTAGAGAATGGCACACACAAGCAGCACTGGGCAAGCAGAGAATGGCACACATAAGCAGAACTGGGCAAGCAGAAAACTGCACACACAAGCAACACTGGGCAAACAGAGAATGGCACACACAGGGAGGCAGGGCCAAGGTATTTTGCACCCTAGACAAAGGCTTCAATCAGTGCCCCCCCCCACCCAGTCCTGCATTACCATTTCCCACCTTACCAGTCATATATCCCCCTGTACCTGTGCCAGCACCTATCATATTTCCTCCATTTGTACCTATGCCAATGGCAGTCAATCCCTCAGATTGCCCCCAGGCCCCAATCTGTACCTGTGCCAGCATAAGCCAAAACATCCATCATATTTTTACCCCCAATCTGTACCTATGCCAACAGCAATCAAAAGAATCCATCATATTGCCCCAATTTGTATATGTTACAACAGTAGCCAAAACCCCATCATATTGCCCTCAAACATCTGTGTACCTGTGCCAGCAGCCACCATATTGCCCCATGTACCTGAGTCAGCAGCCAATCCCTTATAATGCCCCAATCTTTACCTGTGCCAGCATCAGCCAAAAATATACACTATTGCCTCCATATATGTACTTGTGCCAGCAACAGCCAAATATCCATCATTTCATCTGTTTACCTGTGCAAGTAGCAGCCAAGATATTGCCCACAAATATGTACCTGTGCCAGCAGCTGCCAAAAATGAGCTGGGAGTGATTCTGTCTGGAACAGGGGGTTTATAAAGTTGAAACACTATCATAGGCCAAGCAAATCAGGGTTTAAAAAAGAAAGAAAGGAAATTCCCCTTAACAGTGTGCCCCCTTATAATTGCGCCCTAGGCGGGTGCCTACTCTGCCTGCCCCTAGTTCCAGCCCTGCAGGGAGGGATGGCAGAACAGAGCAGGAGACAAGTAAAGCTATCAGTCTAATATGTATTACATACAGTGACACAGTGTTGGTTCCTCATTAGCATTTTGAATAAGGTGTGAACAGGTGAACAATGTGGGCAGTTTCAGTCTGGATCTCAGGTGTGAACAGTACAGGCTTTAGGATGTGAACAATAGAGGTGTCACAAGTGTGAACAATACAGGGGGATCACAGGTGTGAACAATACAGGGGGTTAGAGTCTGAATTTGAGGTTTAAACAATGCAGGGGCCAGTTTATCTCTGTAGTGATACAGTTTAAAGTTTACATATGGTAAACAGACAGAGCATCTGGAGGGCCACAGAAGGGGGGGTCGCGGGCCACATGGGCCGCCAGTTGGACAGCCCTGCTGTAGTATACATCTGTTTGGCCCACCAGCCAGTTGTTTGGATACTGTAGATCAGGGGTCCCAACCCTTTTTTACCCATGAGCCACATTCAATCAGTAAAAAGAGTTGGGGAGCAACACAAGCATGAAAAAAGCTCCTGAGATGCCAAATAAGGGCTGTGGCTATTTGGTGGGTCCTATATGGACTAACAGTCTCCAAGAGGCTCTGTTTGGCAATACATCTGGTTATCATGCAACTAAAGCTTGCCTCCAATCTAGGATCTTGGGCGCATCATCCAAGGGGTTGGTGAGCAGCATGTCGCACGAGAGCCACTGGTTGGGGTTTACTGCCATAGAGGATCACTCTGAGTATTTCCAGTCAACAAATGATTTGAATTTATGCACTACATAAGAATTTACAATCTGAACCTCTAATGAGGTAGAAAATTACAGAATGGTAGAAAAGTTTCATAAGAGCTTACATAGTATAATAAACAGTGGTAGTTATACTTTTAATCAATTATTAGGTACAGGAACATTTATTACTCTTTCTGGTCAAAAGCTAATTGTATCCACAAAATTGCTATACAACCATGTCATAGTCTGATAAGTGAGGACACTGAGGTTGGAAAGAGAAGTTTCTCATTTAATCAAGCTAAAAGAGTCACAACATATTTTGTTTTTATTGAAAAAGGTCATAACAATGCTTTTAAAATTAGAAACCATGATGCTGGTGATGTCAGTGGGTCACTGGCTTTATTAAGTAATGGCAACCAGATACTAAAGGGGTAATGTAATAAAAATGCTGTAATGTACAATGCTGTACAGTAACCAATCAGAAGGTAGCATTTTCTAATCATCAGTTTATACGCAAATATCATTTGTATGTTACATGTCACTCCACCTGGGCAAACATAGTGTTTTTTATACATATGGGGGGACATTTGGATGCTTGATTTATAGACATTTTATAGCTGATTGCTTATTTACAATCAGCTATAAAAGATAGATGAAACACAAAAAAAAATTCAATCTTAGCTATAAAATACAGCATGAAAGTGATGATAGAATTTTAGATAGTTTTTTCTAGTTCACACAAAAATATATCACAATTGAATCTAGCAGGAAATTAAATATGTAGAATATTTCACATGAAACTGTAACTGTAACTCACACCAGTGGGATTGACAACTGCCATCCTATCTAAATGGCCATTCATTCCTAGACACAGTAAACTGGAGCTCAAGATACCCAGGGGATCATACTAGACGATACAAATCTGAATCATTTGCTTTTCCAGTTTGCTGTCACCTGCAAGATCTTAGTCACTAGGCAAGTGATAAACAAAAGACTTGAGCTGATTGTTTGCAATTTTGCGCTAATTAGAAGCAATGGTATGTACCAGTTTAATGATAAACGTCAGTGAAACAGTATAAATACAGGCTTCACAGTCGGGCTAAAAGTGTGTAATTTTATGAGGAATCTTATATTTCAGGTACAGTTTTATCAGGTATTAAATGTTTATCTAAAACCCCGTAAAGAGTCACTAAAAGGGGTCAAGACCTTCTGCAAGAACCCTTGAAAATCTCTGCACACACAAGCTTTTGTGCAGTACATGATTAATATGAAATGCCAATTGCGGTGAAATTAACCACATACAGAGCAGACATATTTGTATGCGAGAAGCAGAATGCTCACATTCAGTTGTCAATTTTATTTGATTTATTTATTACTTTTAATTTGCCTTAAAAATATAAGTGCTGTATGAGGGCATCGATTACTCTATACATTTTCATGGGAAAACCATGATTTTTTTTTTCCCAAAAATTATCAATTATTAGTGCTGCTCCAGCAGACTTCTGCACTGAATCCATTTTTCAAAGGAGCACACAGATTTTTTTATGTTTAATTTTGAAATCTGACATGGGGCTAGACATATTGTCCGTTTCCCAGATGCCCTTGTGACTTGTGCTCTAATAAACTTCAGTCACTCTTTACTGCAAATTGGAGTGATACTTTCCTCCCCCCAGCAGCCCATCAGCAGAACAATGGGAAGGTAACAAGATAACAGCTCCCTGGTAGATATAAGAACAACATTGAGTTACATTGAGTAGGAGAACAGCCTGCCAGAAAGCAGAGTAGGAGAACAGCCTGCCAGAAAGCAGTTCCATAGTGCAGCACTGGCTCTTTCTGAAACCACATAACCAAGTAAAATGACCTGAGATGGCTGCTTACACACCAGTATTACAACTAAAAAAATACACTTGTTGGGTTAGGAATGAAATTAATTAAATTTTATATGGAGTGAATTATTTGCAGTGTAAACAGTGTAATTTAGAAATAAATTTGTAGGCGCAGATTCTGGCATCAGACTTCACGGCAGCCATCTTCCGGGTCTTCGTGTCTTCTTCCAGCCCTTCTGCAATTTCCGTCCATTTTGGCGCATGCACAGTTGAAGCAAACCGACAAATTGTTCCAACTCCGCATTCGTTGATTCACCGGTCTCCCACTCAGCTTACCGAAAACCCGGCAGATGACTGCGTGGAACTCCGATGCCTGAATCTGCGCTGAAGAGTAAGTATAAAGTTATAAATATGGCCCCCGTGAGCTCCGCTGCGCTGACTCTGCAACAAGGGGTAATTACCATCTTAGGGGTATTTACTTGTGTTAATTCCATTGTGGGGGGGGGGCAGGGAGGGGGGACTACAGAGGGTAGGGTTTTTTATTAGAAAGGGGGTTTAGTTTTTTTACTTTAAGGGGGGCCACATGGGACATAACTGTTCAGTGAGTTTATAATTGATCCTTAGCATGCAGCTCAATTTCAAATTCATAAGCAAACAGTTATGACCCACGATCCCCCCCCCCCAAGTCACTGATTGGTTACTGACCGGTAATCAATCAATGGAAACCAAGAGAGTTGCAAAGCAGGAAGTAGTGTTCTGGCTATTATGATACACATCCAATAACCACAGCCTTTATACATCACATTGTTGGCTAACTATTTTAGAAACATTTTTTATTTTGCCTTTCTATTTACATAGTTTTACTTTTATACTGAACAACTCTTTTAATAAATGGTGTGCAAGGCTAATCAATCTAAAAGCCTATTTGGTGGTGGCTGCAGAGAATGTCAAATGCTGTAAGTGGACAGCCCTTGTTATTTTATGTTAACTTTTCAGTGTATCTTCTTTGTTGATGTATATTGAGTTCTCTGTGTTTGGCTTTGTTATTAGAAAGTTGTGTCCCCTTCTCCTGCAGATATGAGGGATCATTAATTATGGACAAGGGTTTCATAGCGGCAGATTCTTGGCTGTACAGCGATTGGCAACATTTTTCATTTTGAATAAGTTACTGCTGTTTGAGATTTGAACAGATCAATTCTTAAACTCATGCAGTGTCATTTATACAAATCTCCTTGGTTATTTCTTGAATTTCGTACACAAATTGTCACCGAGCAGCGAGCCATGATAAATGTGTGTTTGTATAGGTAGTTCAATAACATTTATCTTGCTGCTACTCGATATGAATTAAGCATGCAGAGGCTGCTAAGAAAATACCAAAGGCACTGCACATTTAAATAGATGTGTTCTAAGTGCTACAATTAGAAAGACAAACTTGACACAAGATGTACAGCCATTTTCAGTTTCTGACAAGATACTTTATGAACAAATGACAGCAAAAACATTCAGTCTGGTTAAATGGCAAATGCAGGTAGGTGTTTAATGCACAGAAGTATGTTTTGACAATGTGGACTAGTTCTTACTGTATGACAAATTGAGTTAAATCTCCGTGCACACGCAGAGAACAAGCATGTCTATGTTCCTTTGTATTCTGCATTCCGACGGGTGCATTTAAATAAATATAAGAATCTATTAATATAGATCAGGCACTGCTGCACCATCAAAATATTTCTGCTGCATTAATCAAAACAGTTACAGCAGCCTGATAAATATGAGATGTCAGCTGGGTGATAGAAATGGGAAAATTATCACCTCAAAGGTGTTTAGTGATTTGAAAAGCTTCTTAGTACCAGTGATTTGTATTATGCTAGCATTAAAGCTTTTAATAAAACATAAGAGATTTGAGTATGTGTTTTTTCCCGTGTTGTCAGCATTCTGCGCAACATTTCTATAACAGATGGAGTTACATATAAATGTAAAACAAAGATTGAGAGGTACATTTATCAAGGGTAGAATTTCAAATTCATGTGAATTTTTTAAACTCCCCTAAACTCCCATAAATTCGACTAGTCAAACTGTATTGATAAAATCAGATTTTCTAATTTTGAATGAATTTAAACAACCCGAAAACTCGAATTGAATTCAATTTGAATTATAAAAACTTGTTTCAAATTAAAATTTTCTCCACTGCCGATTTGCCTTCTGTGAACATAGACCAATATTCACAAGACCCTCTTGACAGCACAAAGACCCCCCCAAAACCATATATTTTTGGAAAGTACACATTTTGATGAATCCAACAAAGATAAAGATGTCTTTCTACACCAAACTACCAAACTGCAAAGCTTTTCTAAATGTAGAGGTTTTTACAGTTCTGAAAATCGCCTAAAAATGTTGCAGTTTGCTGCATTTATCTCACACAATGTTTTACGTACAAAGAAAAAACACCCTAAATATGGACTTCAGAGGTCTAGTGAATAGTTTGATGCCCAATATGCATAGATTTACCAAAGTATGTGGTATGTACAGACCCCAAATGTAAAATGTGCATATGAATATTCACACTGGCCAACTCAGCTGCTGAAAAGAGAGCCCTAACTGTGCATTATGTGCTGTAAGACCCCCAAACTGTAAAAATCCCTCCAGAAAACAAGGAATTTTTACTTACTGAAAAATCCTTTTCTAGACGGCCTGGACTGTCAGTGCAGACACCATGGGGTTAAGTATCCACCTCCGGAGGCAGGACAGATGAAGAAGAAGAATCTTGGCTCCTCCCCCTTGATATAAGCTGCTTGCTCCTCCGGTTCCCCTCAGTTTGTGTATGTCAGCTTAGTTATTAGGAGAACAGAGAATAGAGTAGAGAGGAGTGACAAGAGATTCATACAACTTAACATTCAATAACATTTAATAACATCCAACAAATATAACTGAACTGAAGGGTGGGGCTTACTGCACTGACAGTCCAGGCCATCTAGAAAAGGATTTTTCGGTAAGTAAAAATTCCTTGTTTCTCTAGACTGGCCCTTCCTGTCAGTGTAGACACCATGGGGACTTTCAAAAGCTGTCCCACTTCAAGGGCTGGGTTCAGATTAGAATTAGTGGTGCCCAACTGCAGCCTGAAGCACTTTTCTACCAAAAGCTGCAGGTGCTGAATGGAACACATGTAATTTGTAAAATTTAGCAGAAGTAGACAATGAGGCCCAAGTGGCCGCTTTACAAATTTGCTCTAGGGTAGCTAAACTTAGCAGAGCCCAAGAGGTACTTAGTGCTCTGGTGGAATGTGCCCTGACCTTGAAGGGTCGGGTCTTCTTACTTATATCATAAGCACAATTTATAGTGTCAACAAGCCATCTAGCTATGGTACGTTTAGATGCAGGTGACCCTTTATTAACACCATAGGTGACTAAAAAGGCATCAGTCTTTCAAAAGGACTTGGATCTGTCAAAATAGTATTGTACTGCTCTGACCACATCTAGTTTGTGTAATGACTTCTCTTTGGCATTAAACGGGTTTGGGCATAAGGAAGGACGATTGATCTCCTCATTGATATGAAAGGCTGAGACAACTTTGGGTGTATAGGATGGAATTGTCCTGAAAACCGCCCTATCCTGGTGTATTATGAGCCAGGGTTCTTTATGAGATAAGGCCGCTAAATTGGAAACTCGCTTGGCTGAGGTGATAGCCAAGAGAAAAGTCATCTTCCAGGTAAGGAACTTCAGTGCACATGACGCTAACGGCTCAAAGAGAGGTTCTTGTAGAACATTCAGCACTGTAGTGAGATTCCATGGAGGTGTAGGGTCTATGTAAGGTGGTCTGACTTTACGTATGCCCTGCACAAAATGAAAAATGTCCGGATCCTGTGCCCACGCATGTTGAAGCAATATCGACAGAGGCAATATCTGACCTTTCAAAGTAGCTAAGGAGAGCTCCAATTGGAACCCTTGAGTGAGAAACTCAAGAATCGTTTGCGTAGTTACACGCTTCCATGGTATAGTCATGGACTCGCAAAAATCTATGAATGCTCTCCATGTCCTAAATATACTTTAGTAGTGGATGGCTTCCTGACATGCATTAAAATGTCAGTGGCCTTGGCAGAAAACCCTTTGGACCGCCAGATCTCGGTTTCAATAACCAGGCCATTAAATGGAGTCTTTGTAGAACTCTGTGTTTTATTGGACTCTGAGTAATTAAATCCGTACGAAGAGGTAGACGCCACGGTGGAGCTGCCAACATGTTGATGAGTTCCGAGTACCATGCTCTCCTTGGCCAATCTGGAGCAATGAGGATGGTTGTCATCCCCTCCTGCCGCACTTTGCGTATGATATGTGGTAGAATTGCAAGGGGAGGGAAAGCATAGACCTTGTTGAAAGTCCAAGGTATGACTAAGGTGTCCACATACGCCGCCCCCGGGTCCTGTGACCTGGTGCAGTATGTAGGTACCTTGTAATTGTGTCTTGACGCTAGTATGTCTGGACACCAGCTGTTGAAATATCTCTGGATGAAGTGACCACTCTCCTGGATCGATCTGTTAACGAATGAGATAATCCGCTTCCCAGTTCAGAAAACCTGGAATGAACACCGCTGAAATGGCTGGGACGTGGTGTTCTGCCCAACTGAGTATCTGAACTACTTCTCGCATAGCTCGGTTGCTGCGTGTTCCCCCTTGTTTGTTTATGTAAGCCACTGCTGTGGCATTGTCTGACTGTATGCGGAGTGGTTGATTTGACAACTCTCTTGACCAATGCAGGATCGCATTTCATATTGCTCTGATTTCTAGCACATTTATAGGTATTCGAGACTCTTCTGGCGACCAGAGTCCCTGGCATGTGTGGGGTGGCCATGTTGCTCCCCACCCCGTGAGGCTGGCATCAGTGGTGGCTACAGTCCATTGATGGAGAACCCATGACTTGCCCTGTGCTAGGTTGTGTGGAAACGTCCACCAACTGAGCGAATCCTTGACTAGTCTGCTGAGTGGAATCTGTTCGGATAGGTTGAGATGGTACTTGTTCCAACAGTGTAGAAAATGGTTTTGAAACAGCCGCATGTGGAAACGGTCGTATGGTAGTGCTTCCAAGGCCGCTAACTTGTAGCCTAGAAGTTGCAAGCACTTCTCAGCTGATATTGTGTTCTGGAGGCGGACATGTTGTGGCGATTGTGTCAGTATCTGAATCTTTTCCGTTGTCAAGGCAATGGTTTGTAGGGATGAGTCAAACCACATTCCTAAGAATTGGATTTGTTGAGTTGGAATGAGGTGACTCTTGTTGTGATTCACTATCTGTAAGGGAACCTTACCCAGGTGGTCTAGTGGGCAGCAGGGTCCAACGCCGCTCCTTCGGCGTGGACACCCGGTGTGCTGCTCCTGTCTCCTGCTCTGCCGGTTCCTCTATGGCGCGAGCACCAGCGCGCTTCCTGGTTTATGCGCTGGCGTGATGACGTCACGCACATTGGCGCGAAATTCAAACAGTATTTAAGGGGAATTTAGTTTTCAGCAAGTTGCCGGTTGTTAGGTTCAATTAGCTTGTTCCTGGGTGTTTATTACTTGTGATTCCTGTTTTGATCTACTGTGTTTGACCCCTGACTGCCTGCTTACTACTCTGAACTGATAATGATCGTCTAGAATCGTAAACCTCAGATATTGTTGGGATTTTGTTCTGATCGGGACATGTAAGTAGGCATCCTGAAGATCCACCTTTGTCATCTAGCACCCCTGTGTCATTGACATTAGTACTGACCGGATTAACTCCATTTGGAATTTTTGTGTGGACACAAAGAGATTGAGGGACTTTAAGTTGAGTACTGGTCGGAAAGACCCGTCCTTCTTTGAAACTAGAAATAAATTTGAGTAGAATCCCCTGTAACTCTCTGAGGGGGAAACACTTGTAATTACATTGTTGCCTCATTGCCCAGGGGGCTGTCATCCCTCCTGATTCTCTGCGGAGGCAATGCAGAGAGAAGGGCTCAGCTGCTGAAAACGTACGGTGTATGTACTTGGCAGTCTGAGCCCTGAACCGCCAGCATGTACACCGTACGTGCTTGGCAGTTAAATGGTTAATACAAAACTTCATCAAATAAAAGCTGTCATGGTCCTATAGAAGTAAATGGAAACTGCACTGACCTATTGGACCTTTTTTAGCCATTTGGACTAGAGGTTTTCAGATTTTCGCTAGTAATTGTCAGACAAGCTCAAATTTTTAGAAGGTTTTAGAGGTTTTCGTATTTTTTATAACACATCGTTCAGTGTTTTTTCCTGTTCGTACTTTTTCCTTTCAGATCTTCTAATAATGTTCATGGCATTTATGAATATTGATAATATATTTTTATATGACCGCATTTATATGAGAACAGCCTATTCTGATGACGAATGGTTATGTGTCAGAGTGTAAGAATAATAAAGTCTAATACCAAATGCCCCTATCATTCTGACGCTGCAATACCAACTGCCCAAAGCAGGGTAGGTGCAGGGAGGGGTGATGTTCCCCCAGTTAATTATTTCTCTTGTAAATGACACCCCCGTGAGTACCGTGAGTACACTTTGTAAACTACTGACAGAATTCAGAGTGTCAGCAGGTGCTAGATGGGGCCCCTGGTACAGAAGTGTTTTCTTCATTGCTGACAGTTGTAAGAGGGAAACTATTTTCTGTTGACATATCTGTAGATAAGAACGTTCAGTTCTCTTCCAACATTTTGGGAGGGTTCAAGTTATATAACGTATGTATGTGTACATCCATTTTAATCTATAAAAGCTTGTGACAAGGGGAGTGTCTTTGGCAAAGTCCATGTGTTATACTTCGGTGTCACATTGACTGCTTTCCCAAAGCAAAACCATTCTATGTTTTGTTGTTAAACTCAATAAACCTCATTCTATTTGAAATAGCCTTATCTTTGAGTTTTGCTTTACATATAACGAGGTCATAGCAATAACATTAGCAACATATTGCAATAAAAATAGCAACAATATCGGTCACTAACGCAAAAACCATTTGCAATCCATTCGCAATGCAAATAAATGTTCGCAAACTGGAAAATGTTGCCTTTGTGAAGAATTTTCCCCTCGTGCAACAGTAAGATATTGATTGTGAATTTTATAGTTTGTGATAATGCTCAGTGTATGTAATAAAATTTCACAATCGCAAACCATTTTTTTGTGACAAAATATTTAAAGAAACAGAGCAGGTGTTAAAGGTTCACAATGCAATAAAAGCTTAACGAAGAATATTACATTGTGAGATGCAAATTTTTATTCGCAAAGTTTTGCTCTTTGCAAATTTTATTACATTTCCCCCAATGAGTTTAATTGTGATTTCAAAAAGCAAAAATACCACTAAAATTCGACTTTTAATAAATTGGCCTCCATATGTTGTAAACACGAAACGCTTAAGGCTGGCACTGTATTGGGTACTGAATAAACCAACATTGATTTTATGGCTAGGGCCACATGGGGCTGAAATCAGCATGGTGAAATCCACAGGCCGATTTCACCTCCTACCGTGAGCAGTAGCCTCCTTCTTCTTTCATATTCAGACTCATTGTGTCAGCTCCAGCATGAACAGCAAAGAAAAGCAAGACTTTGCACTTAACGCCGAAATCCACATAGTGTGTTCATGCTGGAGTCTACACAATGGTTCCGGATGTGAAAGAAGGAGGTTACTGCTTGTGGTAGGGTCTAAAATTAGCCTGTGGATTTTAGCAGGCTGACTTCTGCCCAGTGTGGCCCTAGCCTACTTCTCTTTCTTTTGATGGACTGCTCATTGAGTGCCTGCTCAAACTTATACTATTTAGCATAATTAACTGATTACAATCAATATTCAGAATATATTTAAAGTTGAAGCCCATTATTCTTTTTTTTAAAAAAATTCTTTAGCTCTTAAAAAAAATCCAAATCATAAGGGGGTGCAGAAAAAAGAAAACGGGGAGGGGAAGGGGAAAGCCAAGAGATGGCTCCAAAGAACATATCATGTAATACATTCTATTTATTCAGTCAGCATTTCATTATGTTAATTACTACACATCAATTTCTAAAACACCTTGTCTTTCTCCCAAAATATTTGCCTACACACAACATTCCTTATTTGCTTATCCCTGATCTAGTGTTACTATAAATCTATGCCATGGGGACCATATCTTCCAATATAATGCACTGTTATTATGATATAGATATGTTAATTGGTCTAACAGTCTGATTTCTTCTACCGACCTCAACCAATTAATATAGGAAGATGGCACCTTGGATTTCCAATTTCTGGGGATGAGTACTTTAGCTGTTTGGAGTAACTGAAAAGTCAAAGAATCCTCCAGCATCTTAAGATTCTCTGGATTAACATTCAATAAATGTAAATCATAATCTTCCACTCATTTTATTTGATGCCACTTTATAAATAAATTTCCATCACCTGGGACCAAAGCTGGGCATGTTATCCAGATATGGATCTGGGTACCTTCACTATTATTACATCTCCAGCACAGATTAGAACTTTGTGGATACATCCTTTTAAGCTTTACTGGTGTATAGTGCCATCTTGTTACCATTTTATATATTGCCTCTTTTATCTTCGAGGCCCTTGTCATCCTATGCCCACACTTAAATATTTTTGTATTTTTTGTATTTCTATCTGTTCTGGTATATTCAAGCACAGTTCTTTTTCCCATATTGAGCAAAATGAAAAAGGTTTAGATTGTTCACTATTTAATATAATATTATACATTTTTGACAATGGTTTAGTAATTTCTAGGTCTGTCTCTTTTACCTGATCCCACTGGTTCAATGTTCTCTCCCAGTTTTTAGCTCCGTAAGTATTTATAAAGTGATTCAGCTGATTATATCCCCACATATCTCTGGGATGTTTCTCATTTGTATCTCATGTAGAGAAATCATCTTACCTCCTTTAATTAGGTCCCATATTTTTGTCTATCTTCCCATTTCTCTCACCTAGACTAGGCTCCCTTTTCTATATTCGGTGTAAAGTTTGGATTATTCCTAAGTGGTATAACATATGGAGCACAGGTTAAATGCAGGGCGATTTTATTTTTATGCCAAACTTTCAAGGTGGTGTTAATTAACGGGTGTTGGGGTATTGTGTTAGAATTTACCTAATTATCTACGCATAGTGCATTTTCAATTGGATATTGACACCATTCTTATTCTAAGAGCTCCATTATTTTTTTTCTTTTCTGGTTGTCCAATTCAAAATCCTCCCTAAATGTACAGCTATATAATAAAAGTAGGGGTCTGGTACACCCAGGTCTCCTTTGTCTTTTGGTTTTATTAACATTTTGTATTTTAACCTAGGGCTTTTTGCATCCCAAATATATTGTGTTAACATAGTTTTAGTGTATTAAAAAAAAACTTGGGGTACATCTATTGGTAATACTTGAAATAGATATAATGCCTTAGGCATGACTTCATCATTTTCATGTTTTGAATTCTTCCGAAGCCCATTATTCTTTTCAGTTGTAGAAACTCCTTAAATTGTTCAGTTTGAGTTATTTTGAGTTTGCAACATGAAAAAAAGTGCTTAATATCACAGAGCACATTGCAGTTGGATGTTACCATCTGTGAGCTTTATTATCCAAGCACTTATTACCCAGTGATTGGTTCAGAGGCCCCAGTTAAATTAAATCAGTACAATCTATGGAGCATTCTCGCATTTGTTACACTTAATGGGTCATTTACTGATCCCCAGGGCAAGTAAAGGGAAATTACATCCATAATTTGCATAGATCCATTCTCCTGGCCAAATATTACCATATGCTATAAATTGTCACCTGCAAGGTAGTCAGGACTCATCCCCAATACATCACATAGTTTTACAGATCAGCTGGCAGACAGTATAATCATGTTAGCATTTGTAAGCCTCAACTTCCAAAAAGCTGCTTCACATAGGTATGATCTATGCTTAACATTCAGTACACAGCAGTGTGATTTTACTGCCAAATGCTTCCTGTGCTGTGTTGTGGTGGGATTCACTTAAGGTAAACATTTATATAAAATAAATGTGTGTTGGGTAGCATTAACTGTATTATGTGTGTGGGCTGCAGGATGTGTGTAGGATCTATTATTCCAAAAGCTTGGGACCTGGGGTTTCACAGATAAGGGATATTTCCATAATACTGTAAGTCTTCTTAGAATTATTTAAACATTAAATACATTCAATAGGATTGTTTTGCCACCAATATGGATTCATGCAGCTTAGTTAGGATCAAGTGCAAGCGACTGTTTTATTATTACAGAGAACAGAAAATCATTTTTAAAAATTTGAATTATTTGCTTAAAATGGGGTCTATGGGAAATGGCCTTTCCACAAGTGAGGTCTTTCTTGTTAATGGGTATTCAATTCATTGTTTTGTATATCTTTACTCAGGTGGAGCCTTCTGCCTTGCCAGTGATACTTAAACCAGATAGGGACAGGAAACTTTAGACTCAGAAGCAGCAAATACCCTTACACTAAGGAACTGATTTATTATTAGTAATCAGGGGCCAGGATTGGGTACACAGTCATATGAAAACGTTTGGGAACGCCTTTCAGCTTGCATAATAATTTACTCCACTTTCAACAAAAAAGATAACAGTCTTTGATTTCCCAGAAACATCTGAGTAGTGGGGTGTTTTCTGAACAAAGCTTTTTAGTGAAGCAGTATTCAGTTAAATCAAATGTGAAAAACTGGCTGTGCAAAAGTATGGGCATTATGTAATTTTGCTAATTTGAATGCATGTATCTGCTTTACTGTCAACAACAAATTGGTTTGATTAGCTCGTTAAGCCTTGAACTTCATAGGCAGGTGTGTCCAATCATGAGAAAAGGTACAGTATTCACAGTAAGGTGGCCAATTGCAAGTTGTGCTTCTGTTTGACTCTCCTTTGAAGAGTGACAGCATGGGATCCTCAAAGCAATTCTCAAAAGATCTGAAAACAAAGATTGTTCAGTATCATGGTTTAGGGGAAGGCTACAAAAAGCTATCTCAGAGGTTTAAACTGTCAATTTCAACTGTATTGTTCAACAGGAAATTGAAGGCCACAGGCAAAGTTGCTGTAAAACCCAGGTCTGGCAGGCCAAGAAAAAATGGAGCGGCATATGCGGAGGATTGTGAGAATGGTTACAGACAACCCAAAGATCACCTCCAAAGAGCTGCAAGAACATCTTGCTACAGATGGTGTATCTGTAAATCGTTCAACAATTCGGCGCAATTTGAACAAAGAACATCTGCAAGGAAGGGTGATGAGAAAAAAAACTCTTTCTGCACTCACGCCACAAACAGAGTCGCTTGTTATGTGCAAAAGCTCATTTAGTCAAGCCACAATCATTTTGGGACAAAGTGTTTTGGACTGATGAGACAAAAATGTAGTTATTTGGTTATAACAAAAAGTTTTTTGCATGGTGGAAGAACCTCATAACCACTGTCAAATTTATGGAGGTTCCATCATGCTGTGGGGCTGTGTGGCTAGTTCAGGGACTCGGGTCCTTGTTAAAGTCGGGTTCGGATGAATTCAACCCAATATCAACAAATTCTTCAGGATAATGTTCAAGCATCAGTCAAAAGTTGAAGTTATGCAGGGGTTGGATATTCCAACAAGACAATGACCATAAACATAGGGATGGGCAAATTTGAGCCGATTCGTTTCACCAAAAATTCGTCACTGGCGAATTGTCGCAGACACCCATTAAAGTCTATGACACTTGTCTTTTTTTTTTTTGACGCACACCGCCATACAAGTCTATGGGCATCATTTCCACCATGAAACAAAAAAAATTTGCCCATCCCTTAAACACACTTCAAAATCTACAAAGGCATTTATGCAGAGGGAGAAATACAATATTCTGGAATGGCCGTCGCAGTCCCCTAACTTGAATATCATTGAAAATCTATGGGATGATTTGAAGCAGGCTGCCCATGCTCGGCAGCCATCACATTTAACTGAACTGGAGAGATTTTGTATGGATGAATGTTCAAAAATACTGCTATAGAGAATCCAGACATTTATCAAAGGCTATAGGAGGCGTCTAAAGGCTGTTACATTTGCAAAAGGAGGCTCAACTAAGTATTGATGTAATATCTCTGTTGGGGTGTCCAAATTTATGAACCTGTCTAATTTTGTTATGATGCATATTGCATATGTTCCTGTTAATCTAATAAACTTCATGTAATTGCTGAAATACTGTAAGGCCCGAGGGTCCCGAGGTAGTAAGGACCAAGGAGGAGGTAACAAGTCCGAGTTCGCAGTACAAAAGGAGTAGGCAGTAGAATGGTCGTAAACAGGCAGTAGGATCAGTTCAGGCAGACGAGGTTCAAAGACGAGAGTTCAGGCAAGGTCGGTACACAATAATAATCAAGACGAAACACACCCAGGAATCAGCAAGTGAAAACCTATAATCGGGCATTGAGGAGATCCTGGAGCTGCTTTAAATAGGCCTGGTTTTGGCGCCAATTTTGGACGCGCTGACGTCATGACGCCGACGCTGACGCATTGACGCCGGCGTTCTGACGTCGACGCACATTCTGACACCGGCGTCCGTTCCGACGCCGGCGACCAATCCGGGGACGGAAAGACGCTGACGTCATAGTGCTGCGACCAGCAGGATCCAGGAGGCTGCCATCTTGGATGCCATCTTGGGGAGGATTTTCGGTTTTCCTTACAGTACCCCCCTCCTCAGGGGGGGCCTCATGACCACCTGGGCTGGAAGGGAATCTCCGATGAAATCTTTGGACCAAGAGAGGAGCATGGACATCGGAGCTTTTTACCCAAGAGCACTCCTCAGGACCGAATCCCTTCCATTCAATAAGGTACTGGAGGGTGCCTCTAGAAATTCGAGAATCCAAAATCTTCTTTACCTCGAACTCTTGATGCCCATCCACAACGACAGGAGCTGGGGAGAAAGAAGAAGAAGACGAAACTGCAGGTTTAAGTAAAGAAACATGGAAGGCATTGGGCATCCACATCTCAGGAGGAAGTTGCAAGCGCACAGCCACAGGATTGATGATCTCGGTGATAGGGAAGGGACCAATAAACTTGGGACCAAGTTTAGGTGAAGGAACTTTGAGGCGGATATTGCGGGTAGACAGCCAGACCTTGTCACCGGGAACATACAGAGGGGAAGAAACCCTTCTCTTGTCAGCGAACTTCTTCTGTGCAAGCGAGCTCTTCTCCAGGTTGACAGTAGTAGCCTGCCAGATGGCCGACATGTGGGCAGCCTGATCGTTGGCGGCAGGAACATTTGTGAGCAGTAGATCTTGAGGAAAGGCCAGGGGGTTAAGACCATAAACACAAAAAAAAGGAGACTTTTCAGAGGAAGAGTGTAAGGCATTATTATGTGCAAACTCGGCCCAAAGAAGGAGGTCAGCCCAATCATCCTGACACAGGGATACATGACACCGAAGGAACTGTTCAAGAGCCTGGTTAACTCTTTCTGCCGCTCCATTAGACTGGGGATGATATGAAGAAGAAAATTGAAGAGAAATGTTCAGGGCTTTACAAAGGGACCTGTTTAATAAATAATGAAGAAAGTTCTGGAGCTGAAGGGAGTTTCCGAAGAGGAATAAAGTGTGCCATATTACTAAACCTGTCAATCACCACCCAGATGACGGTGTAGCCAGAGGAAGCAGGAAGATCCACGATGAAATTCATTGCCAAATGGGTCCAAGGGCGGGAAGGAACAGGTAAAGGTAAAAGTAGGCCTTTAGGAGGAGAATGTCCTGATTTGGATACAGCACAAGTGGAGCAGGAAGAAACAAAGTCTTTAACATCCTTTCTTAAGGAAGGCCACCAGACGAGACGAGATAAAAGTTCAGTCGTTTTTTTAATTCCAGGATGACCGGCCTGCTTAGAACTGTGAGACTGGACCAATATGGAATGACAAAGCTCAGGAGGAACAAAGGCTACGCCCACAGGAGTTTCCACAGGAGCAGAAGATTGAATGGACAAAAGATGCAAGGCAAGGGAACAGGGTGGCAATGATCTTTGTAGGAGGCACAATGGATTCTGGGTCTTCGGAGATGGGATCTTCAGGGATAAAACTTCTGGAAAGAGCATCCGCTTTCTTGTTTCTTGAACCAGGACGAAAAGTTAAGATGAAGTTAAAACGTGAGAAGAACAGTGGCCATCTGGCTTGTCGGGGATTGAGGCGCTTAAGGGTCTGTATATACTCTAGGTTTTTGTGGTCGGTGAAGATGGTTACAGGGATCGATGACCCTTCAAGTAAGTGTCTCCACTCGTCTAGAGCAAGTTTGACCGCCAGTAACTCACGGTTCCCAACGTCATAATTCCTTTCAGAGGAGGAAAACTTTTTGGAAAAGAAGGCACACGGATGCAGTTTACCATCAGAAGAGGATCTTTGGGATAATATTGCTCCTGCTCCGATGTCCGAGGCATCTACTTCGATGAAGAAAGGTTGGAGAGGTTCAGGGTGCCTAAGGATTGGGGCAGACGAAAAGGATTCTTTAAGAGTCTTGAAGGCTTCCAAGGCTAGAGGAGGCCAATGCTGCGGTTTACCCCCTTTTTGTATAAGAGCAAGAATTGGAGCAATTTTTGACGAAAAACCTTTAATGAACTGTCTATAATAGTTAGCAAAGCCGATGAATCTTTGAACAGCCTTGACACTGGTGGGGAGAGGCCAATCTTGAATTGCCGAAACCTTGGCTGGGTCCATCTTGAAGCCTTGTTGGGAAATGATGTATCCTAGGAAGGAAATGGATGATACTTCAAAGGAACATTTCTCCAACTTGGCAAACAGGTTGTTCTTTCGTAGACGAGAAAGTACTTCTTGAACTTGAAGACGATGTTCTTGGAGGTTTTTGGGAAAAATAAGAATGTCATCTAAATAAACGACCACATATCTCCCCAACAGATCCCGGAAGATATCATTAACGAATTCTTGAAAGACCGCAGGAGCATTGCAAAGGCCGAAGGGCATAACCAAGTACTCATAATGCCCGTCACGAGTATTGAATGTGGTCTTCCATTCGTCTCCTTCTCTGATCCGGACAAGATTGTAGGCCCCACGCAGATCTAACTTGGTGAAGAGGCTTGCACCCTTGAGTTGGTCAAACAATTCAGAGATGAGAGGAAGAGGGTACCGGTTTTTCACCGTGATCTTGTTTAAACCCCTGTAGTCAAAGCAGGGCCGCAACCCGCCGTCTTTCTTTTCCACAAAGAAGAATCCAGCCCCAGCCGGGGAGGAAGACGGACGAATGAATCCCTTTTGGAGATTCTCCTGGATGTATTCTTTCATAGCAGAGGTTTCGGAAGGAGAAAGCGGGTATGTGCGGCACCTGGGAGGCATGGATCCAGGAAGCAGTTCAACAGGACAGTCATAGGGACGATGCGGAGGTAAGGTTCCAGCAGACTTTTTGTTAAAAACATCAGAAAAGATTTGATAAGCTGGAGGTAAAGAAGAATTCGGGGTCACAGAAGAAACTTTGATAAGAGGTTGGGTAGGCAGACAGTTCTGTTGACAAAAAGGACTCCAGCGGGAGATCTGAGCTGAAGACCAATCAATAACCGGATTGTGAATATTCAGCCAGGGTAGGCCTAGCACAATGGGAGTTGAAGGGCAGTCAATTAAGAGAAAGGACAGTCTTTCAAGATGCATTGTACCCACAGTGAGAGAGAGTTCCAGGGTAGATTGTGAAATAACAGCAGAGGATAATGGACGATCATCAATGGCTAGAACACGGAGGGGAACAGCCAAGGGTTGAAGAGGAATGGAATGTCTTCCAGCAAAATCTTTATCCATGAAATTCCCTGCTGCGCCAGAATCAAGGAAAGCTTGAGAAGAAATCTTTAGAGTTCCAAACCGGATCTGTACAGGAAGAAGGAAACGTAGAGTAGAAGAATGGGGAGAAGGACCAATTCCACCCAGGTAAGTCTCCCCAAACATACCTAGGTGTTGGCGTTTCCCGGCTTCACAGGGCATTCATAGGCGAAGTGGGCCTTGCCCCCACAGTAAAGGCAAAGACCAGCAGCCCTTCTCCGAAGCTTCTCCTGTTCAGAGAGACAAGCCCGTCCAATCTGCATCGGTTCTTCAGCCGGAGGAGAAGAAATGGCAGGAGCCGCAGGAGAGGAAGGAGAAGCTGGGGAAGAAGCCGAACTGGAAAGAAATGGTCTTTGGAAGCGAGGAGCCAGTACAGGTTGGAATTTCTGGAATCTCCTTGACCGCTCCCGATCAACTTGGTGCTCCCTCTGCCGGGTATCCACTTTCACTGCCAAGGCAACGAGATCTTCCCAGCGTGGAGGTATTACACGGGATACCAGATCGTCCTTGATGCGCATTGCCAGACCATTATAAAAGGCAGCATGGTAGCTATCATTGTTCCACGAAGTTTCAGCCACCAGGGTACGAAATTCAATGGCAAACTCAGGATCTGTACGGGTGCCTTGCTGTAGTTGGAATAGGCGGGCAGAAGCAGAAGCGGATCGACCAGGGGCGTCGAACACCGTGCGAAGGTCACGGATGAAGGCCTTGGCATCGTCAATGACCGGATCCTCCTTCTCCCAGAGAGGAGAAGCCCACTCCAGAGCTTTCCCTTGCAGGCGGGTGATGATGTAACCCACCTTCGCTCGCTCCGAGACGAATTGACCTGGAAGCAGGGTGAACTGGATCTCACACTGATTGATGAATCCACGGCATGATTCCGGATCACCGCTGTACAGGGGAGGTGCAGGGATGCGAGGTTCGGAAATCTGGAGCGGAGTGACAGGAACAGGCGGACGAACAGGAACTGCTGGAGACAAGGCAGACAACTTCTCCAGGATTGCTTCTAGTGCCTGGCCGAAGTGGGTTTGTTGGGCTTCGTAGGTCTGCATACGGGAAGCCAAACCACAAACGGCTCTGCCGACATCGGTAGGAACTTGAGGCTCCTCAGAAGGGTCCATGGCCCGATTATACCGTAAGGCCCGAGGGCCCCGAGGTAGTAAGGACCAAGGAGGAGGTAACAAGTCCGAGTTCGCAGTACAAAAGGAGTAGGCAGTAGAATGGTCGTAAACAGGCAGTAGGATCAGTTCAGGCAGACGAGGTTCAAAGACGAGAGTTCAGGCAAGGTCGGTACACAATAATAATCAAGACGAAACACACCCAGGAATCAGCAAGTGAAAACCTATAATCGGGCATTGAGAAGATCCTGGAGCTGCTTTAAATAGGCCTGGTTTTGGCGCCAATTTTGGACGCGCTGACGTCATGACGCCGACGCTGACGCATTGACGCCGGCGTTCTGACGTCGACGCACATTCTGACGCCGGCGTCCGTTCCGACGCCGGCGACCAATCCGGGGACGGAAAGACGCTGACGTCATAGTGCTGCGACCAGCAGGATCCAGGAGGCTGCCATCTTGGATGCCATCTTGGGGAGGATTTTCGGTTTTCCTTACAAATACTACTAATACAACTACTTTGAAAGCTCAGCTAATGATAAACAAAACTCCAAAGAATTAAGAGGGGTTCCCAAACTTTTTCATATGACTGTATTGATGTGAAAGAATGTGTTCATTATCACCACAGTGGGATCAGTCGCCATAGTTTTGAGAGAGAGTTTTGAAATTGAGATAAGCATTTGCTTCTGCAGGAGATTTGAATAAATATAATTCCCCCCCCCCCCCATTTTGAATTCTCAGACAGCAGGAAAAAAGTCTTATCTCTGATTTTGTTTTGTAGCTTACTTTCACAAAACCTGTATCAATCTTCTATCATTTGAAATGCAATAAAGGATCATGGCAAACCCCTAGTAGTTCTGTACTAATAAAAACAAATAACAAAAAAAGTCTACAGAATAACTTTATGTAAAATTGATGGATTTTTAGCAGTTGCATGGGAATTTATGGACAGTCCATAAGACATAGGGAAATGACAGCCTATGGCAGAAAGTGGATAGGTAAATCAACATGCTATGCAGAGGTAAACCTGTCCAAAAAGATGCAATTTGTGAAACTGTGTTCAGAGTCCTTTCATACAAAATACATTTTACATAAATCCCCACTGTGTAAAGAGGCAAGTCCCTCCGGGCCAGGATTTGTGGCAAGGCCACAGAGGCCCAGGTCTAGGGCAGTAAAATTTTAGGGAAGCCATGCTGCCAAGCCGCATTCCAATTTTGCTGGAAGAACTGGAGATAGCCTGAGCATGCGTGCAATTGCGAGGGGATGGCGCGTCTGCATGGGGAGGGGGCATGCTTGCTAGGGGAGGGGGCATGCGGGTGACCTTCTGGCCCGAGGGGTGGCCCAAACAGAAATCCAGCTCTGAGTGCCTCACCTATGCAAGGGGTAAGGTAAATGGAGTGGCATTCAGAAAATAGTGGACATTGCTGTGTGATAAGGAGGTGGCCCAGAACCATATATTTCACTGGGAGTCATGGGCCCCTGGCTCTGCTCTTTTTATGAAACATTTCCCACAAGCTCTTTAATAGCCATCATATTTCCATGATTCCATTTCTCAGAAGCAAACAATACTAATGCACCAATAAATGTTTGTTATAGAGTACTCTAGCATAAAACTGCTATTAATAATAAAATGTCTAATGGATATTTTTATATCTTCATCTTTTAGTTTTCTGATTGATTTTATGTAGGTTTTCACTTGAAATTATGAAAACATATTTTCTAATTATTTTGGGTTTAGAATGTACCTGTTTAAAAGTGAATCATTTATATGCCTCATCTAGTAAATCTTTTTTTTATTGATTCCCTTAGTGGTCCAGATGTTAAATGCACCAGAGACATCTCCACTAAACAAATCAAAGGATGATTGATGGTTTGAGTCTTCTAAATGTATTTGCCTTGCCCTGTTAGCATAACACAGTAATGGATATGATTGCAGGACAGAGAAAATGTTTCTTTCTCTCTCTCATGACAAAAGTTTTTAAAACTTGAATAGTTTAAATTGACAAATCAAGGATACTCAAATTCCAAGTCAATGGGAAATGTATCTTCAGCATTCAAGCAACTTTAATAGCATTTTGAGGTTATTTTAAAAGCAATATTTTATAGCCTCATTGAAAATAAATGGTACAATGAGATTTTTGTTTGCGATTATCTGTTTTTCCACGACTGTGCACAAATAACCCATTTCAATGTATTTCTTAAGTGCACTAGCTGTTGTGAAAAATACAGTGTTATTGAAGTATTTAGAAATGTTTTGGTGATTATAGAATTTTTTAAAAAGCCATTCTGAATGGCTGAAATGTAATGAAAATAATCTATAAGCCTCTTAATAGTTTATTACAACCATGTATGCTTTCAGTTAAAGGGATACTGTCATGGGAAAAAAATGTTTTTTCAAAATGAATCAGTTTATAGTGCTGCTCCAGCAGAATTCTGCACTGAAATCCATTTCTCAAAAGAGCAAAGAGATTTTTTATATTTAATTTTGAAATCTGACATGGGGCTAGACATATTGTCAATTTCCCAGCTGCCCCAAGTCATGTGACTTGTGCTCTGATAAACTTCAATCACTCTTTACTGCTGTACTGCAAGTTGGAGTGATATCACCCCCCCCAGCAGGCAAACAAAAGAACAATGTGAAGGTAACCAGATAGCAGCTCCCTAACACAAGATAACAGCTGCCTGGTAAATCTAAGAACAACACTCAATAGTAAAAACCCATGTCTCACTGAGACACAGTCAGTTACATTGAAAAGAAAAAACAGCAGCCTGCCAGAAAGCATTTCTCTCCTAAAGTGCAGGCACAAATCACATGACCAGGGGCTGCTGGGAAATTGACAAAATGTCTAGCCCCATGTCAGATTTCAAAATTGAATATAAAAAAATCTGTTTGCTCCTTTGAGAAATGGATTTCAGTGCATAATTCTGCTGGAGCAGCACTATTAACTGATGTGTTTTGAAAAAAACATGCTCTCCTCACCTAAATAGATGGGGGATTGAAAATTAATAGACATACTTTGGTAAGGAGCATTTTATATTACTTCTTTGCTCCTTTCTCTTGTTACTTGCATAGGAACAGTGTCTTTTTCTTTATTTTGGCATTATGAAGTAGTTACCAGCATACTGGAGCTACTTCTGGGCTGAAGTAATTATGATAGTAAAAGCTGCTTTTAATGAATATTAAATACAAATCTGTTGCTATGACTGCTTTAGTTAAACAAATATATTGATTTTCATTTACTGGCCTTATTACAAAATAGCATTAGCTAAAACCTAAAGCAAGTGTTGCAGTTCCAAAGAACAATATAAATGCAGCATAATGACCAGAACATAGGAGGCAAGAGGTCACACTCAGACAAAGTCCAGTGGGGATTTATAACAATTTTAATTGCCAATCTAGCAATGTGTTTTCAAAACTGCCTGTCACGGGCATACTAGAGATTACACATGTACAGTACAACTAAGGTCCTTCAAGAAATGTTTATAGCTTTCTACTCTTCTTCTAAAATCAATTTATAATCCAACTCCCAAACATACGAGTTCTCACAATTATCTACAGCCAGTTGTGTGAAACATTCCATTCATTTAAGGTCAACATGCACTCCTTGTACTTCTCTGTGTTGCTCTGTCTTTTCCAAACTGATCACTGTTGCATCTATTGATGCAGGGGAACCCTAGAACTACTGCCTCCATAAAACCAGGCCATAGCTTCAGGGTTTACACAGCAGCTTGGGTCAATGGGTGCAGCGTCAACGCAGCAAAAATTAATTAATTGAGTCGTACATGAAACTTTCACACTAGAATTGACATCTACCTGACTTTTCTTTCAGTACAAGTATGTCCTATTCACGTCTATGTTCAGGCGCACTGGCATTAATTTTGACTGATTGCCCACAATTGCATCCCCCTGCCAACTGCAGCAACATTGGAAAAAACACTGTGGGAGAAAAACATGTCAACTGCGTTAGTATATAAGGCCTTAGCTCAGCCCCAACACCCTTTTGTGATATGCTGCCCTTTTTCATAAATGTAATAATTCTCACTGCAGAGACAGCAGCCTTATAAACTGTAAATGTATGTATCCATGTCTTCTAATGGGTATATTCTGAAATATGTGTACATCAATTTTAATTATATCTTTTATATATATTAGCTGATTTTGAAACGTTTACCCCAGACTAAAGATTTTTCTACATGTATGAATGAGAAAAAGTTTTGTTCAAGATTCTGAAATTTTTCTTACACTATTGGAACCAGGTATGCTGTCATACTTTATTACCAGTGGAACTGACACATGCAGTCTTTGCTATAAAGTGATTATGTTTCTTTACGTCAGCAATATCTATGTCTACATATCTATAATGGAGAAATTCATTTTCTAGTGGGGAAAGTCACATGAGCCATAATACTACATGAAATGATGCCATGTAGCAGTTCTCTGTCTGATGTAGATACTGCCAGAATATCTTTATTTATGAATGTTGGCATATAATGTGTGATTTTTCTGGGGGGCCCTTTCTATCAAAGAGTTTTCATTACCAGGAATATGATTCAGACTGGTGTATGAGTTTATCACTGTATCATGAATAAACAAATTATAAATTGCACACTGTCACATGTTAAGAGCAATAAGTGCCATATGTCTCATTTAGCTAATTCCTGACCTTGCCCCGGCCATATCTTGTGTCTTATCCCCTCCCCCTTTTAATACTGTAAGGAAAGTTAAGCAGACATTATTTGTAATACGTATGTTTGATGTATGCACCCTTTTGTTGTATAGCACTGCACAATATGCTGCCACTTTATACATACCGTAACTAAATAATTATAAGAAAATAATCTGTCTCTCTCTGATTGGTGGGTACAGTCTTAAATCTTTGGAGATGATAACTAATTATGTGACCATATTATATGATATGGTCTCTATATGCACATTTTTATTGTCAAGAGACTCTTGGCCTTTAAAACAAATATTTAAACAAATTATCTTAATATAACTTTCACCAAAACCCACAATAAAATTAAAAATGAATGTGGATCTCATATTGATAGGTATTAGCTAAAGTAAAAACTTAGTGCAGGAAATAATGTCATCCCAGGCACACACTAAATAGCCTACTTCATAGTCAGTTTGTACCATACAGACAATAGCTGATCTACTGAACTGTTCAACTGACAGGCAACTGAAAGACTACTCAGAATGTTTAATGAAAAATGCTTGGGATAGAGCACTGGCTAAGGATTGACATATATTGGTATGTACAAGTAAGTGCTATTATAGAAAATTAGAAGGATAATAAAGAACAGGATGTTCAGAACCATAATAGTGATATTTGTTTTGTAACAGAATACAGAAAACTGTAGAATTCGCTTACAATTTTACATAAATGATTTCAAGGTAAATGAAATGTTAAAAAATTCTATTCAATATGTATAAAAAGATATTATCCCTGAGCATCTAAGAAATTTAAAACCTATATGATAATTATTTAGTTTAATATTTTCTATCTATATATAGTGATAGTGAATTTATTCACCAGGTGCAAATTCACAACAAATTTCCACGTTTCGCCGCCGGGCGATTAAATTTGCGAAATTGCCTTGAAAATTGGCCTGTGACAATTTCAACGCCGGCAACAATTCTAGGCGCCCATTGACTTTAATGGTCGTCGGAAATATCGCCGGTGTCAGAATTGGCATCAGCGTTTCGCGAATTTTTCAAAGTTTCACAAATTTTGTGGGAAATTCGCTAATTTTTTTAAATCACTATCTGGTTACTATGGTAAATATTACCCTAGCAACCCAGGCAATGGTTTCAATGAGAGACTGCAATATGAGTAGGAGAGGCTTGAGTAGAAAGATAATAACAGAAAGATATGAAATAAAACAATATTGTAGCCTCTCAGAGAAATGTCAATAGTTTATGGACTGCTGGTGGGGTAAGTGAAATCTGGGTCAGAAGAAAGAGGCAAAGAAATTAAAAACAATTAAAAAAATGACCAAATGAAAATTTGCAAAGAATTGGCCACTCTATACCATACTAAAATTTAGCTTCAAGGTAAAGTACCACTTTAAAACAAACTTTCCAATGCAATGTATATCGAATGACAATGTGGGAGGCAAGGCAACAGAAAAAGGATAGTATAGGAATAGACCAAAGAGAGACTAGCCAAGGAAAGGCACAAGATAAGAGACGCATAGCAACATAGAGATGGATGTCATGATATAATTAATTACAAAATAAAGAATAACTGAATAAAACTAAAACTCCAGACGCAAACTTAGTGATAACAAACTGCACCTGAGTGCACAGTTATAGGGCAGCCCCGGGGAAAATAATTTTACTGAGCAAAGTGCCAATTGCCATCATCAGCATATAGTGGATTTTGGTGGGTCAGGGACTCCCTGCTGCTATTGGACTGGCTGGCAGCAGATGCAGCCACAGAGCACTGGCTGGTGATACTGTACAGTGGGATCAGCTGGTAGCCCTGCGATAACAATGCACACAAGTACCTGTCGCTCTCTACTTGCACAACTATTCTGCACATACGCATCTTGAGTTGCCAGTCCTGATCTATTGTGCGCACTAAAGTCAAGTCAAGAGAGTCAAGAGTGAGTTTATTGTCATTTCATCCATATACGTTTGTACAGTACACAGTGAAACGAAACAACGTTCCTCTAGGACCATGGTGCTACACACAACATAGATGTACCGGACAACAGACAAAAAGTGCAAGTGTAAAAATATGCAACACCTGCAAGACAGGACAGCATAGTGCAGGGACAGGACAAGACATTATTATTATTAGTAAATAATGCTAAATGCCAGACATGATGGGTGTATCACCAGTGATGATCAAGGGGGGAGGTTGGCAGAGCCAGGCAGGGACCCAGGGTGCCATGAAAACATTTTTTATTACTGATCTTCCTATTCATATTCCAGTCTCTCATTCAAATTAGTGCTGGTTGCTAAGGTAATTTCAACCCTAGCAACAGCATTGCTGAAATTGCTAACTGGAGAGCTGCTAAATAACTCAAAAAACACATATAATAAAAAATTAAAAGCAAATGAAAATTGTCTCAAAATATTACTCTCTACATCAAACTAAAAGTGATCTTAAAGGTGAACAACTCCTTTAATAAAGAAGTTCATTTGTTTGCAATAAGCATCAGTGGTCCTGATCATTTAATTGACAATTACTCAGTGTGAGTCTTTTCTGACTGTCTGGCTGAGGGCAATACATTGTGAGTGGGAGATGATGGGAGTCAGTAAGGTAACTACCTATTTCCAGGCCTGGGTGCACCAGGTCCCCTTCCAAGCACAGTTTCCTTACCGCATTTGCTGTGGCCCGGGTGGCAGGTTTTAAAAGTCCATACCTGGCAACATACAGATTTGGTCTACTTTAGGAATTTGCTGCAGGTTTGGACTTTTAAAACCCGCCCAATTTTTTTAATGCAAATTCAGTGGTTAGAGTTGTCAGGCCCGTCCCAGCTGTGCAGGTAGAGGAAAGAAACACTGGACAAGTGACTGGCGCCCCAATGGTGGTGATAAATCTGCCTGACTGAATAAAGAGAGAGACTGGCATGTGATGGTGAGTGTGACCTGCTGCAGGCCGAGTGTGTGTGACTGTGTGTGTGTGTTCATGGGGAGCAGAGGCTCCGTATAAAGCATGAGTGGCTTGTAGCTTACTGGCTAACAGAGGCTACATGACCAGGTGTTGGGAAAAACAAATGAAACAAGCTTTGCCCTGGCAGTGCCCTGGTAAATAGCGAATACAAATAACTATACTTTCTGTGCCAGCAGCAAAATATGTTTCTATGCAGTTATATTTCTCCTACATTAATAATGAATTCAACCTGTTTAACTTGAACACTGAGCTGCATTTGTTTCCTTGTCAGATGGAGTAAAAAGCGCGTTTGATGCAGCATTTCAATTTCAGTAAAGGTGAAGCAATTTTTCTTGTCTATAGAAATCTCTCCCAACTTCCAGGGAAAATGTAAAAGTGTCCTCTTTAATGTAGAAAAGTTATTGGAAAATGTCATACTTTTATTGTTTTACTTTATTTTATGAAGCTTTTTCAGCATACAAATTGGGCTATTTTGGGGCTACTTTTTGGCTAGTTTATTGAGTTTTTGACTGGTTTTGAAACGTAAACCTGGCAACCCTGGCTGCAACTCCTTGTGGCAACTACAATTATGCTGGAATCGTGAGAAAAAACACTGAATTCTTGGGGAAAAACATGCCAATTAGCAGGCCTCAACTGGCAATCTGTGGGATCTGGAAAATGCCAGGGGGGGCTGCCATAAATGCCATAGAAAGTCACTATTTTGTGGGCTGGTGGGGAGCTGATTGAGCCTCTCTGTACTTGTAATGCCAGGGCCTATTTTGACTCCCAGTCCAGATGTGCCACTTAGGCTTGAAAACTGTGCTTAACCCACTGTGGTGAAACCCTTGCTGTTTAAGCAGAGCTGCATCTGGGCAGTTTATTTCTTTCCATTTTATTCTGGTCTGATGTTATCAGTTACATTTATTACATGCATTAAACTAAACTAAAGAGACAGCAGTCCTTTCCTTCAAAACTCGGTCCCTAGGCTGCTGGGAAAATGTAAACAGGAGACACTGCAGCACTGAACACCTCCCTACTGCCTCTATTCTCTATTGTGTCTTCCCGTTCCCGGCTTTGCAGTCTGGTCCACGTGATCCCCTGCTGCCATGTGATTTGGTGATGTCACGCAGCATCGGAGGAGCAGCTGGACGATAAGAAGCAGAAGCTGCCATATATTAGGTGAGTGAGAGAACGTGCAGGGGGAGAGCTAAAGGATGTGCTGATGCGCTACTAGCAACAGACGTGCTTTCACACTCAAAAAGAGCCAGCTTTATTTAGAGACACAAAGCGTCACATCATGTAAGAAGCAGGGAGAAAGAAAAGGTAGAAGTGTAATTGTTATGGTCAGACACACAGACCATTCAGACACCGGCTGAGAAACACAGGGGCAAACCAGATGGACACGCCCACTCTATGCACAGCGAATAGCAGATGACCAAACCAAGTGAGAGGCACGTGCCAATGGGAGCCAATGAAAATATCAGAGAATAGGTCTGAGACAACCAGTCACCTGGGCGCTAGACTAAAGACAGGTGTTTGTATATTTCTCCAATAGTGAATGTAGAGCTTACCAAAAGTGCATTTCACAGCCTTCTACTCATTTATAAAAGATTTTTAAGACTCAGAGCACTAATATAAAGCAAACTCAAGTGAATGATGGGCTGTAGACTGTTCCACTGGTAACCTGGGCCAAGCTCGGACTTCACTCTTGGATGAATGTCTCCGTGGAAAAGCTATGAATGAACCCAAACTGGAATGCAAAAAATACAATGAAAAGGAACAACAGAACAGGGTTAATAGAGGTAATCTGATTTAACAGCAAATTGCATCCACTAGATTTGATTTGTAGCAAATAATGACATGTAGGAGGTGAAGGAAAACTAGCGATGCACCGAATCCACTATTTGGTATTCAGCCAAATCCTTTGTGAAAGATTCGACCTATTACTGATCCAAATCCTTATTTGCATATGCAAATTAGGGACAGGAAAAGAAAAAGTAGAAAAAACATTTTTTTACTTCCTTGTCCTTGTTTTGTGACAAAAAGTTACATTTCCCTTCCTGCCCCTATTTTCCATATGTTAATTAGGATTTGGTTTGGCCAGGCACGAGGATTCTGCCGAATTCAAATCCTGCTGAAAAGGCTGTATCCCAAACTGAATCCTTCGGTGCATCCTTAATTAAAACCTTAATTCTAGTGTTTAGAAATAAATAAATTCGGCCTTTTTCAGCAGGTTTCGGATTCTGCCTTTTTCAGCAGGATTCGCATTCCGCCGAACCAAATCCAAATTTGCATATACAAATTAGGGATGGGAGGGAAATTGCATGACTTTTTGTCACAAAACAAAGTGAAAATTGTTTTTCCCCTTCCCACCCCTAATTTGCATATGCATCAGTATCAGGATTCAGGGTTCAGTCAAATCCAAAATAGTGGATTTGGTGCATCCCTACTTAGAACTGTAGCTATAACATTCCCAGTTTTGTTATTATATAGCAAATCTAAAACAAACGGGTATGCTGAGCAATATTGAATATGTTTCACCACCCATATCATCAACTTTTTCGGCTCTGCCAAGTGGTGGGAAATTCTTCTGCATATAAACCCTAAGGGCAGAATTTTTTTGGTCAGATTTTTTCAGACTGTATCCAATAATATAAAATTGGGACTTTGGGCCAGATGCAATTCATTGAGAAAAAGGTTTATCAAGTGAAAAGTCATGGGTGAGATTCAATTTGAGATGCAATTCGATTCAGGAAAACTTATATCACTGTTTGTCACATGAAAACTCTATTGATGTCTATAGTAAAAAACTGGAACTGAATTTGGAGGAAGTTTTTCTAGGGATGCACCAAATCCAGGATTCGGGTCGGGATTCGGCCAGGATTCAGCCTTTTTCAGCAGGATTCAGATTCGGCCGAATCCTTCTGCCCGGCCGAACAGAATCCGCATCCTAATTTGCATATGCAAATTAGGGACGGGGGGAAATTGCGTAACTTTCTGTTCAGAAAACAAGGAAGTAAAACATGTTTTCCCCTTCCTATCCCTAATTTGCATATGCAAATTAGGATTTGGTTCGGTATTGGCCGAATCTTTCACGAAGGATTCGGGGGTTCGGCCGAATCCAAAATAGTGGATTCGGTGCATCCCTAGTTTTTTCTGCTCGAATAATAATGTTAATGACGTTAATTTGCAGCGAATATGTGTATTTATCAAAATGCGAAGTTTCTCCTAGGCAGATGATCGTCAACGCGAACATTTCTAAGGGAATTTTCCTAGTGTTACTTTCTTCCTAGTGAAACTTCGTTAACATACGCTTACGTAAGTTTAAATATGGTGGGTACATACAGGTCTTAAGTATATATCTTTATTAGTGATTGTTGGCGAAACTGCTGGAAGTGACAATTTATTAAAAACATATATTTCACAGTTACAACTTTTAAACCTAATCCCACATCAAAATATGAAAAAACGGCAGTGTTTTGTCTTTTTTTATGACTTTTTTGGCATACAGGGCATAATGTCACTAACATAAGATTGTTGAGGATGTAGCTTCATCTTATCAATTCACCCAGGAAAACCTGAAACAGACCCTGGCGAAAAGTAATACATATTGGAAAGTTCGTACTTTGATTAATTTTGGTAATAGCGATCATTTGCCTGAGCAAAAATTTGCCTGGCAAAAGGGTTTTAAACTTCTCTAGCGCTGAGCTTTTTCACTAGCAAATTGTCCTCCTCGCCTTTTAGTAAATTGGCGATGTCACTGCTTATTATCATTTTGGTGAATTTTCACTCAAAACAGCCACTTTGCCCTTTAGAATATCTGCCCCCATGAGTTTTCACATGCAGTATCAAAGGCAGAGAGCTTAAAACCCTGATTAAATACCTTTTGTGGTATCAGGTGCTAAGCTGAAGGACCCACGCCTGCTTCCAGGGTCAAACAATCCAATTAAGACAGATATCAGCAGCACACTGTCGATTTGAAAAAAAAACGTGTAATTTATTGTGTCATTCAAAAACGGGCAAAGTTTCGGGCCTCCTGGGCCCTTTATCAAGCCTAGTGTTACAGTCCTACAATGTTTGTGGGACTGTAACACTAGACTTGATAAAGGGCCCAGGAGGCCCGAAACGTTGCCGTTTTTAAACGACCAATATAATAACACGTTTTCTTCAAATTCTCACTAAATTGAATGTGGCCCTGTATCTTGTTAGATGAAAACTGTATGCATTGTTCCCTTATGAATGCAACATAAAGGGACTGATTTACACACTAAAGTGTTGCATTGCACAACTGCAGTTGCCAATAGCAACTAGCAGTTCGTTTTGAGCAGTCTACAGAGTAGCAAAGGAAAGCAAGCAAGGACTTTATTGGTTGCTATTGGCAGTTACAGTTGCAAATTAGTATCTGTTAGAAAATTAAACCCTACCAAAAGCAATGCAGATTAAATGGCTACATTTACATATGGTTGATATTTATACAGACTATTCTGTAATACTATTCTGCTGCTCTGACAGTGAGTTTGGTGTTAATATAAAGTGAAACCTCAATTTTACATCATTTTACATTGTTGTTTTGTGGTCCCACCTATATATTATGCGTAATACATTTCCCTGATTTTACATTTTCCTGGATTTTACACCATTTGTTTCTGGTCCCCCTGAAAAACTTAAAATGGGGGTTCTACTGTAATCATAACTTATGAAATCATCTTCATTACAGGCAAGGTTGGCACTCCAGACATTGTAGAATTAAATCAATTTCCTGTGCCTTTTTGGATAAGGAACTTCGATGTAGTACATTGTCGTCTTAAAGTGAAGTTGGAAATGTTGGAAACTCCTATTTTCCATGTCATTCTTCGAACAGTTGACTTAATGCTGATACATAGTTCCTACACACATGTATTGGTTTTCATGTTTTGGTACTAATAAGTGTCTGTCTGTACTATAAGAGCAAAGACTCATATTCAGATTCATAATAAATTGAGATGCACTCTAGCTCATTTACTAAAACTGGGTAAATCAAAACCTGGGCAGCACGTAGAAGAGGATAAGCATGAGTGTGAATCTGCCCACTGTTAATCAATAAGCCGTCTGTTTTTAGCATCTCAAGTTCTGTGGTTTTATTTTGCAGCACCATGAGCCTTCACCCATTTTTGTTGGTGGCATGCAGTCTCACTGCCTGGATCACACTCTACCTCTTCATCTGCCAGTTTAATAAGAATAAAACCTATGAGTGGAACTGCCGATTAGTTACCTTGATTCATGGTGCTCTGATTATTTCTCTATCAGCGTATGTGGGATTCATTGACGGTCCATGGCCATTCACATATCCAGGTATGTACCGTGAATCAATTAACTGTTAGGGAACCAACTCTACTGTGTTTACATCAAAACATAATTTCAGTGAAGTGCATTTAACATTTACCAAATGTGTCCCTATCAATCCAGTTATAGGAGAAATTGCTTTTAAATGATGTATACACACACAAGTGGCTTTTCTTGTGTGCTTCTTTTGTTTGATAGCTGGCAGGTAGATTAAAGGGGTGATTAACCTTTACATTAACTTGTAGTATGTTATAGAATATCTAATTTGGTCAGTTGGTCTTCATGTTTTATATTTTATTGTTTTTAAATTATTAGCCTCTTCTTCTTGACTCTTTCCAGCTTTCAATTGGGGGTCACTGACCCCCATCTAAAAAAAACAAATGTTCTGTAAAGCTACAAATTTATTGTTATTGTTTTTATTACTCATCTTTATATTTAGACCCTCTCCTATTCATATTCCAGTCTCTTATTCAAATCAATACATGGTTGCTAGGGAAATTTGGACCTGAAAAACCACAAATAATAAAAAATGAAAACCAATTGCAAATTGTCTCAGAATATCACTCTCTACTTCAAATGAAGGGGCAGATTTATCAAGGGTCAAAGCAAAAATTCTAATTTTCGAATTCTAATTTTTTAATGGCCAAAACTGTCAAATCTGACTAGGCAATTGTTAAAATTCAATTTGAGTTTTTTTAAAAATTCTAATTAGATTTTTGAGATTTACCATATACTGGCCCTTTAAGAACTTCGAATTTGACTATTCGCCATCTTAAACCTGCGAATTGCCATGTTAGTCAATGAAAGACGTCCTGGGATCAGTTTGGAGTTGTTTGCAGCCTTCCTGACATTCTAGTTTTTTCGGAGAAAACTTGAATCGAGTTTTTAAAACTCAAATCGAGTTTGTAAAACTCAAATCGAGTTTGTAAAACTCAAATCGAATTTGATTCAAATTCGATTCAAGTTTTGGGTCAAATTTTTTTCGATTGGTCGAATTTTGAGTTCATGGGAGTTTTTACAAACTCACATGAACTCAAAATTCGACCTTTGTTAAATGTTCCCATAAGAGTTAATTTAAAGGTGAACAACCCCTTTAACAAAGGATCTTGTGGTTTCTGATGTGTTTGTGCACATAGGAAAAATCCACATGGAACAAAGAGGCACACTGAATTTTCTGGGGGTATCAACCTGCATCATTTGTTATGAAGCAAAAAATGAAGACACCTTTGTGGTGCAGAAGTGATGTGCAGAAGTGGTTGTGTCATTGAAACTAACAATGTGCTGAGTGTAGTCTATTTGTGACCAGGTCAAAGAAGGCCACACTATGAAAAATATCTTTTTTTTTTTTTTTGAAATACGAAGTGTATCCCAATCTTGATAAATATCTAATGTGACAAGGATAATTGTATTTGCAGAGATAAAAGATCAACATGTCACATAGGTCATTCTTTTCTAGGAAAGCAAAAAAACTGCATTGAAAAAAGAACAGACACTAAAAGAAACATGCACACAAACTGGATGCTAAAAAATTATTTCACACAAATGGATTATACAATTTCAGATATAAAAAGCTAATTATTGTGCTTTTTCGAGCTAACATATATTTTCCAACTGCAAACAACTTACCCATGCCATTTGTCAGTAGTGCATTGCAACTACTTGAAATCAGCCACTTAAAGGAACAATTCAGTGTGAAAACAGAAACTGTGTAAATAGAAAGGCTATGCTAAATAAAAAAAATTTCTAATATAGTTAGTTAGGCAAAAATTGAATGTATTAAGGCTGGAGTGAGTGGATGTCTAACATAACAGAATAGAACACTACTATCTGCTTTTCAGCTCTATAAGTCTGAGCTAGTCAGCGACTTGAAGGGGGGCCACATGGTACATATCTGTTCAGTGCAAACTCTGTTCAGTGAGTTTGCAATTGATCCTCAGCATTCAGCTTTGATTGGTTACTGCCTGGTAACCAGGTTAACCAGTCAGTGTAAACTAAGAGAACTGGAAAGTAGGAAGTAGTGTTCTGGCTATTATTTTACATATCCATTCACTCCAGCCTTTATACATTACATTTTTGCCTAACTATCTATATTAGAAACTTTTGTTTTTATTTTGCACAGCCTATCTGTTTACCCAGTTTTTATTTTTACACTGAACAATTCCTTTAATGCAGTCAGCAGCATAAGGGCCAAACTACATGAAAGATTTTGATCTTGTAATACAACAGCACAAGATTATGTAGGATCCTACGAAAAGTTATCTTATGGTTTATCACATGAAACTCATGAACGAGGTTCAATTTGAGGAGAAAAAACTTTTCTCCAAATTCAGTTCCGTTTTTTTCTCTTAGACTTCAATAGAGTTTTCACGTAATAAACTGTGAGAATTGAATTGCATCTCATATTGAATCTTGAGTTTTCATAAGATAAACCTTTGTCTCACTGAATTGACTCTACTCTGGCCCATAGACAGATGGTGGGTTTTGTTTGTGCATCTACTTCCGACATTCAGGGGGTTAGTTATCAAAGGTCGAATTTTAGAGTTTTTTTCGAATTTTACATCTTGAATGAACCCACAACTTGAATGGTTTATATTTTTGGGGCAAAACCCTCTGAAGAAAACTCGAACATCATGAAGGCTATTAACATCTTCAAATGGTTCAAGGGACCTCTGCCATTGACTCCTATATGAGCTCAACAAGTTTTTAGATTTTTAGAATTCTTGTGCTTTTTAGATAAACAATGGAGAAAACGTAAAGATATTACCCAAAATGTCATTCATATTCATTCAAAATATCTTTTGTAGTTCGAAGCAGGTATCTGTTGTCTACAGACTAAATTGGCTATACTGGTCTGACAGCGGTCTTAGAACTAAGCTTCTACCAAAAATAACAAACCCATAATCAGCTTGTGATACTTCCCTTTTAAATGACATAGGCCTGCTGTCTGAAGGGACCAGTACAGCCTTACACTTATTTCCAAACAAATAGAGATGGATCTTGTAATACTTTAAAGAGGTTGATCATCTTTGAGTTAACTTTAAAGGGGACCCGTCACTCAAAAATATTATTCAAAATCCTATTTTATCAAATTAGTCAAGCAAAATGAACTTTAATTACACTATATGAATTATTTGAATCTTGCTTCCTTCAGTCTGGGATTTCAAAATTATAGCAAGTAGGCAGGAGCCATTTTGTGGACACTGTTACTAAGGCAAGTCTTGTATCATCTCAGAATCTTGTTTGTGCACCAGAATGGGGGACCTGATGTCCATCCCCATGCCCTGGCTACACAATTAAACAGTGAAGAGAACGGGGGAATATGTGGAGAGCAGTGACATCTAAGAAGTGCTGAATGGAAAGTGAAAGTAATTGTCTATTCCGCCTCTATGCCCAGGGCATAGAGGAGTGGCAGACAATATTTGATTGACAGCTGAGATCTTTAAATGAGCTTACAACAGCTATGAATGCTTTAATGAAAAATAGGAATTGGATTTCATGTTTAATTTGAAAAGGACTTTTATTATACAGGTTTTTGTCTCTGGGTGACAGGTCCACTTTAAGTATGATGTAGAGAATAATATTTTGAGACAATTAGCAATTGGTTAACATTTTTTATTATCTATGTTTTTTTGAGTCATTTAGCTTTTTATTCAGCAGCTCTACAGTTTCCAATTTCAGTAATTTGGTTGCTAGGGTCCAAATTACCCTAGCATCTATGCATGGATTTGAACAAGAGACTAGAATTTCAATAGAAATGGGCCTGATTGGAAAGTAGAGTAATAAAAAGTAGCAATTACAATTAATGGATAGCCTTACAGAGTATTTGTTTTTTAGATGGGGCCGGTGACCCCCATTTGAAAGCTGAAAAGAGTCAGAAGAAAAAGGGAAATAAATAAAAAGCTATACAAAAGACCCATTGAAGTTGCTTAGAATTGGACATTTTATAACATATTACATTTTAACGTAAAGGCGAACCACCCCTTTAATCCGGAAGCAGATGATGGAGAATGTGTTCAGAATGGGTGAATTCCGAAACTGATATCAGCTTCTATAAAATGTAGTGGGGTATTTGTATTTGCTTGTAGCCTTATTCATTGTGTTTGTATATAACTTTGTTAATTTGAATACACAATCATGTTGTTTTTTCATCTGTAGGCTCTCCAAATACCCTGCTTCAAGTGCACGTGCTATGTCTGACACTGGGCTACTTCTTCTTTGACTTATGTTGGTGTGTGTATTTTCAAACAGAAAAAGCCTTGATGTTGACCCATCACATTCTTAGCATCCTTGGCATAATTATGGCACTAATCCTTGGTGAATCGGCTACTGAAGTTAATGCTGTCTTGTTTGGCAGTGAAATTACAAACCCCCTGCTGCAAGTGCGATGGTTTCTGCGGGAAACAGCTCGCTACGACACCTTCCTTGGGGACACTGTGGATTTCTTGTTTGTGGCTCTTTTTACCACTGTGCGCATAGGTGTGGGAGCCTGGCTTTTATACTGTGAACTTACCTCCCCAAAACCATACTGGTTTGTTAAAATGGGAGGTATTGCTATGTATGCTATATCTTGGTGCTTCATGATAAGTATCTGGCGCTTTGCTTGGAGACGAAGCCTCAAGAAATACCAAATGTGGAAAGATAACAACGGTGCTAGCGGTCAGATACTTTACAATGGGCATCCTAAATCTCTATGACGTCAGGATCAGAAATACAAGAGAAGACTGAGTAGGGGCCATGTAGCTGATATTGTATTCCTTGTAAAATTTTAACAAGGATAAAGTCTGAATTTACAAGGCAATACTCTCCTGTAGCAGTAGTGGTAAGGAACATTTTAGTGATATGGACTAGTACTTGAAAGTGTTTTTTCTATTTTTAAAATTATTAGTTATTATGGAAAACCAAGAAAAAGTAACAAAATGTTTGTGTGTGAGAGAGTGAGAATGGATTATTACAGGTATCCTGATCTTGCTAATTTCATGTTACAAAAGTGGTGTAACATTTTTTTTTTTTGTATAGGGATCCAAAGTTAAGCTCTTTTAAGCACATTTTCAAATTGCTGGTAATATTAGGTTTAGCAGCTCTTTCTTAGAACTTTTGTACTGAAGGTTTGAGTTATTTGAATAAGCATACACTCTGCATTTTTCACTTAGCACTGCACTAAAATAGAAAAGGGACACAGAAAACACTAAGCATTAATATTATTTTATAGGAGATATCCCTGGAGGTTCAGTTAACCCCAAGCAATTGCTACAGCAGTCAAAATCTATTTTTAAGCCAACCTGTCAGTGAGTATCATGTCTGTATAACAATGAGTTGTGAATATGATACTCTGATACACAAGATGGTATAAAATAAATAGCGTGTATATATATATATATATATATATATATATATATATATATATATATATATATACACATACACATATGGACCTATTATCCAGAATCCTTGGGACCTGGGCCTATCTGGATAACAGGTCTTTCTGTAATTTGGATCTTCATACCTTGTCTACTAGAAAATAATGTAAACATTAAATAAATGCAGTAGGATGGTTTTACTTCCAATAAGGGTTAATTAAATCTTAGTTTGGATCAAGTACAAGCTACTGTTGTATTGTTACAGAGAAAAAAGAAATCATTCTTTAAACCTTATATTATTTGATTATAATGGAGTCTATGGGATACAACCTTTCCATAATTCGGAGTTTTCGGGATAACGGGTTTCCGGATAACGTATCCCATACCTGTATATATATCTCCATGTAATCCTAACGCCATGCTACCCAGCCATTGAAATCATGCATTACATGCATTATAAGGAGTTCATCACGTATACGGTGTATTATTTTACACCACCTCAGACCTTGGGGCAATTACATAAAAGTGAAGTACATTCTAATCAATAAAAAAAGATCCATTATTGGGGTGAACCTGTCTTTAAAAGAATATCCTTAACTTCATATAGCGATCTATGTATGTGTTTGTTGTTGCAAAACTCCACTTTTAAAGAATTTGGAGTAACAAACCAATCCAGATTATTCAGTCAATACAACAAAATACAATTTGAAGTTGAGTTTTTTGGCATTTGCTGTTGTTAATAACTTCATATTTAAAAAGATGGTGATAAACTGGAGAAATGGCTTTACTGAATATAGAACAGCATTTTCTTGTGTATTTCATTGGTCAAGTTATCACCCATTTATAAATATCTTTTATTATATCTTACAGCATATACTAGGCTCTCCAGCTGATAACACAGACCAAATCGCTGAAAGACAAAGCACCTGATTTTTAGAGTTGTTTTTTCATCATCTGTACATTCAGGTTCCTAGTGTAGTAGATTAGCAACCATCAAGGAGAGCTGCTGGGCCCAAACACCCACAGTAGAATGAGAAAAATTATGTCTAAAACAATAGTGGAAAAAGTAAAATACAGAAATGCATCTGGCTACTTTTATAACACTTTAATTTGTTGTAAGGTCTTTTAATAGATTATGCTAAATACCTCACTTTTTAGATAGACTTTTTACAAAGGAATTTTTATAGACAATTTATGGTAGATTTTCAAAAAAAAAAGTATAGCTTCAATGCACAATAAATCAGTAAAGGATTGCCCAAGTGTCCCTGGAACTTTACCTGTCAAGTAGCAGCTTATTGCTTCAACTCTGTGCCTACAAAATGTTCACACTGGCACAATAAATATGTTGGAAAGTGTATTATAAATAAATGCTCAAGGGCAAGTATTTGCAGCATGAAACAGCCTTTTTTCTTCCCAGACAACTTTAAGCATCAGATCAGATGAGAAATTGATGTGTCCAAACATTTCTTATACTATGCATAGTTTTGGGTATGTTGATCATTGCATCTTGTAAAAAAATTACATTGGTTTGTAGTGGAACAGTAATGAAAATATAACGTCTCAAAATGAAGTCAAAGCACTAATTATAGAACTACAAATAACATATAGCTATTGGAGCTATAATAACCTGTTATCAAGTGCCCTTTCTCATAGAATCGGGTAGATGGATGACCTTAATGGACAAGTAAAGTGTATTAAACATTATAACTCATCTGATGTTCCAAAACCTCCTCAATTTTCATCCGTGCAGATGTAGAAACACCAGAGTAAGAGCAAAAGAAAAAAAAATCTCATAACCCATCTCTCCAGCACTGAGACCAAGACTGTTATGCATGCACATTATTTCCAGTCAGGGAACAGCATATTACTTAAAGCAGTATCGCACAACAATCTAGGAGGTGGAGTGGGAGGAGAATACCTTGCACATGCGCAAGAAAAACTGCTACAGACATCTTGATGCTATAACGCACGTCAAAATAGGTCCGATGCTGCCCTATGCATCGGACCTAAACACGCCCTTACGCTGTGTGAGCGACGTCAGCGTGATGTGTGCGTAACAACACACAACATATTCAGCAGAAGTGATGTCAGAGCATTGTGCGCATGATGTCACTTCCGTGTGCTTCCTTGACCCTCTTACCCCTCAACTCCGTCACCGCTCCGTTTCCTATGGAAATACGTAGTGCAGGGTGGAGGGGTTAAAAAAAATACAAACAAAAATGTAAAAAAATAGGCACCCGAGGGGTTCGGTGGCCTTAATATAAATACAGCCCTGCCCACTGGAGAAGAGCTATTTATTGGAAAAAAAAAACGTTTTCCTGTGATAGAATCCCTTTAAGCATTACATGGGAAAACAGATCCTATGTAGTGCAACACTACTGCCTGTGCGGATCCACACTCATGTTGGGAAGACTCAAATTCACACCAATTCACTTTTCGTTTTGAATTTGTCATAGGGATTCACAGTTATTTACAGCTTTTTATTCTTTTTACTAATGAAAACTATAAAGGCTTTTAGGGGATTATTTATCAAAGGTCGAGTGTTAGAATTTTTATACCTTGAATGAACTCACAACTTGAATGGTTTCTTATTTAAGAAAAAACTCGAATGAAAAAAACTTGATTCGGCGAGCTCAAGTTGCAAAACCCAAAATATCGAATTGATTGAGTTGATCAATACGTACAAAAGTAGTAGTGGTACCAAATACCACTAAAGCCTACTGTACTGCACTTCTCAACAACACTTTGAGCTTAGTGTTCCTTAAAGGCAGCAATATATATGTAGAGGCACTCATGAAAGTAGATACCAACTAAAGTTATTTCTTATTGTGGGTTAATGGTTAATTGGTGTAGCAGGCTCATTCAGTTTTTGACAACCACTGTTATATAGATACAAAGAAAAGCAAGTGAAATGACTGCTACACTGGAAAACAAGAACACAATCTGCATTCAACATTGAATGGATAATAATAATGAATCCTTATGGCATATCATCTTAAACTAACATTGTGTAAAACTTACTTTTTATAGAAGTTAAAAAACATGCTACTATATTGGCAACTGTACACAGATGTCATCCTGCAACCTGCTTAGAAAGTAAAAACTATCTATATTAGTTACAAAGAATTAAAGGGGACTGGCACATTTAATTAAAAAAAAAGAAAAAGATTATATATTACAAAACTTTAAACTGGCAACAAAAAGAGTGGTATAGTTTGTCCTCTGTAGCCATCCCTAGGATTGATACTAGAATGATAATGGTTAAACTCTTATAGGGATATTCATATAAGCTATACCCACATATTTTTAATTATAGTGGGTAGAATATTCTCTAAAGCCAGTTAATGAGTTCAGATCATTCAAGTTATTCATAGGCGTGCAGCCCTTCTTACAATAACAATGCTGTAGGGTTCTGATTAAAATGCCATTTGTAGACAGGCCATGATGGGTCAAGCAGCAGAAAATTAATCAGCAACAGAAAAAATTTAACAAAGTATAAATTACAAGACTGGGGGGGGGGTGGTAAGAAGCAAATAGCAAATTAAGGGATGGTAACAGGTATTAATTATGACTGAATGCACTGATGCTGGAAAGAATGCAGTCTTGCCATTTAAGTTGCAAATCTTGTTGCTTATAAATAAATATAAAAATTTGCATCACACACATCTAAAAGCTCTTCAGCTGTTTTTTTGTACTACAAACTCCCACTACCTGTGTCAGTGTTTAGATATTAATAAATCTAAACATAAATAAATTATTATTTCCTTTTATTTATATAGAGGTATGATATTAACACAGCACTTCACACAGATTATACATCATTTCCATCAGTCCCTGCATAGTGGTGCTTACAATCTAAGGTCCTTAATACATTTAACCAATACAAAGGTCAGTTTTATTAGGGGCAGGTTAACCTACCTATTTGTTTTTCTGTAAATATATATGTATTTAACGTCTCCTTTACTAAATCAGATTCACTGTGTGATTTTGGTACCTAAAACTGTATCCTATGCATATTGCATATACTGTAAGTGGCTCTCCTTTTTAACATTAGCTCATTCAGTTGGGCTTATGTAAAAAAGCATAAACATTATCTGAAATTCCAATAAATATAAATGTATATTCATTTTAGGAAACCATGATATCTGTTTCTGCTCTCAGGGGCCCAGAACCCCAGCCATCTTAGGGCCACATGGAACCCCAGTGCAGCACCTCTAATGGAAAGCAGAGGGACTTCAAGTCCCAGATTCCATCACCTCACAATGGAGCATGGTGAGGGAGATGTTGCATTACACTGCAAGCCTAAGGGATATTGTCTATTGGTTTATCGGAGTATCATAGTTTTATTTCAATTTATGGAATTGGATATGTCTGTGTGTGTCTGTACTTTTTCAGATAGTGTTTGTGCACCTTTTCTACATTACCCTACATGCATAAGCTTATATCAGAAAGGGGAAGGGTTGCCACCTTACCGGTTTTCAGAAGGGCTGCCTGAGTCAAAACTTCCTGTCCAAGTTAGGAAAACCGGGCAAGACTCCCCCATATTGATATGGCAATGGACCAATTGCTGATCACCATGTCATAGTCCCAACCCCGTAACTGAGAAAGGTGGAAACTTAGTAGCAGAAGGGGTTTACTAGAATGTCAGTTTGGAATCTGCAAATCTAAACTGGAGTTCATGCAGTTATAATATCTCCAAAATCCAGTTGTATGTGCTGTATATGTGTGTAGCTATATATACAGTATTTATGTATTAATGTGTGCAGCAGATAATAAAAAGTATATCATTTGTCTACACCTACATAAGTTTATTCTGCTATTGTCCTCTCTGTGTAATTCTCCCAGTCCATGGGACATGAGTAATGTACCGGGGTTTAATAAAAAAAAATTCTCTTGCATCAAGCACTCATCTCTTTATAGAACCCAGATGATTTTAGTATTGAAGCCATGAAGTGAATTTATGCCACTGTTGTGCCTTCAGGTCATCTTTCTAGAAGGACTCTCCATGCTCTTGTTCTTTGCAGAGTAAACAAGCAGGATATTGGATGCAGTAGACACATTTCTCTTTCTCATTTAGGGACATATTTATTATGCTGTGTAAAAAACAGCAGGATAATACACCACACATTGCCAGGCTTCGGCGTGTTAAAAACAGCATAACATTTTTATGCGTTTTTTTTAGAGTGACTTCTGCCAGAAGCAAAATAAATAACGGAGGCAAATCTGGCGCTTGCATGGTGCAAAAATTATACACATTTTTTCACAGCTTTTTACACTGTATTTTTTGGCTAATTCCGCTTTACACAACATTATAAATATGGCCTTAAGTGTAAACAAGTTGCTGTACAACCTTGTTGTAAGAAGTTGAACTTCCTTTTAATTGACTGGAGTAAATGTAAGATGTCAAGAAAAAGACAAAGGAAATGTATTGTCATTTCTGTGTATTCCCCAAGCTAACATAAAAGAAGTGAAAATACTCCACCCACCATTTGTGGCTGCATTGTTGGAACCATATTTAGTTCACATGGTACCATGATACCTCATATGGAGAAAAGGTGAGTAAACACTATATGAACTTTGAAATGCTAGCTGTCTATACCAGGCATAAAAGGACAAGGAAAGTTAAAATAACTTTACATTATGTTTTGGGCAACAACAGCCCTTTAGCAGGGAAGATATGTGTCTCTAAAAATGCCCCAGTAGCTCCCCATCTTCTTTTCTGCTGATACACTGTACATGCTCTGTGCTGCTGTCAGTTAGTGAGTTAAGGGAACAACTCAAAATATACAGCAAACATAGAATATAAATGTCACAGTTTAAAGGGGACCCATCACCCAAAAAAAATATTCGAAATCCTATTTTATCATGTTAGTTAACTTATAAATTATTTGAATCTTGTTTTCATCAGTCTGGGAACTCATAATTATAGGAAGCAGGCAGGAGCCATTTTGTGGACACTATTATTAAGGCAAGCCTTGCATCATCTCAGAAACTTGTTTGTGCACCAGAATGGGGGACCTGATGTCTACCCCCATGCACTGGATACACAGTTTAATGATTAAGAGAACTGTGGGAATGTGGAGAGTGCAGTGACATCTAGAAAGTGCTGAATGGAAAGTGAAAGTAATTGTGTGCCCTGCCTAAAGGTGGCCATACACGGAGAGATCCGCTCGTTTGGCAATGTCGCCAAATGAGCGGATTGCTCTCCGATATGCCCACCTTGAGGTGGGCAATATTGGGCTGATCTGATCGTGGGCCCTAGGGCCCAATGATCGGATCCTAACTAATGGGAACGGGCGGTCGGATCGCGGGACCGCATCAACAGATGCGGCTGCGATCAGACGGGATTTTTTGTCCCATCCGATCGAGATCTGGCTCGATCAAGGGGCCATACACGGGCCAATCAGCTGCTGACTCGGTCTGTCGGCAGCTTTTATTGGCCCGTGTATGGCCACCTTTAGGCACAGAGGAGAGGCAAGCAATATTTGATTGACAGCTGAGATTTTTAAATGAGTTTACAACAGCTATGAATACTTTAATTAAAAAAATTGGATTTTATGTTTAATTTGAAAAGGATTTTTATTATACAGATTTTTATGTTTGGGTGACAGGTCAACTTTAAGGCTGATTAGTAATTAATACAGATAATTACTACATGACAGCACAGAAATCAGTGTAACTAGCACCAGCATTTAATATTCCGCCCCATAGCATCAGCTTTTATTACAGACCAACCTCGTTTTCTGCTTGATAATTTGCAACAACCCCAAAGCTTAGCTTCTTTACAGCTGCTCAGAGCCCACTGAGCATGTGAGTATCGCAGACACTTTCCAAGATGGTGACCTCCTGTGACAAGTTTGAAGTCCTGGTTCCTTGCTGCTATTGAGAAGCTGAAACTTTAGGCTGGTGCAATTAATTCAGTATATAAAACATGGCATTTTTAGCCACATTCATTTTTAGGGTTTAGTTCTCCTTTAAAATCAAACGTGTGTATGGAAAACCAATAAGTAAAAGTATTATTTAGTCCCAGCACCTAGATACGCTTAACCTTGAATTGCATTCCAGTGCAATGCAGACTTTGAAAATAACATAGCTATCTTGCTGACTTAGCACAGAGTAGTGAATAATACCCAAAGTGTCAGAGAAAGGTATGAGATGCATTAATGGGTAGTCAGAATATAATAGTGACAGCCATAAATCATATGATAAATATAAATAAATAAGATCAGGTTAAATGGCCAGCAAAAGTGTTGCAGAGGATAAAAATAAAGAATTCATGTTTTAAGATGTAAATTCATGTTTAGACATCTGAATGGATTCACCATAAACAGCAGCCAAGATAAATCTATGTGGAAGATACAGATAAAATTCAGAAAAGTCTTTATTGCACTAATGCATCAAATGTCATGGCCCACAAGTCAACAAATAAAACATATTGCTGCTGAGATAAGCTATGTTCTACTTTCTTGTTGTCTCTTGTAGTAAAACTAGATAACCCAAAAATAAGGAATGAGGAAAAGAACATCTGCATTGACCTCCAATATAAATAACTGCATCCAATAGCTTTGTATTGGAACACTTCTTAGCAATAAAGTATTTCTAAACCTTACCCTTTAACACTGTCTACCAACTCATTACAGCATCCCTCATATTTCTGTCTTCTGTATATTTTATTCATGGGACAGATTTCCTTTTACCTATTTTAATATATGGCTGTAGTGCAGGTGGTTATATTTCTTATTCACACAGCTTTTCTTGCAGAATTACTTGTATTTCAAAAAACTGAAGCCATTTTGCAAAACACTCTCCCTATGCAATATACAGCACAATTCAACACATAAATATCTTAAAATGCCTTAATTAGATTAAAATGCAATTAACTCCAACATGTACAATCATTAAGACTACTAAGGAGAACTGTAGCAAAAACAAAAATATAATTATAACGTCCCCCCCCAGTGATTCTACCTTTTGTTTTCCTTTAATGCCACAGAGGTCAAGTATAACAGCCCTTAATAGAGGAATGGATACATTAAAATATATAAAAAATGAAGGACATTACAGCTTTTTTTAAAAAAATAACATTTTGGGAAACATGGAACTCCTGCTTAAAATGTATAGGAAGAAGGATATGTATTTCTCTTTAGAAAACCAGCATTGTTGTTAATCTTGTGTAATTTCCCATTTAAGACTGTTAATGCTGGACTGCACCTGCTTTCTACCAATCCTCTACCCTTTTAAAACCAATAAAAATATTATTGACAAAAAAATAGCCCTGACCTCATGTCCAGCCAGAGTACAAAAAACATTTCAATATAGAAAAACAAAAATTTTTTTTATAGAAAAGAACACATTCACTTCCTCTTTAAACAAATAGTGGGTTTTACATTTGTATCATAATGAATTTATTCTAAAGGTGCACTAATCCTTTTAATTTGCCCTTTGCAATTTTCAGTGGAATTACTGTATCAAGAGAAGCATAGATAACAATACACTTGTTATAGGTCTTCTAGAAATGTCTTTCACATGGGGTAAGGCAAGAAACAATGATAAAGCAAGCAGTCACAAGAATGAAAGCATATCTCTTCTGCTTTGCTTATAGCCTGTAAGAAGAGAATTTGTTTAATGATTCTCACACATATAGCTTTACACCAACATTGTCATGCATGCAAAGGTAATATTGGCAGGTATAACTACCTAGCGTATTTTTTTCATTAACTAAAATCAATTTACATTAAAAACATGATTCATAATCATGAATTTATAATCATTTAGGAACCAAATCTTCTGTCATAAAACACTATGACCTTGCAGTGCTGCAGATTGCGAGTAACACATGGCACAGTATACAGTAGATGAAAGTACAGCTTAGAACGCAGCAGCATTCATACACAGAGAACAATAGTGTACGCTCTTATTTTAAGTGTCAGTAATAGTAAAACCTATGGTCATGGAATAAGAGTCTCAGCACCATAGATTTTATGATTCCTGGCACCTGAAGTGTTACTATGTAAGTATTCCTAACTATAGGCAGCATAATGGATGTTGATACAAGTGAATAAGGGTTTACACCAACACATTATTTGGATGATTTTTGCTATACTGATCAGATCAATGGAACTTCTGGGCAGTGGAATTTCTAATGCAGGAGCGGCCTGAGGCTCTTACCTTTCCTGTGTGGTGGTGGGTCAGTGGGGGCACAACCATGGTGCGGAGAGCACACTATAAAAGGCAATTTCTGTTTTAAAAAAAAAATAAAATTTGACTCTTAACGGTACCAGGAGCACTTTTTTGCGCCCCCTGTTAACCTGCTTGGTTACTCACCTCATTGGCGCAGCACCCCTGATGTGCTTACAAAACCCATTATTATTGGAATCAACAGACAGATTTATAAGATCATGTACTATGTCTGAGAGATATTTTATTAAACTTTATCTAATCCTTTACAGAGATTGTCTAGGATTAACATCAGTTCCTACCCCAATGGAGGTGTAGGAACCATAGGTTTAGTATGCCCCCATGGCTTTAAAGCCCTACACTTCCTTATCTCTTTAGTTGCTGGGCAGAGGCCCAAGTGTCTAGTTACTTAGGGGCATGTTTACTAACATTTTTTGATTACAAATTTCTATTATTGGCCTACAGGCCTATGAACACTTCCTGCCACACTTTAACTAGTGTCTGGTTAGGGATTGATCTTTCTCTTTCGCTGTCAGTTGCTGACCCAACTGCATGTGCATCAGGGAGCCTGAATGAGGCCAGACAGAGACAGGTTAGATAATTTCATAGTACTTTCTGGGTGAGCGAGATAAATAGGCTAATTAGAAAGAGCAGCCTGTGCTCAAACAAGGATTTGTAGTAGGGAATAGCTCTCTCCCCTAGGCTCTGAGTCTGCCAGAAGTGAAGGGACTGCAACTGGATAGGGAATAAGGTTTAGGTTTATTCTCCCTGATCATTTCACTGTAAAGGATCCGGACCACAAAAGAGCATTCCATCCTAGAAGTGAACCTTAAACTACCGTAACTGCTTCCACATGGTATCACACTGTGCTGTCTCTGCTTAACTGTCCTGGCATGATATCTTCTTGTGCTGTAATTCAGTCTGTCCATTGTGAGTATAACCCTGTTGATCTATTGACTTGGACCAGTTATTTTGTTTGTTTGCTTCCAGAAACTCCTGGTGTCCTTATTTTTACTTTTAAGCACCAGTAACCTATGGGAGTTGTAGTTTGCTCTACACATTTCCTTCATAACTTCCATATAGTGAAGGCCCTACATTGCATGTTAGAGTCAAGTGTAACCCTTGCTCTACTGTTTAGCTGGACATTTACCTTTTATGGCCTAATATAGCCCAAAATAAAAACATTATCAGCCAATTAACCTGTTTGTAATTTTTCAAGAGTGGATGGAAAAACACAGGCAGAACAAGCATACTTCTAGCAGTTACAAAGAGATCTTTGAAGCAGCAACCCTAACCTTACCTTACACCATTGTGCCATTCATCAGTGCAAAAATATGGCTGTGCACTAATATTTAACACATATGCATCCAACAGGTACTCTGACAATGCATACATCATAACAGCTGAGCAAAGCCAAACCATAAACATTTGTGTATTTAACATAACAATAATTTTGCAACAGTGTTTTGTGATGTACCTCACAGAGTTTACAGTATGGATACTAGAATGGCACACTTGTAAGGGTACATTGTGCAGGAAGAAATAATTGGAGGCATCTCCCATCAGTCAAGGTGTTGCCTAACATAATGTTCTATGGCAACACAACCTAAAAAAACACCCTGTCTGTAATTAGATCTTATTTTAGCACTTCAACAGCGTATTTGTTATAATTAAATATAGTTTTCATTAATTTTCTTCATGTTTTGCTACCTTCCACAATGTTTGTTTTAACAAACGCCTGATAAAGTGCAATGAGATCATCTAGGAGCCAGTTTATGGACAGGTAGCTTTTGACAGCTCAAATTCTGGATAATTACAGTACAGCACCTTACATAGCCTATTCAGTTGAGTTGCTGGAACTGTATGAAATTACTGTAGATAAATGATAAGAAGACAGAACTCCCATTGATGAACAATGTGAAAATTACTTCATCTACTTTACATATTCAGGCATCTCAATATTTAGTGAGATTTCACAGTTGCTAATAACATGGTTTATGGATGCAAACACACTTAATCATGGGCTAAACATTCAGGCATCTGCATGGGATCTTGTTAAGCCAAACCATACACACTCCGTCATAACAAATACATAATTAGCATTCATGGGTTATTAAAAATAAATATAGCAGATAGTCCATAGTAATTTATTCTTAATCATAAACAGAATTTTTAAATTTATAATTGAAAGGAGCCTTCTGGTAGTTTAAAGCTGAAGATGAAACAGTCCATGAAGCAGGATCCCATCTGTGTTACATTGTGCACTTTATTAAACTACTTGAGAGCTTAGTATACAATGACTGAAGCTATTTCTCTCTGATCATGATCTACTGCATCCCCTATAATTTGGCTAGTGGCAACAACATTCCACAAAAAAACACTCTAATGAAGATAATCATCTGTTATCAGCAAAAAACAGTTCTCACTACTAATACTCGTAGATCTCTCAGCAGCTTTTAAATCTCTTGTTCACCCTTTCCTCTTCCTCTTCCTCCTCCTCCTCCAATCCGTCCTTTCTCTTGCTCCTTGTGAGACTTTCCTGTGCTGGTTTTCAAGTTTCTCTTTCAGTGCTTTCTACAATGAAGTATCATTTTATCTCTTTACCTCTATGCTGGGGTTCCTCAAGTATCTGTCCTAGACCCTTATTAACCTCTCTGTATATTTCCTCCAAAACAAAAGCCATTCCTATGGCTCCTGATACCACCTTCTAGCTTGACAATTTATCTCTTCTCTCCCAAACTCAGCCAAGATCTTTTAAATCAAGTTTCTTTGTCACTTGTCAGCTACCTCTACTTTGATGTACCTACTCTACCTTAAACGAAGCCTCTGGAAGACAGAAATAGTTATCTTTCCTCACCAGACCATAATAAATGCTGCTGCCAGCTCATACACCTTAAAATCCCCTTGCCCCCTGCCATGTCACTCTGATTCTGAAATCAGTTCATAACTCTGCTCTACTCTACATCTCTTCAAGTACCATACTTATCTTATGTTGATCTACTCTTCAGCACCATACTCATGACTTCTTCATATACTCACATTCACGACTTTGCTAGGGCTGCATTCTTTCCTTGGAATTCCCCCCATATACAATCTGAATTTTTACCTTTTAAAATCTTTTAATACACATTTCTTTACCTAAGCACACCTAGCAATCCATCTGTATACTCTATATTCTACTACCAACTGCTAAATACAGTGTTCAGTGCCACATCTCTAGCTTTGCTGACTCCCGACCTTGTCCATCCTCTCACCTTGTTTCATACCCCTTCTCCTTTTAGATTGTAAACCCTGATGAGCAGAGTCCTCTTTACCTTTTGTATCAGTTGTATTTTAATATGTAGTCTCTATGTATGATGTGTGGGATACATTCAAGCTTTAATTATGGAATGAGTGATAAGTCACTAGCACTGGGAGGGAACTGCCAGCAATGTGCATGTGCATAAAGAACAGTCCTCGTAGCTCACTCGTTATGTGCATTCATATGATGTTACACATATGCATTACAGGTATTGGACCTTTTATCCAGAATGCTTGGGACCTGGGGTTTTCTGAATAAGGGGTCGTTCTCCATACATTAAGTTTACTCAAAAATTATTTAAACAATTAAACCCAAAATTATTATAAGTACATCTTAGTTGGGAGCAAGAACAATGTACTGTTTTATTAGTACAGAGAAGAAGGAAAAAATCTTTAAACATTACAATAATATGCTTATTTTGGAGTGATTGGGAGATGGCCTTTGCATAACTCAGAACTTTCTGAATTACGAGTTTCTGGATAACAGATTCTGTACCTGTACTAACCAAAGCTGTGGCACTATATGCCACAAAATAGTTGCCTGCACCAGGGCCTCCCTCCCAGTGTGGATGGCCTAGCATTCTGGGGACAATTTAGGGGGGGTTAAACTGTTGTTTTCATCAACCAGAATTCAATATCTATTAATCTATGACATATGCATGTCATGAAAGAGCAACAGTACTTTACCTGTGCTTGTTAACTCAACAGATGGAGGCAGTTTTCAAGCACAAAGTACAAATAATGCAGTACAGAGAGAACCTATTTAGGGCCCATTTAACATTTTCCAGTATATAATCTTTCTCATGGAGCCACAGCAGGTGGAGGAAAAATACCGTAAAACTCACATAGCTGAGTTTGCAGTGGCAAACTATTTCCAAGCAACTAGCAAAGAAAGAGATCCATAAAAGTCATAACCCAAAAAAGAGGTTTGCATAGGATAAGAGGCAAGACTGCCCATCCAACACTGACAGCAAAGAAGATGGGTTAAACCCTGATGCATTACAATTATTATTGGGCAACACCAAAATTTACTAAATCATCTAATCATCTAGCATATAAAGTGCTAAAACAGTGGTGTAACTAGATATAATTGGACCCCACAGCAAATTATTTTTCAGGTCCCCAAAATGTCTAGAGATTGAACTGTTGAGGTCCTGGTATATTAATAAGGACCTCACAGGGCCCCTATACCTTCTTGCCCCCCCCCCTGCAGCTACCAGTATCTATGGAAAGGATAAGGTCAAATCTTCAGCTTTAAATAATGTAATCATGTATGAAAGGCAAACTGTATTCATTATTGGGGTACAATTATTCATGTGCTTTCTAGGACACCCATATAGGAAGAAAAACATTTTACAGATTCAAATGTTTTCGAACATTTGTACCACCAATGTTTTCAGAGTGGGATCAAAGTGTAATATGCTTAGGTGTGGTTCAAGCCAGTATTGCACACTAGAGCTTGTACCTGAGCACTGGGTAGCTCAGCAAAAACGGACAGGGGGCGGGCCAGTGATGTTGGGGGCAGTGTGGGTGATGTCAGGGGGCGGGGATGTCCGCGGCAGGACTGCTGACCATTGGCTGATCACCATGTCACTCACTTCAATGTCCTGTCCAGAAATCCTTTTTAATTCGGAAAACTTTTCACCTGGGCTGTTTAACCTGTAGAGAGGCCCTGACCAGCAATGGGTTTTTTACCCAGTGTTTAACTGTTTTAGCACTCAAGTCTATGTGACCTTTTTACTGTGGCGTAGTGTAGGTAGGGAGCAGGGGGTGGGGCGGGCAGGGCCCCAGAAAATATTGTTGCTGCATGTGGGTGGCCTGGGATTTCCCTTGCTATAGATTTTTCTGGGGGTGCAGCAGCTGGGCCTTGGGGGGCAAGAAAGATAAATCTGGCCCTGACCTTTGGACTGAAACTATCCAGCTACTACTCTGTGCACCCTAGGTGGCCAGCCCTACTTATACCTCCCAACTATCATGGATCAGTCCTAATTCAAAACACAGCCCACTGTCCCAGATTGTAGTTTAAATGTTCAGCGTTGCTTAGCTTGTCTTCACTTTTTCCCTGCTAACTCTCAGCTCCCAAAAAAAAATTCAAGATGGCCGTGCATTCCAATGGAACAAGGAAACTTTAGTATTGGTTTTCTGCATGTGGAGGAAATGCTTTTAACCTTTCCATTTCTGAATTAATCTTACTGGCATTTCTAGAGTTAATGGAATGCTCATTGGCCATTTTTGCAGTGATCTCACAGGCTTGCCTGGGGTTAATGAAGTGCTCACTGGCCATTACTAACAGTGATCTTACTATTTTAATATGCCCATTATTAATTTTATTTTGTGATTTTTTTTTTGGCACGTCCAAGATTAATATGCTTGGGACCAGTTTTATTTAGTGATTATACTGGCAAATCTGGGGTTAATATGCCCTTCATTCATTTTATGCATTTACTATACTGCCATTAATTATACTGGGGTTAATATGCTTGTTATCCATTTTAGTGATTATAGTTGTACGGCTAAGGTTAATATGCTCATTACCCAATTTTTACAGAAATACTTGCTCGTCATTTTGGGGTTAATATGTTTGTTATCTGTTTTATTTAGTGATTATACTAACATGTCTGATGTCTAGGGTTAAATGTCTCATTGTTACTTATTTAGTAATTGTACTGTCAAGTCTAGGGTTAATATGCTCATTTGTTTAGTTATTCTACTGCCACTCTTGTCAAATGTTGGAATTTAGTATGAATTAGTAACCACTGCTGCAAAGCTGCTGTTCACAGGCAGCTTGAGGGCTGCAAATTATACTTTGCACCTATTCTGTAGTGACGTCTAATTGGATCGCCGCAGAAACAAGCCACTCTATTGCAGGCATTACAACTATTGGGTCTGATCATCATGTGGTCCATTTTCCTATCTCATTGGAAAGCAATGCAATCTGGGAAATGTAGTCTCTTCTTTAGAACCTTATATAACTGCTTACCGAGCATCTGCGTTTTAAAGATTAGACGCTCCTTTACATGATTAGAAAACAATGAATGTTATTCTTGTAGTGCGACTTGTACGGTAGCTGGCGATTTCTTGATGGAAGTCTTCTTTAGGAAGAAACACTACAATACCCAGAGTGCCTCGGTAGAGTGCACAACGTGTATCACATGATTAATCGGAGCCAATGCCTGTGGTACCTGCGCTAGAGTGAGGTTTGGTGGAGGTTATCTATACCTTGCTTCTCAATCAGACATTACTAAGGTAGGAACACACTAAAGGTTATTACTACATATATATTATCTTAATATAGCCAGTGATCTGCACCTGTGTATGTATATAGCTGCTACACCGGAGTTGTAGGCACTGGTGTATATATAGGGTTAATGTGCCTAGGTCCTGAAGAGCATAGCTTGGGACTCGAGCATGAATTAATGGACCAGTGTGAGGCTGCAGCCGGGCAAGGGAGTCAGTTACTGATCGTGTGTGTGTGTGTGTGTGTGTGTGTGTGTGTGTGTGTGTGTGTGTGTGTGTGTGTGTGTGTGTGTTTGTATCTGACTGTGTGTGTGTGTGTATCTGTCTGTCTGTGTGTGTATGTTTATGTGTGTGTGTGTGTGTGTGTGTATCTCTGTCTGTCTGAGTGTGTGTGTTTGTATCTGACTGTGTGTGTGTGTGTATCTGTCTGTCTGTGTGTGTATGTATGTATGTGTGTGTGTGTGTGCGTGTCACTGTCTGTATGTGTGTGTGTGTGTGTCACTGTCTGTATGTGTGTGTGTCACTGTGTGTGTGTGTATGTCTGTCTGTGTGTGTGGGTGTGTCACTGTGTGTGTGTGTATGTCTGTCTGTGTGTGTGTGTGTGTGTGTCACTGTCTGTGTGTGTGTGTGTGTGTCACTGTCTGTGTGTGTGTGTGTGTGTGTCACTGTCTGTGTGTGTGTGTGTGTGTGTCACTGTCTGTATGTGTGTGTGTGTGTGTCACTGTCTGTATGTGTGTCACTGTGTGTGTCTGTATGTGTGTCACTGTGTGTGTGTGTGTCACTGTGTGTGTGTATGTATGTGTGTCACTGTGTGTGTGTGTCACTGTGTGTGTGTATGTATGTGTGTCACTGTGTGTGTGTGTCACTGTATGTGTGTGTGTGTTTGTCTGTATGTGTGTCACTGTGTGTGTGTGTGTGTGTGTGTGTGTGTGTGTGGGCACAGTCACTTCCCAGTGTGCGGCACTGGCTCCTAATTACTTGGCACTGAGGAGCGGCAGCGCAGAGTGAACAGGGCTCCAGTCACGTGTCTCAGGGCGATACCATTATATGAGTAGGTTTCTCCCGCGTGGGCAGTGTATAGGGAGCCGGGGATTCTCTGTTTTGTTTCTCCCCCTGACTGATTGGGGGGCCGTTACCTTGGCTAGGCTCTGCTTCTGATTGGCACAATTTGGGCTGCTTTTCAAGTGACAGCAGCTCTTTAGCACAGGATGCCAATCTGTCAGAGCTGGTTTTGCGCGCCATATGTGTCAGTAGGGTTCAGTGTGACAGTATACACTCAAGTCTACAGGCCCCAACACTAGAATTTGCTTTATGGCAGTGCCATGTGGGCTTACCCATGATGCATTGGGTTCAGGGACTAAAAATGGCATTTGTAAACATTGGTGCTAAACAGTCAAGTCCAAGTGCAGTTGCTGAAAGCAATCAAACTGCAAATAGCTTGTTACCAGTTACAGTTCTGGACAATTGCCGTGGTGCAGTTTAGCACCTGCCTTAGTAAATCAGCCCCCATGGTCTCTAAAGAAATGCCATAGGGGCCGATTCACGAATTTCGGGTGAAGGATTCGAATAAAAAAAAATTTGAATTTCGAAGTATTTTTTGGGTACTTCGACCATCGAATTGGTTAAATTAGATCGAATTCGAACGATTAGAAGTAAAAATCGTTCGACTATTCGACCATTCGATAGTCGAAGTACTGTCCCTTTAAGAAAAACTTCGACCCCCTACTTCGGCAGCTAAAAGCTACCGAAGTCAATGTTAGCCTATGGGGAAGGTCCCCATAGGCTTGCCTGTGATTTTTTGATCGAAGGATTTTCGTTCGATCGTTGGATTAAAATCCTTCGAATCGTTCGATTCGAAGGATTTAATCGTGCAGGATTTGCGCAAAATCGTTCGACTTCGATATTAATTCCCAGTCGAATATCGAGGGTTAATTAACCCTCGATATTCGACCCTTCGTGAATCGGCCCCATAGTGTTACACTCACATGAGCTTTTCTTTAGGGCTTTATAAACCACTTGCTGTTGTAGACACCTCTAATATATGTACCTATCTGTATCTATACAGCTACAAGTACATTTCCCTGTGTGGCATGTGTATGCGATTTTGTTTGTATACAGTGTATTGTGCATTTGTTGCTTAGCACACCCTTCTTCAGGTGCCAGAGGGGCTGCTGTATGGTTCCATAGAAAGTTACCATATAGTGGGCTGGTAGTGCGCTATTTGGGCCTCTGTGGACTTGGAATGGCAGGGCCTGTTAGTGTGTATGTGTTACTGTGTTTGTGTTTTGCACAGCAACTTTATACATCACCTTAGTAGGGACTGCCATACAGCTCTACCTCCTGCGTTTGGGACTGGGTGCAATGTGGGTTTTGTTATGTGTTATTGAAATTGAGTCTAATACATGTGCACTATTTTTTTGCTATCAAAAGGTTGACACCTCACTAAGGATTTTTAATTACTTTACTGGATTTATTTGCCTTTGAATGTACAAGGACTACATGCAGACAGTTTGTGGATACCATAAGCAGTGCTGCCTATGCAACAACACTTATCACATCATGACTTTGTTACATTAAGTGAATCAAACCCCAAGAGAATTGTCTGGCTGTCAGAAGTGCATAACAGCTGCAAATGATGGAGCAAAAACAAATATGAAAGAACAATTTAATCTAAAATGGATGCACATTTAAAGGTGTACACTCATCAAAGGTGTACAGATCATCAATACACTATGCTGCATATTTATTAAAGGGTGAAATAGATATCACCATAGTTCACAGACTCCACAATTCACAGGGAAACTCCTCAGCACTCTATTCACTTGTAAGACATGTATACGGGCAATATCTGTTCTAAGCCCTTGATACATATGCGTGAATAGAAAACTGCTTGAATTATAAATATCAATATTTTCTTTTTTTCCATTATAAAGTATACATTACTCTACCCCCCTCCATACCTGGCTTCTGTTAAGTTAGTTCTGTATAAAAGACCACCTTCCTTCTCCAGCTGCTGCCTGTGACTCAGGCTTATAGACAATGAGAAGTTAATTATACAGAAATTTTAACTGGGGAGGGTAGTTTGATTAAGTGACTTCTCTATTACCCATTGCTCTGAAGAATCAAGGAGGTGTAGTTCAGTGTAACTGATAGTGTGTTCTATTCCTTTGTTCTGCACTGTTTAGTGTAATAAATAAAAAAATATAGATATATTTTCAATTAAATCAGTAGGCAGTATGTGTGTTCAGTATGTGTACTCATGCTAGGTCTATGCACCTTTATATTGGCCTTTACTAGACAGGCTCTAGGACAATTTTGTTTCAAAGTGTATCCAGCCATACACAACAGGGGAATCTCACAGTTGGGAGCATTTATTAATGGGCATGACCACAACAATTTTCCAATGAGCTTACCTTCACAGAAATGATTTGTATAAGTCAGTTAGATTGTTGTGCCCAGGTTTGTAAAAACTCATGGTAGGCCATGGTGTCTGTGAATGCTCTTGCCCCTCCAACCATTTTACTTTGTGTGCCTATATCATTGTCATTCCTTTTTCTTTACTGGAGCAAAGAGGAGAAATGGAGAAAATGCTAGATGACAGTACGTTAGAGAAGAGACTAGGAGAATAACGAATTGGAGTAACGAGAAGAGGAAAAATATGTGAAGAGTGGGCCAATGGTCTAAGATTTCTGGTGGGCCATTGGTATCCCAGTCAGACACTGGTTTCAAGAAAAAAACTTACAAGAAATGCTTGCATGTATGTATGGTAAGGATTGTTTTGCCACTAAAATGGTATCATTAGTTAGAATCGAGTGCAAGGTATTGTTTTGTAATTGCAACATATTAAAGCAAATCATTTAAAAAAATTAGAATTATGTGCTTTAAATAGAGTCTGTGGGATATTGCCTTTCTATAATTTTCAGTTTTCTGCATGACATGTTTATGGGTAATGGATCCCATACATTTAGATGCTGGGATATAGATGCAGCCATGGAGCTAATCCTGCTATAGTCCTTAGTAATTATACATAGAAATGTGCATGAAGTTTCTTCATGTTGTTACCACATCTCGTCTTGGATTTATATACTTGACAAAATCCAGTTCTTTACATTTGTTTAATTGTGACTTGAATACTGTAACAGGTAACAAGCTCACAGCGTTCACCAATGTTGATAACATATCTGAGTCATGGAATTCAACAGTAGTGAAGTCACTGTGGTCTTTAACCTTCTTCAAAATAATTTAGATGTTAGATAAAGGAATGTATTTGCTAGAGAACTTTAACCCCAAACACAATATTGTCAAGCTGTTACATTACTTTTCCTGAACCATTTCATTCACATCTCATTATAGCCCAATCATGCCCTGTCATCCCTTAAGTCGTGCACCTAGTCCTTCCCCACAATAACTCTTATCTACTTAAGATTTCAACAGTTTTAGCCTTAAAGAGGTGGTTTGCCTTTTAAAGTGATACTGACACTAAAAAACTATTATTCAAAATATTAATGTACATCAAAAGTTACCTATAGCTTATGTTGATTGTTTTTCACTTATAGGGCAGCTTATATTAGGCCTACATTAAAAGGGTTGTGCACATTTGAATTAACTTTTAGTATGAGCTGAGTTATTCAGCCCATATGTGTGACCAAAACAACGTCCTCTGCAACCAATTGTCGCAATCATACTGGCTCAAGTGAGGGCTACATTGGTCTTTGAATTTTGTCCACCATAACAGATCTGAAAAGGCCCCTAATATGATCATATTATTACATTCTTTGCTGTAATATGATTTGGTGGGGAGGCTTTTAGTTGTTCTCTGTTATTAATTTATATTGACGTTAAAGGAATTGTTCAGTGTAAAAATAAAAACTGGGTAAATAAATAGCCCATGAAAAATAAAACATGTTTCTAATATAGTTAGTCGCTAAAAAATGTAATGTATAAAGGCTGGAGTGATTTGATATATAACATGTCAGTCAGAACACTACTTCGTGCTTTTCAGCTCTCTTGGTTTATACTGACTGGTTACCCTGGCTACCAGACAGTAACCAATCAGAGACTTGAGGGGGTGCCACATGGGTCATATCTGTTGCTTTTGAATCTGAGCTGAATGCTGAGGATCTGGCTGTTTTATTAGACATCTGTTCACTCCAGCCTTTATATATTACCTTTTTGGCTAACTAACTATATTAGAAACATTTTTTATTTTGCACAGCCTATCTATTTACACAGTTTTTATTTTCATATTGAACTGTTCCTTTAAAGGGATTCTGTCATGATTTTTATGATGTAGTTTTTATTTCTAAATTACACTGTTTACATTCAAATAATTCAATCTACAATATAAAATTTAATTCCTGAACCAGCAAGTGTATTTTTAGTTGTAATATTGGTGTCTAGGCAGCCATCTCAGGTCATTTTGCCTGGTCATGTGCTTTCAGAAAGAGCCTGCATTTTAGGATGGAACTGCTTTCTGGCAGGCTGTTGTTTCTCCTACTCTATGTAACTGAATGTGCTGCAGTGGGACCTTGGTTTTAACATTGAGTGCTGTTCTTAGATCTATCAGAGAGCTGTTCTCTTGTGTCAGGGAGCTGCTATCTAGTTACCTTCCCATTGTTCCGCTGATGTGCTGCTGGAGGGGGGGCAAGGGAGGGGGGTGTGATATCACTCCAACTTGCAGTGCAGCAGTAAAGAGTGACTAAAGTCTATCAGAGCACAAGTCACATGACTGGGGGCAGCTGGGTTACTGACTATGTCTAGCCCCATGTCAGATTTCAAAATTAAATATAAAAATATCTGTTTGCTCTTTTGAGAAACGGATTTCAGTGCAGAATTCTGCTGGGGCAGCACTAATAACTGATGCATTTTGAAAAAAAAACAGTTTTTTCCCCATGACAGTATCCTGTTAATGAAAATAAAGGCATTTTTTAAACCTTGGGTAACTGAAAAATAGGACAGCAATTTGTTAGAAAATCTTTTTAAGCAGTTTTATCATAGCAGGGCTTTCACAGCTTTATCCTGTAGATAAAATAGGCCACTGCGCATAGAGACTGAGAATTTTCTAAGGATTGCTGCTTGTTGACAAACACAAAAAAGAAACACTGACAGGGGAACAGAGCAAGCTCTATTGTTACTAAAAGAAAGAGACAGCTTGAGAAAACAGAAGAAACTTTGCCAACATAATTATGCTGAAATAGTAGGCTCTAGAGAATCAGAATTTTAGGTCTTGCCTGGTTCTATCACATTAATCATATTATCATAATAAGCCAAAGCAGTGAAGTTATGTGCTTTGTATCTCACTTAAATGGCAAGTCAATCCCAAAATAAAAGTTTGCCCAATAAAAGAAAACATAATTCTACACATCTTTCCAATATACATTTATTAATAATTTTCAGTAAAAACAATTGCTATAGAAAGTAGCATTTGTTTGAATCCTGGTTGTTACTTTTTAAACAATGTTACAAAAGTCTTAGATCCCCAGACAGACAATAACTGCTTTAGTTTGATTACATATAAAATAACTTAAAACCCATAGGCAAATTTTAATATTGCAGAGTTGTGTAGAATTAGGTTTTTGGGTTGACTTTTCCTTTAAAGAATAACATTATCAGAAAGTAGAATTAGTCATACATGTGCTTGTTATAGTACTGATTGATAGTTGCCTAGTTAGATTAAAAATGCCAAAAATTACTAACTGCTTTACATGTTGCTTTTTCAGCCCGTATAAATCAGTTTTTTTCAAAAACTTTGTTGTTATGATCTGTCCACTGCAAACCAGTCTTGCTATACTACTTATAATACTTTTCTGCAAGACGTAATCTAGAAATAATGGCCTGGCTAAAAGTGGATTAAAGCTCTCTAAGTACTTTTAGGCCTGAAGCATTGTTTACTTTTACCGAAATTAAGTACCATGTCAGTTTTAGCCACAAGCAATTTGTTTGCACTGAACCTCTTGTACTATTTCAGAAGGTTGAGCTATAGATGATCTTTTTACTGCATATAGAGCATAAAAATACATCCGGAGGCTAAAGTCCTGTTCAATAAATAATCTTTCTTATCTGTGCTTTTGGCCTGGAATTTTTGCCATTCCCAGATTCCCATAGATACATAAGTATTGATGCGTATTAAAGTTGGCAAATTCAGAGACACTTGCAGCTTATTAGTAAGCTTTATGACTGGTGTCCTATATTGTCCACCTCTCATGACTTGCTACACTTTCCCGCATATTGAAAGACAACAGAGGACACCAACTTGATGGGGCTTTTATTAAACACATGTTGACCAAGATTTTCTTTTTTTTTTTTTTTTTTTTTTTTACCTATAAACATGAACAGTGACCTGCATACAGGATAGAGTAAAAAGGGGAGGAGGGAGGAAGATTCCGCATTCCTAAACTGGCCAGCTTAACCCGACCCAATCCCAACAGCGTCTCTCATGGCTTCCCTTCCTAGCCTTTTCAAATGCCCCTTGACCTATAGTATTTCCTTTATTGGGCTCTGATGGCCACATTTATTATTACATGTATGGGATCCGGAAACCCGTTATCCGTTATCCAAATTACGGAAAAGCCTTGACCCATAGACTCCATTTTAAATAAATAATCAAAATTTTTAAAAATGATTTTCTTTTTCTCTGTAGTAATAAAACAGTATATTGTACTTGATCCAAGCTAAGATATAATTAATCCATATTGGAAGCAAAACCAGCCTATTGGGTTTATTAAGTGTTTACATGATTTTCTAGTAGATTTCAGGTATGAAGATCCAAATTACAGAAAAATCCATTATCCAGAAAACCCCAGCGCCTGAGCTTTCTGGATAACAGGTCCCATACTGTACTATTAACACATATTTATAAAACAACAACATATTCTGCAAATGTACAATCTGTTCAAGAAATATATATATTTCAAGGAATATATATTTAACACAGAGAATTACATACAAAGACAACCAATAACCGCTATAAGAGGCAATGAGGGCCCTGCCCTATCTAAAGACAAGTCAACCGGTTATTTTGGCTTCATGATTGTCTCCTTGGATTGAAGTTGAGCAGCTAGCAAGCTGCAAGTTAGCCATCTCTGGTCCAACCTGTTTTAAGGTACTTTTTTTTTTCTTTCAGGTATGTAGACTAGTTATTTATGCAATTCTTTAAAACCTCTTATTGGAGTCACAAGTATTGAATTTCTAAGCTGACCTGTGCTTGCATTTGTATTCTAGTGTTCCGGAGGAACCTGTTCTTCTAAGACCAGTTTTATCTCCAGGGAGGTGTTGGATGCTAGAAGGCTTGTATAGGGTGACCAATGAACTGCAGATGTCACAGTCATAACGGTGATAATCAATGGGATCAATTAAGCATGCAAACAGTACATACAGTCATATGAAAAAGTTTGGGAACTCCTCTTAATTCTTTGGAGTTTTGTTTATCATTGGTTGAGCTTTCAAAGTAGCAACTTCCTTTTAATATATACCATGCCTTACTATTACTATTAACAAAATATGCAATGTGCATCATAAAATTAGACAGGTGCATAAATTTGGGCACCGCCAACAGAGATATTACATCAATACTTGAGCCTCCTTTTGCAAATGTATCAGCCTCTAGTTGCCTCCTATAGCCTTTGATGAGTATCTTGATGGCGATATTTTTGATAATTTGTCCATACAAACTCTCTCCAGTTCAGTTAAATTTGAGGCTGCAGAGCATGGACAACCTGCTTCAAATAATCCCATAGATTTTCCATGATTTTCAAGTCGGGGGACTGTGACACCCATTCCAGAATATTGTAGGAGTAGGGAGTAATGTACTTCTCCCTCTGCATAAATGCCTTTGTAGATTTCGGAGTGTGTTTAGGGTCATTGTCTTGTTGGAATATCCAACCCCTGCGTAACTTCAACTTTGTGACTGATGCCTGAACATTATCCTGAAGAATTTGTTGATATTGGGTTGAATTCATCCGACCCTCAACTTTAACAAGGGCTCCAGTCCCTGAACTAGCCACACAGTGCCACAGCATGATGGAACCTCCACCAAATTTGACAGTAGGTAGCAGGTGTTTTTCTTGGAATGCGGTGTTCTTCTTCCGCTATGCAAAGTGCTTTTTGCTATGACCAAATAACAATTTTTTGTCTCATCAGTCCAAAGCACTTTGTTCCAAAAGCTTGTCTAAATGAGCTTTTGCATACAACAAGTGACTCTGTTGTGGCATGAGTGCAGAAAGGGCTTCTTTCTCATCACCCTGCCATAGAGATGTTCTTTGTGAAAATTGTGCTGAATTGTAGAACGATGTACAGATACAACATCTGCAGCAAGATGTTCTTGCAGGTCTTTGGAGGTGATCTTTGGGTTGTCTGTAATAGTGATGTGCGGGCAGGTTCAGGTCGACCTCACACTGCTCCTCGCGGGTGGCGGCTTCTGGGTTCCAGTTTTATAGTCTCGTGTCTGCTCCTCGCGGGTCGGCGCAGGTCTATAAAAGGACCCCGGAAGCGAGGGTGCGGGCGGGCGCGGGGTGCAGCATTGCGGGTCAGGAGAACCCTGACCCGCACATCACTAGTCTGTAACCATTCTCACAATAGTTCCGCATATGCTGCTCCTGTATTCTTGGCCTGCCAGACCTGGGTTTTACAGCAACTGTGTCTGTGGCCTTTAATTTCCTGATTACATTCCTTACAGTTGCAACCGACAGTTTAAACCTCTGAGATAGCTTTTTGTAGCCTTCCTCTGAATCATGATACTGAACAATCTTTGTTTTCAGATCTTTTGAGAGTTGCTTTGCGGATGCCATGCTGTCACTCTTCAGAGGAGAGTCAAACAGAAGCAAAACTTGCAATTGGCCACCTTAAATAACTTTTCTCGTGATTGGACACGCCTGCCTATTAAGATCAAGGCTTAACTAGCTAATCCAACCTATTTGGTGTTGCCAATAATCAGTATTGAGCAGTTACATGCATTCAAATTAGCAAAATTACAAGGGTACCCACATTTTGCACAGCCAGTTTTTCACGCGACACAACACACACATATATTTTTTATGGTCACTTATAAATAATTTAAAGCTTATGATCAGATTGTTGTTAGTGCTTTAGATAAATTATTAATGGATCTTTACCAGTAACAATAATATATATAGATACATTATTTACGTATTTACAGTTACTCAGTACCTCTAAAATGTATATTTTTTGGTGGCAGAATTCCAACTATTTATCATGTTGTTTATTTTTTACTTTCAGATTGCACAAAGAAATAAATGTAATGTGTCATTTTTCTAGTTTACAATAACCTGCCCAAAGGTAATTCATTTTGGGAAATTAAAAATGAAGGCTATGTAAAACAGCACCAAATGTGAAGCAAAATTTTTCCTAAATAATTTTTAACTTGTGCTTGCATCTATGTATCATAATGCTTTAATTTTACAGTTAAAACTTGTAGTACAGTCAGGGTCCAATCAGGTCAAGCATAGTGTTAGAAAAGGTCTCACTATGTACTGCACAGTGTGTGACAACAGAAGCCTACTGTTTTGACTATTGTCTGCAGTTTGCTGCCATTAACTGCCACAAACAAACAGAATTTGAGTGGGCGATGCAGCTCATTAGATTCATTGTTATGCAAATTGAATAAGTGGCTTTGGAGCCTGAATTATTTTTGAATAAACTAGCCCCATGTTTCAAATTGTTAAAAATTTTATTGTGTCTATTATTGAACAACAACAAAAATAGTCTCTTTATATCCCCTACCTTAACTGGGGAAATATAATCATCACACTACTAATTCTATATGAAGCAGAGTCAGCGATTAGTACAGGGCTGAATTTGCAGCGTAGTAATGTATGCCAAGCAACTGCAAGATATATATGTTTAAGGGGTTGTTCACCTTTAAATTAACTTTTAGTATGATGTAGACAATTCGCAATTGGTTTTCATGTTTTATTATTTGTGATTTTTGAGCATTTTATTCTGCAATTGTAGCAGTCTGGTTGCTAGGGTCCTAATTACCCTAACAGCCATGCATTGATTTGAATACGAAACTGCAATATGAATAGGAGGGTGTCTGAATAGAAAGGTGAGTAATAAAAAGCTAAATAGCTATAAATAAATAGCTATAATGATACATTTATAGCATTACAGAGTCAGCAGTAGAAGGCAAATAAATCAAAAACGATACATAAGGAAAATAAATGGCCAATTTAAAAGTTGTATAGAATTGGCTATTCTAGAAAATATTAAAAGTTAACTTAAAGGTGAATCACCACTTTACATGGTTTATTGAGGCAGCCTTTGGCTGTTAGGATACTGAGGGTAGGTACAGGTATGGGACCTGTTATACAGAATGCTCGGGACCTGGGGTTTTCATAACGGATCTTTCCGTAATTTGGGTCTTCATGCCTTAAGTCTACTAGAAATTTATTTAAACATTAAATAAACTCAATAGGCTGGTTTTGCTTCCAATAAGTATTAATTATATCTTAATTTGGATCAAGTGCAAGCTACTGTTTTATTATTACAGAGAAAAAGGAAATCATTTTTAAAAATATGGATTATTTGGATTAAATGGAGTCTATGGGAGACATCGATTCCATAATTCGGAGCTTTTTGGATATGGGGTTTCCGGATAAGGGATCCTATACCTGTAATTTAACTTTATCATACATGGTCTAAGCCAGTATGCATCAGAGCACCAGTGAGGCATAATATATGCAGGTGTCAGGCAGTCTAGAGTTTTACAAAGAAGTTATTAAAATATTTATATTTCATGTCGCCAACACTTGTTACTGTACTTTCATTAATGTACAGAAAAATCCTATTTACAGTAGCTGGCTGGTTTCTCAGTATCTGAAGCACAGCTGTGACCTTACTTAGGGGCGGATGTTGGGGGAGGACTTTGATACCTAACCCGGTTGCAGACTTTATGCAGATAAACAATGATCTGACCTGGGATTTGTTGACTTGTTGCTGCTTCTCCATAGCAACTCCGGGGCTGTATCCCACCTCTCAGTCGTCTCCAACTGTCAGCTTAATAAACAAAGCTTCCAGCGGTGGTGTACAGGAGGGAAAAGTGGAATGTTTGGTGGCAGTTTCTCCTGTGTCAGGACAGGGAATAAACAGTTGCAATACACACAGTAACACGGTTTTACTGTAACAATGTGGTCCTGGACGGAGGTGTTGTCCTGGAATGTGGTAAGTAATGAGATGACACAAGGGAAAACATGTTGTTTATTTGGTTGCAGCTTTTATAATCATAATTCTTCAGCTTTCTTCTTGGTGTGTTTTAGTTTATCGGGTGCTGTTCCTTCTCTCTGTGTGTTTTCTTTCAAACCAGACTGAAAAAAACTGAACAAGCTCAATCACTCATAGAAATGATTTGTCTGTGCACACCAGGGCTAGTTTTATTTCGCAGGGAAAGGGTTAATTACAGAGCTTTTTCTTGGCATGTGATTTTTGAGGTTACATCATATATAACAGTAGCCTTGCAGTCCCTTTGTCTACATTCCTTATACAAATCACCCTACCCTTTAATCTGCTGTACTGAGTGTATCCAGCTGACTGAAAGCATTCTATTCCTGTGTAAAAGTGATAGCAAGTAACTTCTTGGAGTGGGGAACACTCTGGCATGCTATATTTATAGTGATATACAGTATTTAAGTTTCCTCTGGAGTCTTTTCTGGTGTATAATCCAGGCTTGTTCATTTGTTTTTGTTTAACAGGGAAGTAACTAACTAAGATATAGACATTAACTTGAACAAATGTGGCAGTTAGTATTTTTCTTACCTTTGTTTTTTTTAATTATTTAACTTTAGTCTGCATTTTTAATTCCAATTTGAATTGTAAAATGCTTGCAGCCTTCTAGGCATACTGACCCTAGCATCCACCTGTTTGTTTGAATGTCAGGATAAATAGCCTAAATGTTAATATAAGCACCAAGCTATATCTGTTCCATTCACTGTTCTTTTTCGTTGCTGAGGTAATGTATCCTGGTGACGGCATGTCCAGCAACAGAGGAGCGGATTCTAGCCCTGTGTTTATCCCAGGCCGCTGTCTGCTACCTTTAGCACAGATCCGATCCTTTGCTGCTGCTCTGCTGTTTGATGTGCCTGTACAGTGGATTTTCAGCCTGCATTTCTCCACAGGTCTGCTATGTCTGACATTGGCCTATGAGCATGTTATGCCATATCTCCTTCTCCTTACTTTATATTGCATACAGAATAGTTTCAGTCAGACCCAGCTCCTGTAGAGTTTGTTTTTCCCTCAATTCAGCACTTCATATAGATATTGATGATCAGTTCCTTAACTATGTCCAGTAGCCCCTGCATTTCTATAATGTGTAATATATATGCAAAGTGTGTAATTTAAGAGCAACAGAAACACACATCAACTGTGGGACCTATTTATTATTAAAGTGACGACTGTAAGATGGGCGCATTGTACATGTCAAACGCATATGAAAATTCCATGCTCTGTCATTTTGTGTGCAGGTGCAGATTATTATGTGCCTTGCCTCTGCTATAGACTTCACTTTTAATGTTCCTGGTATGCTGTAACACACATTCATAGGACACAATATACAAAAACAATTAAAGGAAAACTATACCTCCAGAATGAATACCACCAGTTTATATCACATTAAGTGGCCTATTAAAGAATCTTACCAAACTGGAATATAGATATCAGAAAATATAGCCCTCTTACATCTTTTCCCTTGAGCCACCATTTTGTGATGACCCATGTGCTGCCTCAGAGATCACCTGACCAGAAAACAGGAAGAAGTGTGGGAGTAAAAGAGAGAACTTTGTTCATTAATTCGCACTTGTGACCTAACATGTATGTGTGCCTTTGGTTTGTTAGTGTGCACTATGAATTATATGATCCCAGGAGGCAGCCCTTTGTACTTTAAAATAACCATTATAAAAATGGTTTATTTAGATGAAGCAGGGTTTTTATATTTATTTTTTAGAGACACAAAATCTCTGCCTACACCATACTAAAAGTGAAACAATTTGCAACTGTTCCGCTTTATTTTTTTTGTGTTTTTTTTTTAATTGTCAGGTTTTTTCTTAGCACCTCTCCAGTTAGAAATGTTAGCAGCTATCTGGTTGCCAAGGGTTCAGTTTACCCTAGTAACCAGGCAGTAGTTTGAATAAGACACTATAACCATAAAATTGTAGACTCACAGAGAGAGATTTTTTAGCTGCTAATCGAGTGACCCCACCGACCAGTTAGCAATTTAAATTGCAAACTAGAGGTAGAAGGGGAAGGTAAATTATGCAAAATTATAAAAATAAAAAATTATAATAGGTAGGCAACCTAACTACTGAAAATCCACATTGTAAGACTTTTAAAATTGATATCACTTTAGATGATGTCTGAATATTGCCTCTAAAGTCTCACATCTTAGCATGAGGCATAGACCATTCCAAGCCAATGGAATTGAACATATATAGTCAGGAGCTTTACTATAGAAAAAGCAGACCCAGTGACTATTGAGGGTCTGAGGAGGCATAGAAAGCCGAGTTGGACTCAAGCATTTTTAAAATGTGTTTGTGAAAATGACTCATAACCAAAGTTTAGGGGGTCCAGTAACTTGTAGGAAAACCACTGCATACCGTGCTAGATATTAAAGCCTGAAATAAGATTTACATCACAAACTGCCAATGTCCACACCAAGGACAGTGTTACTGATCTGGGCAGGACTCGAACTATGCAGTAAACGGCTAAAGTCATTTGTTTTGAAAATACTGTACACTGGTTGCAGAGTTCACACAGCTGTTTAACATAGTCAGTATTCCATAACTTACACACTTGAAAACAGAAGTGTAGATAAGCAGATAACATTGACCTATCTGACCATTTTTATAAGTTCAAACTGACTGACTCGTCCCATGTGTTTTTTTTTTGTCTATATAAGCCTCTTTCCTGTCAGAATCTGCTTAAAAATAAAGAGATCTCAATCTGCTATGTTGGTAATCCATTGTCACATGAAGTTGCCAGGGACTTGTGTCTGAGAACTTGTATTTTCTTTATAGTTTCCCTTTGGACCACTGGATTTGACTCGTGCTGATACATGTTCATTTTTACTCATTGTGCATATTTTTTATAAACTGTCATATGTTTAGTGTACATGGAAATGTACTTGTACATGAAACATGAACGTCTTTATGTTAATTATTACTGAACTTGGAGATGATTATACCCTGACAGTGATAGGTTTTTTTGTAATAAATTTGTCATTGTTTATAAGATGCATACCTTCCATTTTTGCACAATCAGGCACATTAAGGGCTCGTACACATGGGCAGTTTACTCTGCATTCCCCTGTGGTCAGTTTTTACGCATTCCATTGCAGAGGAGAACAAGGCGAAATGCAATCAATTCCCATGTATATGAGACCTTCATAAAGTTGAAAATAGAGTTCACTATAGTTTACCAGAGGGAAATTTCACACTTCTTCATCCAGTTATATAGGGTTTTTAAGGAAGTATTTTTCCCTATAAACATAAGGCCCTCCTCCTGAACAACACCACTTCACCTCTCATTACTGCCCCATTTTCAGAAAAAGTAGTGCATTAGGTTGGCAGACACTACTTATGACTCTTGGTATTCTCTTCCATTGATCATATGCAGTTGAATCTGATTGGGGCCTGCTCCTGGTTGGTGATCACTTAGAATAGAAAGACAATTGGCCACCCATGTGTTGAACCAAATCAGGCCTGAGCTCATCATTGGCCTGGGGCTAACGATCTGCTCATACTGCAAGGGCCCCCTTACTGTAAGGACCATATAAATGAGTCAATGCAATCCTGATCCAACAAGATTTTCAAACCTGCACAGTAAATATCTGCCCAATTTTTGCCCAGGTATTGGTCAGGTGCCCTCTGGGAAACCCCCAAATGCAGGTCAAAAATGTGCTCCAAGGTATTATAATCTTGAACGGGGAAAGGAGTAAAGTTAGTTATAATTAAAGTCTTAACAAGAATGGTCTTTTCCTAAAATTGCTCTAATTACTCTAAATGAATTAGTAAAAGAAACAAAACTATCAGTATTTCATTAAAAAGTTAATATGCAAATATTAAATACGAAAGTGAAATATTAGTGCACCAAACATTTATTTTGTTAGACAATTTCCTATAGACAATAAAATCTAGAAGTGTCCTTAAAAAATGTGCTTCTGTGATATCCATGTTTAATTATATTGAGTAATGGTTTCCCATTGTAGCAAAGTCTCTATTTTATCTAATTTTCCATAGCAATTACTGCCTAATGCTTCATATAAGCCTGTCTAGACACGTCCACAATACTACAGGTTGCTGCAATCTAAAACGGCTTAATAACAGATATAACTGACTGAGCTATTAATGCTGTTTAACAGAGCGTGATTGAGTCATTAACTCTATTATAGGGATAGAGGAGACCAGCTGGTGCCGCTGAAATGCTGCTTTCCAAAGGCTGGGGATTCCCTAAAAAGTTCAATCAGTTGAGCCCCCCTATGCTCTATTGTGAACTGCCCTCTATCAAGTTACTGAATTATTTTGCCATAGAACAGCAGTTGGTTTGATTCACTAGAACTAGGGTTGCCACCTTCATATATTTCTCTATTTCTGCCTTTTTAATAACATTGGCATCCATTGTATATGCCTTGTGTGCTAGTTTTTATGACAGACTAGTTACTTGCTACTACAGCAAAATCCAACTGCTGTTTGTTTCTTTCTAAACCCCTGCTGTTATTTTAACCAGCACAGACTAATCATACAGGGACTCCTAAGCCTTTTTTGAGGCAAACCAAATTTTGGTCCAATAATTACTTATGCAACCCATATTGATTGATTTTGCAAGAAATTAATTCACTGTATTAAAAGAGACCACGACCATTAAACCTAATCATTAAGGGGATCCATATATGTATTGTACTACTACAGGTGTACTGGTATGAGACCTGTTATCCATAATGTTCAGTACCTGGGTTTTACCAGATAACAAAACTTTCTATAATTTAGATCTTCATACCTTAAGTCTACTAGAAAATCATATAAACATCCAGAATGCTTAGGACCTGGGGGGGGGGGGGTTTCGAAGAACATACCTTTATGTAATTTGGATCTTCATATCTACTAGAAAATTAGGCAAACATTAAATAAACTCAATAGGCTGGTATTGCTTCCAGCAAATATTAATTACATGTTAGTTTTGATCAAGTACAAGCTACTGTTTTATTATTACAGAGAAAAGGGAAATTTTTTAGTGTCTGTCTATTGCTAGAAAAGAGTGGTATTTTCCAGGGAAATCTACATATGACATGACATTGAAGGGCACCAAAATGTTGGTTCCATGTATACCCAAACAGATTATAGTAGAATTAAAAAACAATTTTTATTTATTTTTTTAAAGCATGGCTAAACCAAATTTTCCTGGAGTACACTTCCAACATATTTTGAGGTGGAGTTTCACCAAGCAGGAGAATTTTGTTTGGATAATTTATCTTACTTCTGTGGTGAAGATTTATACATGTCCTGATCTAAACACCTGGGTGCATTGGGCCCTTTGCCCTAACCATGTTTAACCAGGCGCGAGAAAATACAGACACAGACACACACACATTTATTAAATCCTTACTATTTTTACATCTGCAAATTGCCTGTTTCCCCCAAAAATACATGCAAATTATAGGATAGGTAGTGGTAACCATGCACTTGAGGGGGAAATTCCACAGAATGGGTTTCTGCAATACAACATGTAATATATTTATCTATTCATTGAACTTTTTTTTTGTAATTCAGAATTTTTATTCATTTTCAAATAGACAGAGAAAAGAATATTGCCAACATATGGAACAAAGGACTAACTTGCTAGGTATAATATACATAACAGTAGTCTGTTTTTAACATCAATCAGTATCAAAACATATTATGCATACTTTGCTATCTATCTATGGTGGGATGAAACTCCTTTTGCCCCAATATTCCTGATTCAGCATATTTTGTGTCATTAGTCATTATGGGGGGGGTTTAAATAAAAGAGAGAAGAAAGAATTGGGGAAAAGAAAAGAGAAAAAGGAAAAGGAAAGAAAGAGGTTTAGTTATCAGGTTCTAACTAATAAAGATTGAAACATCTTATGTTCAACAAATGGTACCTCTAGTCTGCAAATCATCCAGGTGCTGGACCCACGGATACCACTCCAGCTCCCCCTCGTAGGTTCTGTCATGAAGTCTGTTCCTTATGGATTCCATTGCTATTCATTGAACTTAATAAAGAGTGTTCAACCTGTGCATATTCTGCATAAATGACCTGGTGTGGCACATAGTACAAGGGATAGCAGGACAAAGGTGTGAGATGAGGTGCTCCACATAGTTCAGGAAGTGAAAATGTATATTTATTATTTTATCTATATCTGTGGACAAAATGTAGTGTTACATATTACAATTATGTCTTGTACATGTTTTATCAAAGTCTTTCCTGCACTTTACTGCTTGATTTTGGTGTTAAACTGACTAATTAATGGCCATGACATTAACTGACTTTGCAGTTGTCTCTAGTTGATTCTGCAGTCCAATCTGTATTCATTTGGTGTCTCTCTTGAGACAAAAGCAAACATTCTGCATAGAATAGAAGTATAACCAGGTTGGCATTTAAGAGAACATTCTATGTACATTACACTCAGTAGTATTTTAAGCACACTTATATGTGCCTGCATGTGTATAGGTGTTTTCTGAGGCAGGACTCACAAAAACAACATTTTAATACTGTATAGAAGGTTTTGTTGTAGGTGTGTACCTTTAGGACAGAGACAAAAGATATAAGTGATACATGTTACTAGGAAACACTCTCAAGTCTTCTGAGTACTGCGATAATGTATATTCAGTAAAATCTTTCGTTTTGTGCCCAGGAAATCTGCTGTTTTGCTAGTGCCCTCACTCACTATTATTGGAGATTTTAGAAAGAAATAGAAATGCATACATTTTAAGATGATAAGTTATCCAATTAAACTGGTATTCAAATTTGAAGCTAAACTAGGGTTCACACCTTTTCTGGAAAAAAATAAAAGCCTTTCTATATATTTTTATTTTTCTTTGGCATCAAGCATCACATTTTTGGCCAGGTGGCAGCCATAAGCTAAATACTTTGTTATGGGTGTCCGGTATTTCAAAAGCTTTGTTACATTTGGATGATACAGGTATCTCCTGAATAATACATTGGTCACACAGGCTGATCTTTACCACATCTGTTATTTTTATGTAGTGGGAAGTATAATGTTCCATAACTGAATGGAACTCTATACATATATGGGACCTGTTATCCAGAATGCTCAGGACACAAGGGTGTTCAAATAACAGATTTTGATGTAATGTGGATCTGCATACCTTAAAGGGAAACTCGTCACAAACATAACAAATGACTGTCCTTAGCCTGCATCCTTCAAACCCTACAATTCCCTGCATGCATGATTTCAATAAGGAACAGAACATCACAGTGCAATGCATTGTGGATAATGTAGATCCTGCATGCTGTCTGTAAGATGTGGAGAAGTTGTTACAATTTGTAACATCAGTGTTTAGTTAGTCCCTCCTTCCCTGTCAGGATTTCAAATGATGCAGAAAGAGAAGAAAGAGGATTTCAGCATATAAAATTACATTTATTCATACTTTTTGAAGAAACCGATAACTGTGATGGGTATATTAGCGGTTACTGTGTTATGTTGGCCTCTTTATCAATTTTTGGTTTGGAAGCCGGAGTTCCCCTTTGAGTCTACTAGAAAATCACGTAAATATTAAATAAACCCAACAGGCTGGTTTTGCTTCCAATAAGGATTAATCATATCTCCGTTTGGATCAAGTACAAAGTACTGTTTTATTATTACGGAGAAAGAGGAAATCATCTTCTTAAAATTATTATTATTATTATTTCGATAAACTGAGTCTGAGAGACTACCTTTCCATAATTCTGAGATTTCTGGATAATGGGTTTCCAGATAAACTCATCCCATGCCTGTACTGTGAAACTGTACTGTACCTATGCTGACATAGTTGAAATGAAATGTCTCTTGTTTTTTCACTTGTTTTATTCTTTTGTGTTTCCCCTTCAAGGTAACAATGGATCCATCTTGTGGAAGGAGCTTTATGCAGGTCCTGTGTGAGAAGTACAGCCCGGAAAACTTCCCATATAGAAGGGGTCCAGGAGCCGGGGTTCATGTTCCCCCTGGACCACAGGTGTCTCCTATGAAAGGTATTGAACATGTAATTTAACTTGCTTAATCAGAACCTTTTATTCTGATAAACAGGTTTTTATGAAATGCATTGATAGAGGAGATATTTATGTTAAAGCAAAACTAAACCCTAAACCTAAAAATAAATATGGCTAAAAATGCCATATTTTATATACTGAAATTATTGCATCAGCCTAAAGTTTTGGCTTCTCAATAGCAGCAATAGTCCAGGACTTCAAACTTGTAACAGGGGGTCACCATGCTCAGTGGGCTCGGAGCAGCTGTTGAGAATCAGAGTTTAGGAGTACTCGCAAATTATCAAGCAGAAAATAAGGTTGGCATGTTATATAAGCTGATGCTACAAGCCTTATATTGTGTACAGTATATTGTGTGAAGTGTAAAGTTTAACCTTCCTGTCTCTGGTGTTTCAGTCTGGCAGCTCAGTAATTGAGGTGCAGAATGATTCTTAACTGTTACAATTTGCTACATTAGTTGATACATGTGTCAACAGCAGCATCTGTGAAATATTAGCAACTATTGTATCATTTCTAACAGCTGCTTTTAATGAAACTCAGAAATTCTGCTCAGCAGGGACAAAGATAAGAAATGTATTGATTTCATGTATCATTTAAAACAGTCAGCACCCCCCCCCCCCCAGCTGCTTTAGAAAGACATAAGAAGGTGAAAAACTAAACTTTACACTTCAATATTAGAAAAACAGTCAGAAGTAGAAAATAAAAAGTAATAACCTTTATTTCTGGTGAACTATCTGAAACCAACTGAACTGAAAAAAGTGTTTGAAGGTGAACTAACCCTTAAATAGACACTCCTGCTAGAGTCTTGCGCGGGTCCACTATTGAGAAGACCCCCGGCCCGACCTGCAAACCCACAGAACCACCGACCCAGGTCTTTACCAGCACCCAGAACTTCTCCCCTCAACCTGCAAGGTACCGCAGGTTTTTGCCGGTAACCCGACCCGCTGCAGGACTCTAACTCTTGCAATGTAATGGCTGTTGGATGGGGGGAGAGAAAACCATTTCTGAGTTAGGGAGCTACTGAGATATGACTTTCCATAATGTAGGAAGAGACTTTCTTATTGACATTTAAACCCCGAGAGGTAGTATCACTGTTGTGTAAGTCCCAGGTGAGCAATAAAAGAATAATTGGCCCATAAGGCAAATGTTATTCAGTGCATTTTATTCCCCCAAGTGCAAGAAGTGGTCACGTTTTACTTCCTACATTGTTATGTTGCACATCTGATTTATATTTATTTATTTATGTGCAAGTGAATATTTATAAACAATTTTATATCTACACACAAATCAAGTTAAACTTTGTTGAATGAAGATATTTCAACCATGTACTTGTAAATGGTTGGATGTGACCATTCCTTACCATCAATATATCTAGCTCTATTTCTAAGAGGTATAATTTATTCCTGACAGTTTTTAAGTAATTAAATATGTAAATATTTTAGTTATCTCAGAGTAATTTACAAATCATTCTATCCATAGACTGATACTGTTTTCTTCAGCTTTTACTAGCATACACAGTGCCAGATTTCTGTGCTTGGTCCTAGGCCACCAGGTCCTAGCGCCCAGCTCTTTCACACACGCCCTGATCCTAACATGAGTACGTGCGTTTGTGTGCGCATGCGGCTGCTCGCTGGGAAGCTGTGGCTCCCCAGTGCTAACCGAGAATGTGGCTGGGCGGCAGGTTTCCCTTGAAAAATTTCCGCCCTAGGCCCGGGTCTTTGTGGCCTCACCCAAATCTGGGCCTGAGGATACAAAACAAATGATGAGACGCTGCTCTCTATGTTGTATATAGCCACCATCCCAAGAAGTCACCATGATGTCCCATAGGGTAAAGAGTAAACATTTGTACAGTATTTAGTGTCTGCTATATTTTGTGTTTTGTCAGCTACTACCATGAAAACAAGTAGGGATGCACTGAATCTTGGGTTGAGTTTGGGATTCGGCCAGGATTCAGCCTTTTTCAGCAGGATTCCGATTCGGCCGAATCCTTGTGTCTGGCCGAACCAAATCCTAATTTGCATATGTAAATTAAAGACGGGGAGGGAAATCACGTGACTTTCTTCACAAAACAAGGAAGTGAAAAAAAAATTCACACTTTTTTCCTTTCCCACCCCTAATTTGTATATGCATAATCTTTCACAAAGGATTTGGGGATTCGGCCGAATCCCAAGTAGTGGATTCGGTGCATAGCTAAAAACAAGTGATTGTAATAGTGGTGCACCAAACCCAATTCTAGCTAGTATTCTAGCAATCACAACTGAAGTGCTATGCACCAATTAATTAGGCTGGTTAATTAACAGGCTCTAAATTGCACCAATTCAGTTGCCAATAGTAGTTATGCAGCAATTAGTTTGATTTTGAAGTTAGAAATTGAAACAACAAGTCTAATTGGTTGCTGTTTGTAACTGCACAGATGGAAATTAGCATAAATGTTAGCAAGTCAAACTGTATATATGTTCCAATAGTGGTGGAAAGTGCAGGTGGCCTATAGTCTCTATTATCATGTATCTTGGCACAATAGATATATGTGTGTGTTGTACTGGTATGCATATGATAAATAGGGATCTTGCTGAGTGAAAAGAGTGGTTAAACAAAGGCAAAATATTTGAGAACCCTGGAGTATAGAATCCTTAGATAAGGTCTGGGCTGATCAAGTATGCTCCCAAAATCAGGGGGGTGGGCAGTGGGCATAATAGGATACTGTTGTGGGTGGGAGTCCACTTATATTCATGTATTCTTCATATCCCACTGGGCGGCAACTGTTATATATACTATTGTCATTCTTTGCTGTAAGTTTATCATACTTTACATTAGAGTAGCACTGTTTGTTTGGATATAAACCCAGAATATGCAATGCAAAGATATACTCCCCCTGCCAACAGTATCCTTTCTTTGCATCTGCTTAAGTTTTACATTGTTCTCTATAATAGTATTCTAAGATTTTGGGGCCCAGTACTATAGTTGAATCTCCAAGTAACACAAAAAGGCAATATAGGGTTTAGAAAAGTTGTGGGAATATGCTGTTGATACTTACCCTCAGCACCCTAAGCTTCTCTAGCTCTTCGGTGCTTTTTGGTTTCAGCTGTCTGTTAAATGCTTCTTCATTCTATAGGGATATGTATTAAAAGGTGCAACGTTTGCTACAGGTCTATTCCCTTATATCAACCAATTAGCAGGTAGTAATTACTGGTCAGCTGTTTCAAAGCAAACACCTTATTGGTTACTATGGGTTTCTGCACCTGGGCAAACGTTGTGCCTTTTATTACCTATGGCCTGTTTATTAGTAGGGTTTGTCTTATTGTATATGACTTTTACACATTTGCATTTACATTTGAGTGATTGCAGCAATATTGTGGCTCTATTTTGCTACAACTGCAGCAGAACATCCCCGTCTAGTGGCCAAAAGAGTTAACGTATAGCTGCAACTGTGCAGAGAAAGGAGAGATTGATATATGGCATCTTTTATCAATAAACCTATTATTCAGAAAAATGCCATTTTCCACAGTGTCCTATTTAAACCGTTCTTTTCGTTTTGACTGCTTTCCATTTTCTCTATAATAATAAACATTGCCTTGTACTTGATGATAAGCAAGCTGCGCAAATCTAATATCCAATGCAAATAACTTCTTTTAAAGTTTAAGTGTTTTTAGTAGCCTTTAAAGGATGATGATCTAAATTATGAACAGACCCCTTATTCAGCATTATATATTATATATATTTATTTGTGTTTTTACGAGAACATAAATGATAACTACTTATAATGTGATTGTAAGCGTTTTGTTTATCTCTTTAAAAAAAATGTATTAGGTTGTCACCTAATAGGGTGCTGCAGTAAATTTCTTTGCCTAATGTGCCACATCTCCTGGTAAAAAAAAAAAAATAAAGCAACAAAACTATTACAGCATACAGAGCACTTTTTTTGAATATTTATTCTAGCGAGAGTGAAATGTTTAAAATTCTATGTTTGGTATGCTAATTTAATTACCCTTTCCTTTTTTATTAGTCTGCTTGTAACAGAAGCTCCAATAAGTCTTTTCATTATAAAAAGTGATTAATTTTGTTTCATTACAAGCAAATCTAAATGAGGCTGCGAGGCGCTTCTTATTAATTAATTATCCTTTAATATGAATGCGTGCTGTAGAAGGAAAATATATCCAGTTGCCTAGTAAAGGTTATCTTTCATTTGCTTTTCCCTTAAATAAACGGCAAAGTGCAGATGTGCAGTTTTGTGCTAGTCTGTAGACGTGACGAGCTGCGCCCTATTGCTTTGCTGTCAGTACTGTCTAGTGGGGAAATTAATGAAAAATAAGCACTGCATGCAAACATTTTTTTTCTTTCAGTCGGTTCCACCAACATAACTCGTATCCTTCTTATATACTGAATGTGTCCTTACACTGTCCTTAAGTAACAATTTACCATTAAGAAATTTGCAGGTAGTACATTAACCTATAACAACCAATCTTGGACTGTGCTAGTTAACTATTTAATGCTATGCTTGTATGTGCTTGAAGCAGTTTGAAAAATCTGGAACGTAGCATGATAGCATGGAAATATAGGTGCATTAACTTACCAACTACTGCAGAACAGGTCTAGACTGAGAATAAAAATAGGCTCTGGCATTTCAGGTACACAGATGCCCAATCAGCCCCCAACCAGCTCAATAAAAAAGGACTGTCTGTGGCATCTAAACACATGAAAATGAAAGTGTTTTAAAGAAATAAAAATATAATGTAGTGTTAACCTGAACTGGTTCAACGGGTGTGTTTGCTTCAGAAACACAACTATAATTTATATAAGCAAACTGCTGTGTAGCCGTGGGTGCAGTCATTCAAGCACAGGATACACAATGGATAACAGATACGGTCTGAAGAATTCCATTGTATACAGAGTGTAACAGAGTGTATCTGTTATCTGCTGTGTATCCTGTGCCTTTTCTCCTTTTTCAGCTGTGAATGGCTGCCCCCATGGCTACACAGCAGCTTGTTTATATAAACTATGGTAGAGTCTCTGAAGCAAACACACCAGCTGTACCACTGCAGGCCAACAGTACAATATATTGTCATTCCTTTAAAACACTTTCATTTTTAGGTGTTACTGTTCCTTCAAACTAGAGTTCCTGTTAGCTGGATTATTTAGCACAAATACAGTAGTACCTATATACTGTAATATTAGTCTATGCATGCTCCCCATGAAATATATATATGCTATGGATAGCCTGCACCTATAAAGATTTAAGAATATTTTTTGCCGTATGATCACTATGGCAGGTTGTATCAAAAGGTATGAGGCATGACTTGGTATAAAAAGTAATATTGACTCACTCTTTTTCTCCATAATTAATTGTGTTTATCTTTCCAGACCGGCTCAATCTCCCCAGTATCCTGGTTATAAACAGTTGTGGCATCAACTGCGCTGGAGATGAAAGCGAGATTGCAGCATTTTGCTCTCATGTATCAGAACTGGATCTCTCTGGTAACAAGCTTGATGACTGGGAGGAGGTAAGGGTCATATTATAAACAGAGACCATTTTTGTGCATGAAATATCTATTTTTGCCAAATAAACCAGCATCAAAATAGTTAAGGCGTGAGGGCCCAAATTCTGATCCACTGTAGGTTGTTTAAATCCCAAAAAAGGAACATCAGCCACAGCGCATCTCTTACATATCCGATAGCTTTCAAATGCAAGATGTCTGATGCAGAATCTCCGCCATAAAGGGAGATAGTTATTCTCTATTCTTTGTTATTTTTAGTCAAAAGTAAAGACTTTACTACTTATGGCAGTGCTCATTTGTATGATCACTCCCTAATTGCTTCCTTCTCTATCCCCAATTAACCTTTAACCCCTCCACCAGTGGAAACAAGTTGGGGTACCTCTCTTACCCCATAGCTCATGGTTAACCCCTTCTGTTTCTATTGCATCTTCTAACTTTAACTCCGTCCCAATTATTTTTTTTATCTGATGATATGAGTGCCACCTACTGAAACCTAAACAAGGCAACAGCAGAACCTAATTTTGGATTGCACCAGTGACATAGTGAAGTGCTTTTGTCATGGTCTCAATTATTACTCAGCAAAGGGGAGAGCTACAGATTTCTATCAATAACTGAACCATTATTAAAAAAACAAAACAATGTACACAAAGCTGTATATAGTGCTATAGGCTGTGAAATTGTAACTGAATGTGTGTAGGTCTGCTTTAAGTAACATAATAAATCTACCCATATCTGCATTGTCAGAATGCTATTACAGTGCCATGGAAGATTTTCAGTGAAATAACATCCATTCTATCCATGGGGTATAGAAAATATGACACATTTTACAGTAAAATATGTCCCAGTGCTCTATGGACATGTTTTTCCCTCTAATGATGGATATATTTGGTCAAGCAAAGGTATAGTCAAAATGTGCAGTATCTCTTGGAAATGAGTTTAACTTTGCATTTTCTTTTATATAGTGTGATATTTCAGACAGTTCACAATTGGGCTTAATTTTTTAGCCTTTTAAATAATTTAGATTTATGTTCAGCAGCTTTTCAGTTTGGAATTTCAGCTGCTATCTGGTTGCTACAATATGAATTATTCTAGCAACAAGGTATTGGTTGAAAGAGTTGAATATGAATAAGAGAGGACCTGAAATAAAGATAAGTAGCAAAAAGTAACAATAATAATAATAATAATAATAATAATAAAATTGCGGTCTTGTGGAGCAATAGTTTTTTGGCTGCTGGGGTCAGTCACCCCATTTGAAAGCTCAAAAGTTTCAAAAGACAAAGTTAAATAATTTTAAAAAACCATGAAGACTCATAAATGAAAACAAACTAAAAAGTTTCTTAGAATTGGTCTTTTCATAACATACTAAAAGATAACTACAATGTGAACTACGCCTTTAAGCCAACATGTCACCAGCTTCAGGAGTAGGCAAATTGTGTAGTTCACAAATAAGTAAGTGTCAATGTTCCCTCTAAGGTGTCCGCTTGTGCACACGCACCCAAATTTTGAGGCCAGTGCACATAAATTTTGTGTAAAAACAAAACATTTTGTATCCATTCTAACCTGAGCACACCGTTTTATAACTGTGCACACAAGTTTAAAATGTGCGCACAAAAGATTTTTTTTGCACGCATAGCTGAGAAAGAATTATAGATAACATTGGGGGTCCAGATTCTCCAGGAATAAAACTTGTACTTTTTAGCTAATGGATGTCCAGATAGCAGCCCCATTTCTGTAATTTATAATCAAATTAGAAATTCTTATTTTGTTTATAAAAAATATGTTAAGTGCTGAAGTTGATGTTCCCTCAAGATGCAATTCCTGTGAGTACTAATGAACAGATATTTTATATATCTAGGCATACTTTGTTATTTTAATGCAATATGTTAGACAGACAAATAATGGGCTTAGCAGAAACATCTCATTTGAATTTTAGAGAGCTGTTTTTGTATAGTTCATACACTTGTTTTTTTATGCTGAAGGAGGATCAGGGATTTGAAAAGAGGACATACACCTCTTAAACTTATCATTGCCTGCATTTAATCTTCAGGTCAGCAAGATTGTTTCCAGTGTTCCCCAGCTACAGTTCCTGAATCTGAGTTCCAACCCACTGCACCTCTCCGTTTTAGGACGTTCATGTGCTGGGACATTTGCTAGCATTCGCAAGCTGGTTCTCAATAACTGCAAAGCCTCTTGGGAAACAGTCCATACACTGTTGATGGAGCTGCCAGAGTAAGTAGAAGGAATTCTATAGAGTGATTTGTCCATCTGTAGACACAGAGACCAAAGCTACAGCTATAAAAGATATATAGCAATGAACATATGTATATAGTCGGAAAACAGTACCCAAGAAAACCCAGAGCTTGCAGGTGTAGTTTTTGTAGTGTTCTTTGAGATGCTAACAGTCCTTGGAGTGAGTAAGCCTAAAGTGTTGGTTCACCTTTAAGTTAACTTTTACATCATACTAAAAGTTAATCTAAAGGTGAACAACCCATTAAAAAGAGGACAATGAGGGTAAAATGACAGGCTGTGCTATGGTGGTTATGTTATACTGGTGCCATGCATTTGGAATTTAAAGACTTCAAAGCATAAATGACCTAATGCAAAATCATGTAGCTATGTTCTGCCATTTTCCCTCCTATATTTTTCCCCAATGCAAAATACGGTGTTAAATTCCCCCAAAGGTTTCTATTGATCTTAAATGACACATACACCAACTTTGCCTTTACTTTTTGTAACGTTAGCATACATAAGAGAGCTTTGTATGCTAAAATAGTAGGGGCCCGCCCTATAGAACTAAGACATTACATTTTAGTACCCAGTACACCACTAACCACCATCACAAGGTATCAAACCAGACTTTCCTGCAGCCAATCTTACTATCTCAACTATTGGGCTTGTCTTTGCACCCCAATATAAGAATGCATAAAGGACTAACAGAGAAACAGTAATCACTTGAGATTATTGCTAGATTCTGAATCATTTTGTAGTGTTAACCTAACTAATCATATGGTTGGGGCCTATGGATTTCTGTTTCAGGTTGGAGGAGCTCTTTCTGTGCCTTAATGACTATAACACAGTATTATGTTCACCAGTCTGCTACCGCTCACTGAAGCTTCTCCACATAACTGACAACAACCTCCAGGATTGGTCAGAGATCCGCAAATTAGGCACAATGTTTCCATGTCTGGACACTCTTGTTCTTGCAAATAACAACCTATCAAAGATTGAGGACTCAGAGGAGTCTCTACCAAGGCTGTTCCCAAAACTAAGGTCAATAAGTCTGCATAAAGCAGGTAAGAACAGAGCGAGACTATAAACGTAGGGCTGTTCTGTGTCTATCTAATGTGTTCTTATTAAAAAAAGAAATGGCATGTGAGCCTAGTGACAGTTAAACATTAAAGGGGGCTATCGTCATAATGAAGATTTAAAAAAAAGCTTCATCATACTGAAATAAGAAAATTTCTAAGTACAATCAATTAAAAATTCTGTACAGTTTCTGAAATAATCAAGTTTATCTTCTCTATCCCTCTCAGCATCTGTTTCTTCTTATTCTGTCTTCATTCAGGAATTTGGTGTCAGATGAATGATCCGATATATCTTATAGTGGGGCTCCTTTTCCCTAGAAGATGTATTCGAGCTCACTCTATTAAAATCACCAGAATCCTACCTCGCTTCATCCAGAATTTGTGCAAAAGGCAGTTATTTTGTTAGATTTTTTTTGAACTGGAATCAGTTATTTGAGTGAGCTCTAATACATCTGCTAGGAAAGGGAGTCCCCTCCAATAGATATATTGGATCATTCATCTGACACCCAACTGCTGCATAAAGACAGAAGGAAGAGAAACAGATACTGAGAGAATGAAGATAAACTTGATTGACTATGAAGATTTTCATTCATCCAGGTCATAGTATATCTATTATAGACAAGGGACACTCCTTTGAAGACAGCAAGGTCCAAATCTTGGATAAAGAAGACCGCTGGTTTGAACGAGGCGTGAAAGAGGCGATTCATATCAAGGTGGAGAGACCATCTCTGAACAGAGGTGGGGGCCTTCGACACCACCTGTCTGCTACATACAATGCTGTTCTAACATCTGTACCCCGGCGGATTCAGAACACTTCACACATCCATTCATGCAACTCTCACAAGTAACACCTGTATCTAGGAGTTGCATGACACATTGGATAATCCTATCACAACTACACAGAATCAACACCTCTGTGAGTTTCTTCAGATGTCACCTCTTTGAAGAGTTACAATGTTGCCATTGTAAATGGATTAGTGGAAGAGTTTATATGACGAGAATTTCCCACACCAGTCAGTTGAACTGAAGAAGCTGCTTGGATGAGTAGTGAAACGTCTTCATTGATTACTCAGCAAGTCCAGTTGTTTTTAGATTGACCTTTACTAGATATAAACTTGATTATTTCAGAAATGGTACAGAATATTTAATTGATTGTATTTAGACATTTTCTTATTTCTGTATGATGAAGTTTATATTCAATTTTCATTTTCGTTCCCCTTAAAAAAAGAAAAAGTCAGAGGTGTATAATGATGTTTTCTTTAAATTTTTATTAAAATCCAGGGATGTAACTACAGAGGAAGTAGACGCTGCGGCTGCAGGAGGGCCCAGGAGGTATAGGGGCCCCTTGAGGCCTAACATTTTTGTGTGCAACTGCATCAGTAAGGTTTTTTTTAAGGAAGGGTTTGCTTAACTGACTACATTCCCTGCTGCTCGCATGAAATCCATTCAGCTTAGTTTACAATAATAATTTTGTGTTTCTGAAACTCAAACTAAGCAGGAAGCCAGTTTATACTAGCTGCTTTTTCATCTCTGATTGCAGATCAGTTGGCTGCATATTAGTGCAATTAGGCCACAGCTCTGGATGGGCAAATTATGCTCATCTGACTTAGTAAATGTGCAGGAAGAAATCATTTTTCTTCGTGATCATTAATATGATTTTCTCATTTGGGAGAAGGAAGGGGAAAGAATGCTGATTCAAAAGAGCTTCAGTAAATTGCAGATTTTCTTCTTTATTATGTTCTGGAAAGTAACAGTTAAAAACATTGGATCTGTGGAAAACATTAATATGGCACTATACATAATGAGCACTTTCTTTCATATTTATATTGAAGATTATTAGGTTAAATGCATAGATTATTCTGCACAGGGAACTCATATATGGGTTTCTATTTATTCATAAAAGCTATATCGAATGGCCCTCAATTGTGAGATGGAAATAAAAAAGTGGAGTACTGTCTTGATTTTACCTGGCTACTTGATCTGATCACAGCATATGGAGGGGTTCCCCTGTTTTAAATGAAAGCTATATAAAATGTTAATTGTTGTTAAAATCCATAATTGGTCTTTGTAATATCCTGTTAAAAGGTTTGTTCCCCTTCAAATTCTAGTATGATATAGAGAGTGATATTTTGAGATAATATGCGATTGGTTTTCATTTTTTTATTATTTGTGGTTTTTGCATTATTTACATTTGTATTCAGCAGCTCTCAAGTTTGCAGTTTCAGTCATCTGGTGGCTAGAGTCCAAATTACCCCAGCAACCATGCACTGATTTGAATAAGAGATGAATAGGAATAGGAAAAGGAAAAGGAGAGGGCCTGACTAGAAAGATGAATAATAAAAGGTAGCAATAACAATAAATGTTTAGCCTTATAGAACATGTGTTCTTTAGATGGGGTTAGGGATCCCTGAAGCCAGTCAAATGACACTTTCAAGGGAAAAAAACCACTAGGAGGCCCATTTCTCAAAGTCTGAATTTATCTCATTATTTTCTGAAAACTACTCCAACCAAATCCGCACAGGTTTTTTCCCCTTATTTATCAGTACATTTTCCGAAAAATTTCCTGTGCAAGAAAACCCGAAAAAGTTAGTGAAAAATTCAGATCGTACAAATTTTTCAAATTTTCCGCACGAAACCTCAGACTGTTTCAGATTTTTGCTCGAAAACCACAAAATCTTCCTATTATTGCACAAAACCCAGCGCAGATCAAACTATCTTTGGGACTTCTCCAATTGACTTATATGCAACCTTGGCATTTCTGAGATGCCGGATTTTCGGATTCTGACTTTTTCCATCCCCAGGGTATAATAAATCCCAAAAAATTTTAGGTTTTTTCCACTAAAAATTCCAGTTCCAATAAAATATTTTTTTTATAGAATTTTTCGGGTTTTGCCATTCTCACTAAATAACCCCCTAAATGTCCAGTTGCCTTTGACTTGATTCTCTAGATACTATATTCATCAGCAATGAGAAAACATTGAAACCACTTTTTTGTAACATTACAAAACAGGTGGCTGCTGCATAATGGACGCCTAACGCGTTTTGGGAACACTACTTAATCATAGGCTAGATACTATATTCACCTGGCTGACGTCACTGAAATCCTACAAGGGCCAACTTCATGCACTATAGGTAAATCATTTGTATTGAACATACTCGTAGTCATAAGAGATCCTTCTGCTCCGATGATGCAGCTACAAAGTACAGACCAAAGTCAAGTTCAACCACTGTAAAGGAACCCTCGTCCATATAAATACATACAATATATATATATATGTCATCAGAGGACCCGGGAACAGGGGGTCGGCTTCATCTATAGTATTATAATTGTCCTTTAAAGTGACGCACTCGCATGACAATTCCTGAGCATGGGGAGGGGGTGCACCAGGCCTGTTCAATTTTCTTTTGGTGGTGGAGCCCTACGTGGTCTTGTTTCACCACTGGTAAATTCTACATTTCTTTTCAAATTTCCCCTTATTCTGTTGAACATCCAATAATCTAATTTCAAAAAGTAGGAGTAACATAATCACTTATAGCACAGTGGAAGTTGGAAAGGCATGGTCCGTTATAAGCATGCAGGACAGACTTGTGCAAATTCATTATTTGGATTAGAGCAACAGTGTCAGTGTAGCTATGACTTGCAGCAAAGCAGAACTGAATTATGGATGCCCTACCACAGTTAGAGCAATCATGTGAAACATCCAGAATGGCTCTATTCTTAAAGGGAAGGTCTATCTGATTTCAAATTTAGGCTTCACTAATATGATATTGAATTACTGCTGTTTCTTGAACAAGGACAATTTTCAAATTGTTGTTCCTCTTTAATTCTCGTATTGCCTTGGCTTACAGAAGCATTTTTCCCCGTCAGTGACATTTCTGAATACAATAGCTCTTTTCTCTGTTAATACCAGTACAAACTAAAAAATTGAATTTGCTCATCCTAAGTGCAGGACCCACTAAGTGGCAAATTTCTGAAGGTGGAAAAAAAAAGCTTATGGTATAGTATAATAGAACCAGATTAAGCTTTCACTGGATCTTCTCATCTATGTAATGATAAGAATGCAAGATGGTATTTAACTTGGAGGCTCTTTTACTAGCTTGGACACATTTGTGACAGTAAAGTAACCTTTTGCAAGCAAAATCAATGTGGATATGGCAATCCAAAAAGTAGGCAGCTTTCAAGGTCAAGGAGACAATACACAATGAAACTCAAACAAGTGACATTATCCAAATGTTTCCATGATTTACACTTTCTTCTGATACATTTGGAATACATTTGGATCGACTTCTGAGTTCTGGGAGGATACCGTAGGTGTTATTTATTGGGTGCTTGTCTTGGATCTATGTCCTGAAAGTTGATTAGAGGTAAGGTTTGGGCAATGCTGACTTTAAAATATAACTCCACTGGCTAATACTTAACCACATACTGCTCATACTTTTTTATTTTGCTAATTTTTTATATAATGATAGCATAAAATGGAAAAAAAAATACTGGCTTCATTGCATAAGTATTTCTGTTAAATTGCAACCCAGAGGGACTCATTTACTAACGTAAAGCAAATTTGTCACAGTCAAAATGCCCTGTGTGCTAAGCTCCATTTATTACAATATTTCAGGTGTTTTTTTTCCTATTATTATTATAGGTTTGAACTCCTGGCGTGACATTGAAAAACTGAATGCTTTACCCAAACTTGAAGAGGTCAGATTATTAGGTATTCCTTTGGTGGAGCCATATACCACAGAAGAACGCAGGAAACTTGTGATAGCAAGGTATGCAGTGTCTAGTATTTGTAAAGAAGCAGTATTGTACAGTAAATAGATGCTTTAAACAAATGTCTAAAATCCGTACTGTGCATCTTCAGAGAGATCACACATACAAAACATATGGGCAAAACATATATTTCCTGCTCCAATTTGTGCCTGCCTTTTTTAATTATCATCCTCCAGTAGCTGGTGGTAGGTATTTTTTGTGTTCTTATCTTGTCTATATCATAACCATAGTCACATATCCCCCCCCATAAACACACTTAACAAAATGGCTCACAGGCAAATTAATATGCACCAGTATTACAGTAACAAGATCGTGGCAGCTGCCGCTAAAGAGGCTGAATCATTTATGCTGCGTTATTGGTGTATTTTTTTCTTTTGCTACAGTGTTGAAATATTAGATCTTTACTTAATTAAACTGCTGCTTATAAAGTTCTGCTGTTTATATGTGTGTGTGTGACTTGTTTTAAACAAAGTTTTACTGTGACTGTAAAGACTAAACCGAGTTTGTTAGCTGAATTGACCAAAATATCCGAATAATGAGTGCTATAATGATGGTACTGGTTATTCTAGTCACTCTCTCTCTGCCAAAAAAAACTTAAATTGTAAATTACCTTCATTATATAACCCCATCATTATTTTTAAGAGAACCTTTAAACCTTATTTATAAAAAATGGTGCAAAGTCAAAAAAACGGAAGCACCCTGAGCCTGAGACACAATTGTTTGCACTCCTAGAACAGAAAGAGCTCTGTATGTAACCAATGCATGTATATGTGTCAGCACTTCATACAGCATGGCCTAGAGGAAGTTTATATCTAGAGGTTCCCATGGAACGCCACCTAGCTTGCATGTCATTCCAAATACTCAACCTGAGGAGCTCCAGGGGTTACTAGGCCTTATGCAGCCCTATGGCAGGCGTTAAGGAGAGTACCCTTGCTCCTGACAGAGCTTCCTTCTGTGCCTTGCACTATATTTTTAATCCTGCATTAGACACACAGCAGTTTGCTGCACTGTCAACCAGGTCCGGACTGAGAATTAAAATAGGCCCTTGCATTTGAGGTTCACAGAGGCCCAATCAGCCCACATAGAGGCCCAAACAGCCCCCACCAGCCCACTAAATACTGACTTTCTATGGGACCTTATAGCAGCCCCTGTGGCATTTGCCAGAACCCACAGATTGCCAGTCCGGGCCTGCTCTCAACTGAATATATATAGTATCATCATCAAAACATTTCTTTTTAGAGAGACTCACCACGTAGATAAGGAAGCTCAAGTGCGGTGCCCCAAGCCTTCAGCATAAGGGAGCAGATATCACCCTATTGTTTGTAGGGTAGGCAGTCAAGGAGCAATCCTCCAGGCAGTAGTAGTAAAAACAGGTCTTATTGAAGTGTGTATTACAGCCTTACGCGTTTCGTGTTCCTAGCTTATGCCTAAATGTTGTGAGAACACAAAACACGTAGGGCTGTAATCCACACTTGTACTTCAGTAAAGACCTGTTTTTACTACTATTGCCTGAAGGATTGCTCCTTGACACCTACCCTTCAAACAATACGGCACTGGCAAATGAACAATTGGTAAATAAGACCATTTATGCTTATTTATGGACAGGGGGAATCATAGAATATTTGTTGAAATATGTAAAGTTACCTAATCATCAGCAGTGTCAATATTCACTTACTGATTGATTGATAGATAGTTTACATGTTTTCAAAAAATGGACTACGCCTGTGTAACTTAGTTTATTAAATGAAAACGTTTACATGACTCAACAGGAAAGCATTTCATTTTGTCATTCGACATTTTAAAGGTGACCTTGGCGATTTACATTGCTATTCGTGTTCCCTCAATGCAGCGTGTGTATGGGGTCGTAGCGGTGCATTTAAGTCTTTTGGCAGAAACATCTGACAGAGGAAGACTATTGATTTCATGAAATAGACAGATAAGGGCATTCTCCTCCACTTCAGTTTTATTACAGGCTAGTGATGGTCTTGCTAATCTTTTCCTCTCATGTGAACTCCTAGATTGCCGTCTGTATCCAAACTGAATGGCAGTGTTGTCACGGATGGTGAAAGAGAAGACTCTGAAAGATTCTTCCTGCGTTACTATATGAATCTCCCAAAGGAAGATGTCCCATTAAGGTGAGGCCTTGAACAAAAGGTAAATGAAAGAGAGTCAGATAAAGAGAGTGGCTCATGCCCAGACGCAATTTACTTTCTTCATAGGATTGGATCCCAAAGTGTATAGAAGCTGATTTCATATTGATTTGGTGGTATAATGGAAACTATTGTGTCACTCCTCAAAATCTTACCTAGTAGTTTTTTTGGGGGCTTTAGATCAGCAAAACATGTTAACCAATACCATTAAGATAGATGTGTTCTGGTGAAAGACAGGTTTACCTTGTGTATAGTTTTTTTTTTTTTTTTAGACCATTGTTTCAAAAGGCTTTCTAAGCATGATATCCCCTTAAGGTCCCCATAGACGTAAATTTTTTTTGCCGAAAGACCGATTTTAGCGAAGACCGACCAATCCTTTGAAATTATCGTATGGTTAGTGGGATTCAAACGATCGTACATCTTACGATTTTTCGGCCGACATCTGTCAGAAAATTGATCGGTCAGTGCAATCTATCTATGTTTGCAGGGACAAGCAGGCAGCTTCCCTTTGTTTGTAGGTAAGTCGTTTAGACCGCGCACTCTGGGATCCTTTTCAAAACAAATCGCTTTTTTCCACTTTAAAGTTTAAAACAAATTTTCTTTATTCAGTAAACATCTTGGTACACCTTTCACATAGCGCCATGAGGTCTGACGTGTTTCGTGTCACTGCACTTCATCAGAGACCTATATATACTATATATGTATGTATAATATATATGAGGTCTCTGATGAAGTGCAGTGACACGAAACGCGTCAGACCTCATGGCGCTATGTGAAAGGTGTACCAAGATGTTTACTGAATAAAGAAAATTTGTTTTAAACTTTAAAGTGGAAAAAAGCGATTTGTTTTGAAAAGGATCCCAGAGTGTGCGGTCTAAACGACTTACCTACAAACTGTGGACACGTTTTTCCTTAGTGACGGACTCAGGGCTGCAGCACCTGGGTCACAGCACATCCTGGGTAAGATATACCTTTAACGTTGTATTTTGAAGTGAGGCGAGCCATTACCGCTCCAGTATTTACCAGTGGGGGGTCCGGGGCATGAGGCACCCGGGCCACATTTCTTGAACGGTGAGCGAGAGCTATAATTGAGAAATTGTAACGCCAAGATGTGTGGATTGTAGTTTGTTTTACAAAATTGAAAGCCTCCCTATAGTAGCGCCAGCATTGTGTATGTGTTTAAGCTTCCCTTTGTTTTCCTGACAATATCGCCTGAAATGGTCTTTTTAGTTGATGGACAATTCGTACGATCGTTTCGAGATAATCGTGGCCTCACGATGATGATCGGATCTTTTAAATATCTTTACATCTATGGCCAGCTTTAGTTCAATGCTGACTGAATGCCTATTAAAAAACAGCATTTTTAACATACAATTTATAAAATTATCAATTGCAACTCACTAGTGCGTCCAGCTTGGTATTGCAAAGGAAGTGTTGTTCCAGTATACAATAACTACTGTATCTTAAAGATGATTGTGGTGTATGTCTGTCCTTATAGTCTGTGCTGTGCTCTGTGGGGCTGTTCCTTTTGAGGCTGCTTTTTGTGTATATCCATGCTGATTGTGCTGTGTGCTTATATGTTCATATCCAGGGAAGCTGTGTTATGTTTGTGTGTCCTGAATAGTTTTGTGATCTGTATATGTTTAAATAAAAAGCAACGGAGCTGCATGTGCATCCCTGACATCAAAGACTGGTTTGAAGTTCTTTCCTGTGATAGCGACATGGCTCCTGTATTTGATCTTATCCCCTTTCTCACCCTTACAATGTTGGTCTCATTAGTCATAAAATAAAAGTCAGGGTCCCTGGGCCCTGTAAGGATCTATTGGGTCATACACCCAGCTGTATATGTTAATCCCATTCTGATTCTTAGTTTGCAAAGCCCCCTAGCCTTCTCTGCCTATGCTGTCAGTTGCCTAAAGCTGGCCATGCACGGAGAGATCCACTCGTTTGGCGATGTTGCCAAACGAGCGGATCTCTCTCCGATATGCCCACCTTGAGATGGGCAATATCGGGCTGATCTGATTGTGGGCCCTAAGGCCCAACGATCGGATACTAACGAATGGGAATGGGGGTCGGATCGCGGGACCGCATCAACGAACAGATGCGGCCATGATCTGACGGGATTTTTTGTCCCATCCGATCAAGATCTGGCCAATTTTTGGCCAGATCTCGATCGGGGGGGCCCCATACACGGGTCAATAAGCTGCCGACTAGGGCTGTCGGCAGCTTTTATAGCCCCGTGTATGGCCACCTTTAGTTTAGGGAGCAACAATATACAATAAAAAGGTTCACGGTACATGGAACCTCAGATAGCAGTGCATATGCATCGGTATTTACAATTCTGCTCTGTATCATCAGTTTCTATCTCAGAATAACTTTATAATTTCTGATGACCCCTCAACAGCCGCCCAGAGCATACTGAGCATGTGCAAGTGTACACTCAAAACACTGGCCTAAACAGATCCAAGATGGAGAGCTACTGTGATAACTTTGAAGGCCTGTTTCGTAACTGTTATATTTACAATATAATATGGTTACTGCCATTAAATTCAGTATATAAAGTATAGTATTTCTAGATAAACCGATATTTAAGCTTTATTTCTTTAGGGCATGTAAAAAGTCATAGTGTTTTCTGTTATTTTAAAGACTATGATTTATAATCATTTTTAGTAATTTAGCCGACAAATAATTACAGCTTTTTTCAAACAAGCTATTTCTGTCAATTTTATAACCATGATTCAGCTATTTTGCACTCTGGTTTTGAACTAGGAGAAGTTAGTATATCACTGTGGGGATTCTCCCTAAAAAGCCTTTGTACACTGTAGAATAGGATGTTTAATGGTCAGTGGTGCACATTCTTATATACACACATACAGTATACTAGGTAATTATTATTAAAGGGAGTAATGTGCATACATGATGATCCTGTTTATTCTTTGCTCCCATCCCTGACTAAGCAGGATGAGAATCTGCTTCCAAATAACGTACTGCTTCAGTCCGTGCACCTCTACACACATAGCAACCTCTCTGTTATCAATGCCTTCTTTGTCCAGGCCTCTCCATCTGTGCAATGTGAAAAGGAGACTCCAAGAGGACTTGTGCAGCCATTAATGACTGTGCCTTTCCAGTTCACAGAACTAGTGTCCCTTTCTTCCCTGCCTCCATCTCAGGTTGCAGGTGGCTGAGCCACTCTCCCCTGTGCATCATCGTGTTACTGCATAGAGAGATCTCCTCCACATCTCAAGCAACTTACTGTAGATTTTGCACTTTAACTTCCCAGTAAGTTTTTGCTGAATATCTGCTGCAGATTTTCTAAACTAGTGATGCTAAATGAGAAGGAAACCGTGGTGAGCATAAGAAATCCCGGAACAAGCTAAGATAGTGTCAAGCCCTTTGGTGCTTACTAATATGTTCACAGTGTGCTCTATGCAACCTTTATCTTCCAATGTGAAGCTGGCCATAGACGCAAAGATCCGATCGTACGAATCATCAAACAATCGGACTTCCCCATCTCCCGGCCTGCCACTAACCATTCTGATCAAATAAAGTAGTAAAAGAACAGATCAGCCGATGTTCTGCCCCTGACAGCAATCATACGAAAGTTATGTCCGACAAAAGTTGGTGACAGTCTCCCACTGAAAATCGTACGATCGGCAATAAATGCAGAGATAAAGTAGGCAGCCGACAGAAATCTTTTAACCTGTCCAATCGACCGATCTCCGAGGGACTCTCCACACACGGTCCGAAAATCATACGAACCGCACGATCAGATCTTTGCATCTATGGTCAGCTTTACTGATGAAATCCTCTGTCAATCTGGAAGGAATTGATATTTACTAGGGATGCACCAAATCCACTTTTTTGGATTCGGCCGAACCCCCGAATCCTTTGTCAAAGATTCGGCCGAATACCGAACCGAATCCGAACCCTAATTTGCATATGCAAATTAGGGGTGGGAAGGGAAAACATTTTTTACTTGTTTTCTGACAAAAAGTCACGTGATTTCCCTCCCCGTCCCTAATTTGCATATGCAAATTAGGTTTCGGTTCGGCCAGGCAGAAGGATTCGGCCGAATCCTGCTGAAAAAGGCCGAATCCCGAACCGAATCCTGGATTCGGTGCATCCCTAATATTTACCTGCCTTTTTGGTGTAATTAGTGTGCAGTTGGAGCACCGTTGTGTATATTGATTGACTGGGCAAAGCCATTATATATAGGCAAAGCTACAGAAGTATTGAAGCAGGCCCAGAGGCATACATGTACATAGTATTGTTAGTTTTTATGTATTTATTATAATTTATTTATGAAGTACTTTACAGACATTGAGCAAGCTATTCCTAGTTTCCATTTGTCTAAAGACATTGAGGGGTTATTTACTAAACCTCCAATTTTATCTGGTTGGGCTTTTTAGGGCAAAAACTCAAATTGTTTTGTGGTGAAAAAAAAACTCAAATTAGCGTTATTATACCCCAGTGCTGCAAAAAGCCTGAAAATCCGCCATCTCACACCTGTCGGGGTCATGTATAAGTCAAAGGGAGGTGTCCCTATCCCAATTTGAAGATATTGTGGTTTGCACAGAGTTTACCCTGATAATTCCATAAATTTGGGTTCTTTGGGCTAAAACACAAAAAAGTAAAGCAATTCAGGGAAAGTATTCCAAAAAAATCGTACATTACGGGTTTTTCGTTCGATTTTATCTGTTTTTTTCCCGATCCAATTGATTCAAGTTATTAATAAATATGGCAAAATCAGGCATGGGTGTTTGGTTAAGATTTTTTATTTAAAGGACCAGTAACATCAAAACATTTTTTTAAAAAATTTGTTAATATATATCAAAAAATAAACACCAACACAAATGAAAACTTTTAAATTGCAAAGCCTTTATTAAAAAATAACTTACTGAAACTCCACTTCCGCTCCTCTTGAAAAAAGGCGACAGGGCGACCATCCATACTGCAGCAGTTGATTTCTCCTCCCTGGCTATCTCTCCTGGCCGCTCTGCGGGCAAGATGGGGCAGCACCTCTAAGCGATGCACATGTCGTATCCTCCAGCCCACGGTCGTTGCCATTGCCTGCCAGTTGCTCCCCACTTCCCAGCATTGCTCCTCTGTCTCTCCCGGCATGTTTTTTTCTTCCTGCACCCCACAGCCCCCACAATGGATGGTCGCCCTGTCGCCTTTTCTAAAGAAGAGCGGAAGTGGAGTTTCAGTTAGTTATTTTTTAATAAAGGCTTTGCAATATAAAAGTTTAATTTGTGTTGGTGTTTATTCTTCGATGTATTCTAACTAATTTTGTTTTAAAAATTTTGATGTTACTGGTCCTTCAAATTATGAGATAAATTCGGATTGTAGTAAATAAACCCCCGTAGTGTTGTTTTCAATTTCATTACTGCACACGGATATAAGCTGCTGAATGGTAAAATACAAACCATACAGAGCCATATCATTCAGCTTGCCTCAAACTTTCATTAAAATCACACTCCATCATTTTTATACATCCCTAGGAGGACCTTGCACAGGTTGACACCTGGTTTCAAAACATATTTCATTAAATGAATCTACAGTGTAAGATTTTAAGATGTACTCCCATATAACGTCTTTAACGTGCCTACAGAGAACCTGTTTTATTCATTACTTTGGTTTTTCTCCTGTGCTCAGGGAGATGTAAACGTAAATAAAAGTAAAGACTCAGAATTACCCTTGGCTAGATCCGCTCTGAGCCCAGTTTTCAAAATGGACATGGTATTTCAGCAGGCAGGTTTGTTTGCAGTGTAAAACACAGTGATAATGGTCTTTAAGGTTAGAAATAAAAGCACATTAAGAGGCTTGATGGTATCAGCGCGTCACTGTGAGAACTCAACAGCAGTCTGAATGTGGGAATGGCATCCAATGAAGGCTTCATCTGTTTGGACACAGGGGAAATCCAAGCAGACTGCAGGGGTGACCTCATACTCTTCACAGACAGAGAAGTTCTGTTGTTGAGGAACATTCCTAAATTTAAGGTAAATCCTCTGGGAAGCAGCATGCAGCCAGGCCCCCTTCCACCTCTGACAGGGCCACTGACACATTACTGATCACATTTAACGCCTCTAAAACAAAATGCCAATGTGCTGCCCGACTTGCTAACCTTGTCTGAACACCCTCAGTCTGCCTTACAGTCGCAGTGTTTCATTTTCCTTCCTGGCTGAAAAAACACTGGTTCATCTTTACTCTGAGTGAAAGGAAATATGCAAAGAAAACCAACTGCGTGACACTTTTTTCAAAGATGCCTGCCACATTAGAGAACATCAGAGAACACATTAGAGACTTCTGGTTGCATTGTATTTCCAGTTGTATGTTAAAGAGGAAGTACCACCTTTTTTTTTTTTTTTGGACAAACCAATATGTTGTAGGTTTTAGCTTGTTCATTAAACCACATAAACTGCCAGGGACTGACATACATTGCTACTGCATGCACATCTAAGCGTCTTCTAAGCGTCACCCATGGATGCTGATGCTGTCATGTTGTTTCAATAACTTTTGATCTGTGCATCTCACAGACATTTTAATTAACTTGATCATTCTACCTCCTATGCACTTTTTAAAGGGGAACTATTGCAAATATGAAAATATAATGTAAGCCTCAGCATACTGAAATAAGAAACTTTCTAAATACAATCAATTTAAAAATTCTGTACTGTTCCTGAAATAATCAAGTTCATCTTCACGATCTGTCATTGGGGCTCTGTCACCCAACTGCATGAAAAGAGAATGAAGTCAAACAGATGCTGAGGGATAGAGAAGATAAACTTGATTATTTCAGAAATGATGCAGCATATTAAATTGATTGTATTTACAATCTTTCTTATTTTGGTATGCTGAAGCTTGTATTAAATTCTCATGTTTGCAATAGTTCCCCTTTAAACAAGAGATAGTTGCCCTTTAATACACCCTGGCAACTTGTTTGTTGGTCAATGACAGAGCCCCAAATGTAATAAGGTACTAAGTTTGCCCAGGAACAGTAACCCATAGCAACCAATAAGTTAGTTGCTTTTAAACAGGTGACCAGTAAATGCTACCTGCTGATTGGTTGCTATGGGTTACTGCCCATGGGCAAATTTAGTGCCTTTTATTAAATAACTCCCCTAGTGTTTTAATGCCACATTTCAAATGACCGGGTTTTCCAGCCACCCAGAATTGCTTTGAAATTATATAAAACTCTAGGACTACACTATTATTTGGCTAAATACAATGAACAGTCTTGGCATTGTTTCCCCTTTTAGATATCAAGAGCTGGTGACAAAGTATGGAAAGTTAGAACCTCTCGTAGAAGTGGATCTTCGACCCCAGAACAAAGCCAACGTTTACATACACTTTGAAGAGAAAGTGGAGACGATGAGCATCCGTTTAGATCAGACTGTGGCCGAGTTCAAGAAACAGCTGAAGAATTTGGTGCAGCTCTCCACCAACAACATGCGCCTGTACTTTCTAGACCATGAAGCCCCTTTTGGCCCTGAGGAAATGAAATCCAGCACCCGCCGTTTACATTCATATAATGTTCATGATGGAGACAAATTTTATGTGGAACCCAAAATCAAATGACCGGATTCACACTGTATATAGCGCTATATATATATATATATATATATATGTATTTATATATATGTATTTATATATATGTATTTATATATATGTATTTATATATATATATATATATATATATATATATATATATATATATATATGTATATATATATATATGTATGTATTTATATATATATATATATGTATGTATTTATATATATATATATATATGTATGTATTTATATATATATATATATATGTATGTATTTATATATATATATATATATGTATGTATTTATATATATATATATATATATATATATGTATTTATATATATATATATATATATATACACACACACACACATATATATATACACACATTCCACAGGATTTTTTTTTTATCAAAATTGCTTTTAAATATTTAAATTTACCTCTTCGTCCCCTTGGTGCCACCTTAGGGATTTGTACATCATAGCAGGCTCCTTAAGTTGTGCCCTACCTGGAGCACTTTGTGAGTTTTTAAATATCTGAAAAGCTTTTATATTTAATTAAGTCAAGATATGTTACCCTTTATAATATAATTGTGTATACTGTATTAATATATATAATAATTTATTGCCATGATTACCTTAGTTCTGTCATGTCTCTGATGATGCAGAATACTTTTTTTAGTTTTTCTTTTTTTATTATGCTTCGGTTTAACTTGCTTCCCTTTACTTTTATAAGATCTACTGGTCCAGCATCTATGGTATGTGTGTGGCGATCACTCTCCCCCCCCCCCCCAGTGCCTGAGTTTATTCATTAATTTTACCAGTGACAGACATAGTGGGGAATATTGGCACTGACAATCTGATATCGAGTTTGAGTTCAATTAAAATACGAGTCACAGTATATACCCTTGTTTATTTTAATCTGTCCTACTTTTAATCCTTTTTCCTACTAGACTTCCTTTTGCCATGCTTTAGTTATTCAATTTTTGTAAACCTTCAGCAGCATATCATTTTTACATTTCACTATTTGTGTTACGCTACACATTATTAATGTCCTAGGGTTCTCATAAAACACAGCTCTTATCTACAATGGCAGTGCAATGTGCCAATAACAGGCTCAAGGTGCCATTGCCGATTACTCCTTTCCTCTCTGCTTTTTGCTTGTGGTGCTCCACAGGATGAGACAGAAGTACTAGAGAAGTAGAGGTATGGGATTTGTTATCCTGAAACCTGTTATCCAGCAAGCTCTGAATTACGGGAAGACCATCTCCCATTTTAATCAAATAATTAAATTTTTTTTAAATAATTTCTGTTTTCTTTCTAATAATTATAATAATAATTTCTCAAAAAGTAATTATTAATCCTGATTGGAGGAAAAACAATACTATTGGATATTAATGTTTAAATAGTTTAAAGTAGACTTAAGGTATGGTGAACCAAATTATGATAAAACCCCTTATGCAGAAAACCCCAGGTCCTGCGCATTCTGAATAACAGGTCCCAGAACTGTACAGGATTCCCTTCCACTCTTACATTCTGTGCCTTGTGCCAGAATTTTATTGTGAATTAAGGCACAGTGTGCGACAGCCCCCAAGAGGAACAATTTTGCACCCCATCAAGCTGGAGCGCTTGGGATTATTCCATTGGTAAATGAGACCACTTGTTATTCTTTTAGTTTATTGTTTTAAAACATCGGTTCCACCTTCTGTCTCAGCAAATAGGCTGGCAGTACACAAAGCCAGTGAAAGGGAAGGGCTTCCCAAGTCACTGTGACCAGATATTTGATACAGTGATTTAGTGTACTAGTGAATGTTTTTTTTGGTTATCTGTGCACACAGGGCAACAAGTGGTTGTAAAACATATGTGTTTAAAAAGAGACATGTTTGCTGATTTCCCCTGCCACAATGGAAGGATTTTTAACAAAAAAATACATTTTGTTGCAATAGTCTGAGGAGTTTATTCATCAAAGTGCCTAAAATACTAATGAGTACACCAACAACAGAATACTATTGAAAAGTGTATTAGATAATGAAGTGTTATGTATGTGTTAAGTGTAAATACTAGTGGTGCTTCTTATGCTCCCACTCCTTCCCTTTGGGTTTGCTCCTGTTTTATTTGAATATTTCATTTATGCATAGCTGATGTTTGTGGGCTTTTGTATCGCTCTTCCTAAAGATGAAACTACATCAACCTAGAAAGCACACTATTTCAATATTGCATGTACAGTACTTCCTGTCTTTCCTGGCTTCCATCTGTCCTATCTCTGTTCAATATACATTTTTTCCAATCTCTGTCCTATGCTTTCCCTGTTTCACAGTGTTTGGAAGATTCTGTTTCCTTCCTGGTTAAGCAAATCTGAAACAGCAACAATGCTAATTGTGCAGAGTTCTCCCAAGAGATATTTCTCTAACTCACATTTCACTCCAAGGGGTCAGGCAAACAAGGACTCTTTAACTGGCAGAGGCTTGCGGAGACCTAGAAGGGAGCAACAAGCAGAATGGAACATAGCATAGTTCCTTGAACAATGTTAACAATCCATGTTCTTATACAGATCAGAGCAAAACTATTCCCATATGGCAGTGTTCTGGTGCTTATGGGGGTAAAGAGAAAGAGAAAATCAATTTGATCTACGTTAATGTCGGCAACTATTTTTACAGACTCTGCATTATGAGGATATGTGGCATCTATTGTTTTGAACCAAAGTTGGTTAGTTACTGATTACTGAAGGGTTTTGTTTAAAGGTTGCCTCTTGTAAGCTTCTCCATTTTTACTCTGCCATAGGCATGCTGCCGGCATTTCTTTTGCTGATGTGTTTTGTTGATTCCCAGTAGTAAACAGGTTAACCTAAAGCTACTTGATATTATTGCTCTTTTGATCTGGATCTGGTGAACGTAGCCTAGAACTGCTAGTTGAAGGTGTCAGCAGTTCTTTACGAGTTCTGCCTTGCAGTTTGTAGAGTTATATTTTTTTATTCAACATTTTGCCAGTTTTGGGTCAGCATTTATCCAGGCTTTATGTGACCATTTTAGAATGCATATTTATACCATTTGTTAATAGTTCTAAGAGGGCTTTAGGGAAAAAGCACAAAATATGAAGGGACCATTTATTAAATTAAAAATATATTACATTAAATTAATAAAGCATGATTTTGCCATTATGTTTTAATGTTAAGTAGCCACAAGAATCTCATTCATTTATATAATGCAAATGTTCTCTAGTCTGTGATGCAATAGTTCCAGTTGATTTATCGAATACTCTGAATCCAACATTTCCTTTGAACTATAATCAGAATACATTTTACATTTTGAATAAAGATGTAGACTTCTGCATCCCATGTAGGCCAATTTATTGCCCATGTAGCTAAATATGGCCAAAGATTGCACAGATTTAGTAAGACGGGTTAGTCTTCTCAACCACCTATGCATTTATGGCCATCACAAGTGCATTAACCAAACAATTCTCGCATTTGCAGTGGAAACTTAGACAGCTACACAAATAACTGCTCATGCTTGTAATTAAACTTTTAGCATATATACTAATATTACTAATCTCTTGATGGATTAACCAGGTCTTCAGTAATGCCCTGTATGCCCTCATTGCCTTTATATTGATTCCAAATAAAAAATGCATTTCTGATAAAAAAAAAAGGCCAGTGTGAATAATCTCTAAATAATAAAGTTTAGTTTTGGATAAATATCTTCATCCCACTGTGATTTTATTTCCTAATGTGATATCAGATAGTAAATAGTACAAGTATAGATCCTTCAGTTAAGAGAGAGCTATAGTATCTTAATGCTTAGACATATGTAAGTCTACCAGGACAATTAAACAACAGGATGTTCTCAGCTGTAACCCCAAAACCACTTGTGTTTGAAAACTGCCTATGATTGATCATAAGGCATGCATGTGTGATGACACCTGCTAATGTGCCTTCCTCCATATTGTGATACTGTATTTCTTATAACAATGTACAGTTTCATTAGCCTGACAAGCGAGCATTTAATTCAGAGAATGTAAAAGGAGATATCTTATAGAATCCATAATGGGGTTATGTGTCACACAAGGAGGATAATAAATGTGTGCTGTTGCTTAATACTAACACAGGACACCTGTGTGGTAACAGAAAATTTACCATGAGCGTGCTTGCATGATATTATTGCAGTGGGGCACACAAGCAACACAATTATGTAAATGTATTTACATTTGTTGTAAAGAGTGCTTATTATTTCATTGACCTCCTGGTAGGTTTGTTGCTAGAAGACTGACCTTATTTATTATTTTACACACAGAATCGGACCAGTACAATTAAAATAGCAACCATTCAGTAATTCACTTTCATTAGTTCAGTTTAAGTAAAAGTCTGAGTACTTGTATGTAATACAATTAGATAATTTGTCATAAGAGTGTAGACAAGGTCCTATATGACAGCTAAACCCATGGACTCACAGGCCACATGGGCATAGGTGAATCTTTAACAGGAACAGCTAGTTGTGTTATTTAATTGCATATATAAACAGAACATGCTTCCTAAGTAGTAACTGACAACAGTTTGCACATTTGCTGAGCCACTGTGAAATTACACAGTGTGATATTTATCTTCAAAGATGTTATTTGATTACAGAGAATCTACATAATTGTAACTGAAATTGGGTTTGCCTAAGGCAATAAAATGATGTATGAGCTGAATTAAGTCTATCAAAGGGAAAGTATACTATGTTCATATATGCTGTATATGTATGAAAAACACTAGAACACCTAAATAGTTCTAAATACTATCTTGCTGCTAAGAGTTTAGTCAGACATCCTTGCCTGGGTAATAACCATGTAGCGATTCGCCACTGTTAGATGCCGAGCTATAATATGCAAAGCTTATAAGAAGGGTTTTCACCTAACATCTAGGGCGCTCTTTGTAAAATGTTGAAATAGAACTTTGATACATTTCTAATTATTTTTATTGGGGTTTACCTGTTCTGAGATGGAGAATACATTTATTTACATTTTGTTTAAATAAATGTGGTAACTATTTTACATACATAGGCTAGCATCATACAAAATGGGATGGACAATGGTTAATATTTTCTGCAAGCAAGAGCTTTAAAAAATGATATTATTGAAGAAAGAAAAGTATCTAACCTAGATGGCCAGCTTTTTATTCTTCTATACAAAGTCTTCCAAGTGTCATCATATATTTCTAACTTGTGGAACTCACCATACAGGACAGGTTTACAGACTTTATCAGTTTATGGTCCCCTTTGAAGTTCAACCTTTGTTCTGGGCACACTTAGTTCATAATAATATTCCCAATAAAGGAGAACGCAGGCTTATCCAGCTTTCAACATTAGTTCCAAGATTATCTAGCACAGTCAATAGAAACCATCAAACTATGGTTTTAGGTATATCTAGGAGAACATATAGGCATTCTCCCCAAATCTCACCCTAACTGGCCTTTAGACTGAGCCCCCTGTTCCAGGTCCCCTTAGCCTCACAGTTCGGAATCTACTGATAAAGGATATCACACAATATGCTTGTGGAGAACTGACTTCAAAACTGCTTAAAATGTGTATCTTTATGTGCTTTCATTCTTAAATGAAAACTTTACCCCCAAAATGTATATTTAAAGGAGAAGGAAAGGCTAAAATTAAGTAAGCAGGGAAACTCAGGCAGGAAGTGATGTCACACCAAGAAAATATGGCAGCTGCTATCCTAAACAAACAGAGAGAGGTTCTAGAGCTGTTTACTCAGGTATGGTAAAGCATTCTATAGAATAAATAGTGTTATAACTTGCACTATTGTGGCTAATCTATTGGCAATGAACTGCTTTGCTAGCTTTCCTTCTCCTTTAAGCAACAGATAGTTTACACCAAGTTAAGTAGCATATTAAAGAATCTTATCTTAACTGTATATATATACATATATTTAAGTAAATATTGTCCTTTTACATCTCTTGTTGTTGGGGGGTATAGTTTTCCTTTAATAATAAGCTCCTTTCTGTCATTTGAAAGCAACAGGTGACATCTGAAAGGTCAGTTTACATTGTGACTTATTGCAGGAGATACTCTTGCTATAATTCATTTTCACTAAGTTTACGCAGAAGTGGTTGAAGTTATCTACAAAATATTGCTGTGGGTTTTAACTGAGCAAAATTTATGAACTGTTGGGGAGAGATACAGGTAATATAGATGTGAAGCTAATGGGATATGGCTACATCCAGTGAAATGCCAATTCCATAATGTGACTCATGCATTCCATAAAGATAAAAACTATAGCAGACAACTGCTTTAAAACTAATTAAAGGGGTGGTTCACCTTTAAGGTAACTCTTATTATGTTATAGAAGGGCCAATTCGAAGGAACTTTTCAATTGGTTTTCATTATTTATTTTTTATAGTTTTACAGTTATTTGGACTTTCAAATGGGCTACAAATGTATTGTTATTGTTACTTTTTATTACTATTATGGTTGCTAAGGTCATTTGGACCTTGATTGCTTAAGATGCAAATTGAAGAGCTGCTGAATAAAAAGCTAAATAACTCAAAAACCTTCAATAATAAAACAATGAAAACAAATTACAAATTGTCTCAGAATATCACTCTCTACATCATACTAAAAGTTATCTCAAAGGTGAACAACCCCTTTAATAAAGGTAACCTTTGACTTTCTGATGACTCAACAGTCTCTGTTGGCTCTTAATAAGAAAAAGAGAGAAGGATGTGGGTCTGTAATTAATTGCTATTTGTAAGTCTTACATAAATCTCATTAGAGACAAGTGAAAAGCATGTGACGTGACTCCAAAAATAAAAGCATATATAGTATTTATAAAATGTTCTACTGTACAGCATCATCAATCATTATATATCTTAAAATGTCATCATTGGTTCACTTCTACAAATACTGGTTCTTTGTTTACATTAAGCATTTGGAAAGATTTCTTGAATCCATTAAAAACATCCACATTTCAGTCTTGTCGGTTGATGGCAGAGTTTTGGACTATGGTAGGGTGCAATGATCTAAGGTTGATGCTTATTTTTGTCTTGCCATGTAATACTTCTGTCCTGCTCTGTTAGGGGGTTATTTATCAAAGATCGAGTGTGTGAGCTTTGTGAAGTTTTTTTTATACCTCAAATAAACTCACAACACAAATGTTTTCTAATTTATGAAAAAACTATGAAATCTCAAATCAGTGAATTCGGGGTGAAAAACCCGAATACTCCAATTTATCATGTTTTCCTGGGAAAAAAACTTGAATTGTTCGAATTAATCAAGTTTTAGAGCAAAACCCACCAGAAAAAAAACGAACATCATGAAGGCTACAAACATCTTCAAATGGTTCAAGGGACCTTTGCCACTGTCTTCTTCATGAGCTCGACAGGTTTTAGCTGGTGTATTTTCGGATTCAAGCTATTTCCAGCTTCGAGGTATAATAAAAAAAATTAAAACCCCGAAAATTGTTTTTTTTTTTTTTAACCAGAAAATTTGAGTTTTCTATACACGAAAATCAGGAAAACACAACTCGACCTTTGATAAATCTTTCCCTCAAAGTCACTTGTAGTTATTGTATGGCAATATTGAACTGAGAGAGTGTCCTATTGAATTTGTTTATTTGAAATTGTCACATTTAAAAATTTGACAAAGCAAAACATTTGTTGTCATTTTATAGAAACCAAACATATTTTCTTCTGTCCTGTATCACGGCTTATTTGTTTGTAAAAACCATAGACTTTGATGTGAATTTATGTGTGTTTATCTGATATGTCTCGCAACTCATTTAGAAATAAATTATGTCTAAATCTGTAACTTTCCAACTGCACAAATAGTATGTTTACACTGGGCTGAGAAAGACCTTAACCAAAGATCAAGCTAGCAAATTAATTATCTCATAAATACATTTAATTTAGTAATGCTTTGTCATTTGCTGATTTTATTTTCCCAGTTATATTTCTAATCTTACTAATGTGACATAAAGCAATAGTGTCATCGTTTGGAAATAACAATTACAAGCATGGGATCCGTTATCGGGAAACCTGTTATCCAGAAAGCTCCAAATTATGTGAAGGCCATCTTGCTTAGACTCCATTTTAATCAAATAATGATACTTTTATAAAATAATTACCCTTTTCTCTGTAATAATAAAATAATACGTTGTACTTGATCACATCTATGATCATTTAATCCATACAGGAGACAAAACAATCCTATTGGGTTAAATTATTGTTTAAATGTTTTTTTTAGTAGACTTGTACAGTGATTCAAATAATGGAAATAGCCCTTATCCAGAAAACCCCAGGTCCCAACCATAACAGGGCCCATGCTTGTACCAGTAAAATTGCATGGTAATGGGTAGGCCTGTGGCATGACTCAGTATTCCAGTATTAATGACAACCATTTGAGGGCCCTAAGCCAAATGGAGGCTCTGCTTTTAGGCTAAAAACCTTAGATGATCTTGACACTGCAGATGCTGAGGTGTGTGATTTTTGTGCTTCTGTCTGTTTGCCAACACCCGGTTGTTCTTATGAATGTATTGGGTTACCATTCTTTTCTTTTTTTTTTTTTTTTTTACAAATAACTATTTGTCCACCAATATATGTATACTAATATACGTATATACACGTGGTTCTGTTGAAGAGGAGCATCATTTATAGCTCGGCCACATTCCTTTTCTTTTAGAGAATGAGAAAATGCATGGAATTCCTGAGTTACATCCACTGATTCATACATTTGTTTCATGGGGCAGAGTAGCTCAGTCTACTTTTGGAGGTTTTGATATGGAAGGCATAACAAAGACGAGGGGGAGGTCATAGAGAGATGGATTTGCATTGTATACTACAGACACCAAGAGGCCCATTTATCAAAAATCGAGTTGGCATTTTATTCTCAATTCGAGAAAAATGCTGAGAAGAATTGCGGGCATGGAAAAAATACACAAGTATTTTCCAAAACCTTGAATCATTTGAATTAATTAAAGGAAAAAAAAACAGAGTCAAAACTTGACTAGTAAAAGCTGGCGAGGTGGTAAAGAAGTCGTCAATGGGAAACAACTTTATTTTCCCAGTTTAAAACATTTGAGATTTTCAGCCTCATTGAAAATGAACGGTACAATGGGATTCTCAGCGAAAGGACAAACTCGTATTTTGATAAATCTGCCCTGAATTGAATCACTGAATGAAATGGTTAAAGTTTAGCAGAGCTCTTACACTCATTAGGGGATTATTTATCAAAGGTTAAATTTACGTGAGCTTTTTTTAGACCTTGAAGTCACAACTGAAATGGTTTCTTACTGAAGAAAAAAACTCCAATGGGAAAAACTCGAATCAGCTAGTTCGTGTTAACAACCCGAAAACTTTAATTGCTCAAATTGATCGAGTTTTTGAGCGAAACCCTGTGAAAAAATCCCCAAACATCATGAAGGCAATTAACATATTCCAATCTTCATCTTCAAGGGACCTCTGCCATTGACTTCTACGTGACCTTGACAGGTTTTAGATGTATTTTCAGATTTGAGATATTTACAGGGTCGGGGTATAATAAATCCCGAAAAAATAAATTTTTGACTTCAAAATAAACTTGAATTTTTCATGAAAAACACACAAATTCTATGTGCTCTGTAAACTGAGCAAAATTGCACACCAGACAATTTGACCACCAAATTTGTAGGCACCAATGGAATTGGAATGGACTGATCTGGCCAAATTAACTACAAGAATAGAAAAAAGGTGAGCGAATTGATCAATGTACATTCCCTGATCCCATGTTTCAAATGTATTCTAGTATCTATGCAAGTGCGTGTATTTACAAAAACGGGCCTTGGTTGGGCCACAGCCATAAGGATGATTGGAGTTTATAAAATATTTATTATTAATAATATGTTTACCTAAATAATTCTAAGGGTTCCTACTATGCTTTTCTTTCTTGCTGCTTAATGTATAGCAATCAGCCTTTCGTTTTGTTTACAGATTTATTTGGCATTCCTCTAGCATTCTGAATGATATTTGCATCCATTCAGACATGTCATTGTACTGTTTTTTTTGTATTTTTTTTCTGACCTGTTGATTTAGTCAAAGGCATTAAAAATTTAAGGATGATCGATTTTATCATAAACGTATATTTCCTTGACTGGGTTTTGCATTTTCTTAATTATCATTTGTGTTCACGGCAATTGAATGAAATCTGCAAAGAAAAGAGAAGGCAAAAACATTTGACTACCACACTTTATTTTGAGTCCACATAAGTAAACCTTATTTTTATTAGAATGGCACTTCATTGTATAGTTAGAGGCCCCTCTGTACAAGGGATATACAGTGTGACTAACCATTTTACCGTGGAGCTGAATTGATACTTACATCTATTGTATTTCCATGTTACCATTCAATATGTATTTATAATATACCAACAACATGAATAATCTCTACACTATATCCTTATAAATGGATATCTCATGCTATTATATGACAACAAATGCTTTGGTAACTTCTACTATTTTGACATCATTGCCTATTTCTTTTTACACCTGTCCAGACTCACCTTATGGTTGTACTAAACACAATTGTACATTCCTTCCCTTTGTATGTACCAAATGCTCAGGCTGATATTGCTACAGGTATGGGTTATGTTATCTGGAAACCCCTTATCCAGAAGACTCTGAAATATGGAAAGGCCATCTCCCATAGACTCCATTTTAATCAAATAATTAAAAATTTTAAAAATGATTTCCTACCTTGTACTTGATCCCAACTAAGATTTTGGATAGCAGGTCCCATACCTGTAAATGCAATTGAAAGACACTGTCTAAAGTATCACTTGGGGCCTGAACACAAAAATGGTCAAGTACAGTACATCCAAATTGCCTGATAATATACTACTGATGGGGTTGAAAAAGTGAGGGACAGGTATAATAAATACACAAAAGCTGCACTGAATGCAATCAGTCCAATCCTTCTGTTTGGAAAACCTCAGGTTTTCAAGCAATGCTTTATATTATAAGCTCTTTTGGGCAGGACACTCTTTATCTCTTATATTGCTTATTGGGTTTTTTTTCTCGTAATCTGTATGTTTCTTTTATACACCCACTTATTGTACAGTACTGTGGAATATGTTCTTTATAAATATGTTTTATTAATAATAATAAAGATGATGATGCTTTTTTTTTTTTTAAAGCCTTTTGCTTAGGCTAATTTCTTCAAAAGAATAAATAGATTTGTTTATACAATGTGTCTTATAATTAAAATATAATTCATAAAAATCTTGTTTTTTTTTTAAAAAAAAAGTCTAAAGGCCCTTGGCAAAAATGAGCCATTGAAGGATTAATTTTCTCCTGACATGGAGATTTGTTCACATGAAATTCAGAGGAAAAAATAACAGTGCTAATAGCTAAAGCCTCTTATTGCACATGATGTGTAATTAATGTGTAAAATTAGAAAAAAAACTGATGGTAATGTTCATAGAAGTATAACTAAAACCAGAGCTGCCTTGAAAACCTTTGCTGTGCACTATTCACATTCGTAAGACAATTCAGGGGAAACTTGATGGGCAAAATGCCTGAAAATACCCTATTAGCCATTGTTCTAAATCATCTAGATGATTTGAGATTTGTAGGTACTGATTCTAACCCCACTTGAAGTGTCAAGCAGATAACATATGTATCATATTGCATGTTACAGGTTAGCTGCTTGCTATCCATCATTAACAGAAACTGTAACTCAGTGCTCACATACTTCATTTGATTAGCTCCTCTCTTACAGGGGGCACTCTAAAGTAAATGTAATATTCTATCCTCAATCCGCTCACTTAGGGTACTAACTACACTGTACTCAGTGAAACCCTCCTACTGCGCCAACTGTATTACAGTTCATCTAGCAGAGCGCTCCGATTTGCTTCTCGTCAAGCCTAAGAATCCAATGCACGCATTTGTATGATATCATAACCCACCACATCTACTCCTGAGTATTCCTGATGTGCTTTAATTTTTTTATTGACTTATTCCTGTTTTCTGACTTTCTTGTTTTGATTCCTGACTTCGCTATTCATTGCCTGCACTGATCTTTTGCCTGGATACAACCACAAACTTTCTTAGTCCATCAGATACCGCAAATGGGACTTTCTTTATAAAGCTTTTTCCCTTGGTCCCAATGCCAAACTTACAAAAGCTACTCGGTCCTGGCAGATACTAATCTTTACTCACTGGGTCCCATTTCCAGACTTTCTGCAGCATCGCCACCCAACCCAGGGTGATAAAAAAGAATTAGTGGCACATTTGTTAAGGTTCATGATGTGTTTTCCAGTTTTCAAGGTTATTTGGGAGTCAAAAATAAATTTTTCGGGTTAAAAAAAAAACAGACCCTGGAAATAACTGAATCCGAAAATACACCATCTAAAAAAATGCAGTGAAAAAACACCAATACAAATATACTTGAGAATATTCTATGTAGCTTCAAATAGTCACCATTTATATAATATATATCCCCCAAACAATGTAGGTCTCTATAAAAAAGATATTGCATAAAACAGCTCATATGTAAAACCCTGCTGCATGTTAATAAACCATTTTCATAATAATTTACTTTTTTAGTAGTATGTACCATTGGGTAAACATAAATAGAAAATTGCCATTTGAAAAAATAAGGGCCGCCCCCTGGGATCATACAATTCCCTGTGCACACAAACACACCAAATAAATCATAATTGTTAGGTCACATGAGCCAATTAACAGACAGAGTTCTGTCTTTTGCTTCCACACTTCTTCCTGTTACAGTTAGAGTTTTAGTATTTCTGGTCAGGTGATCTCTGAGGCAGCACAGAGACCACCATGAAATGGTGGTTCAAGACAAGAGATGTAAAAGGGAAGTTTTTACTTAAATATATATTCCAGTTTGGTAAGATTCTTTCATATGCCACTTAATTTGATATAAACTATCTGTTGCTTAAGTGTTCATTTTGGGGGTATAGTTTATATTTAAAGAATAAAACCATGCAAATTCGCCAGAAATAACTCAGTTGCATAGAAGTCAATGGGAATGTTCTCTGACAACTTTATATATTTTCCCAGTTTATTAAAACATTAGAGGTTTTCAGCCTCATTGAAAATGAATGGGACCATGAGACTCTCACTGGCATGCGACTTTTTTCCACTAAAAAATTCACATGGGAATATTTTGTTGCAGTTTTTTCGTTAATAAGCTTGCATTTGCGATTAATTAACCCTCGATATTCGACCGTCTAAGTAAAATCCTTCGACATCGAAGTCGAAGGATTTTCCGCTATTCCTATGATCGAACCATCGAAGGAATAATCGTTCGATCGAACGATAAAATCCTTCAAATCGAAGGATATTCCTTCAATCAGGAAATTGATAGGAAGCCTATGGGGACCTTCCCCATAGGCTAACATTGGCCTCGGTAGGTTTTAGGTGGCAAACTAGGCGGTCGAAGAAATTTTTAAAGGGACAGTACTTCGACTATCGAATAGTCGAACGATTTTTAGTTCGAATCGTTCGATTCGAAGGTCGAAGTAGCCCATTCGATGGTCGAAGTAGCCATATTCGACCATTCGAAATTCAAACTATTTTTCCTCTATTCCTTCACTCGAACTAAGTAAATGGACCCCTTAGTGTTGACCAGCGACGTTCATAACTGGTCCCTCTGCATCTATTTTTTCCCTTTGATGTTGCTGCACAAATTTACACATCTTAGAAAATGGATAAAAGCCATTGCATGTACAAAGAATATGGAATAAAAATGTAAGTAAAAGTAACTGTAATGCTCCATCTATCCTATTGACTTATCCGTGAAGCTTCCTGTTTTGATTTCCCTGATGATGGAAGTCAAATATATTTTTTAAAATGTAAAAATCTGTATTGTAGAAGCAGCAGTATTCTTCTTGTGTTAATATTTCTGAGAGTCAGAATGTTACAGCTCAGTGCATCATCGGCAAAACATTTGATACTGAACACAGAGATAAATTCAATTTTAAATTAATGTTTATAAGCCGTACGATGAAAAAAACGTTAAAAATACTCAGGCGGCATGATGCACATTACTAATCCCTAGGGAGTTATTGATAATGAATCATTTCAGAACAAGAAACAGTGTCTGATTAAGCCACAAGAAAACAATGAACTAATAATTACATTTTTTATTACATGTAATCTTGTAGCTTTTGTGTTAGAGTGGAACCATGATATCTTGGGGAAACCTTGCATTTAAAGGTACTGTAATCACTACTGCACTGTTCAACCACATGTTGTTCAGTTGTTGCTTGTCTACAAATCCAACAGATTGAAACATATTATTAAGGTTAAGGCATGCTGGGAGCTGTAGTCCAGTAACATCAAGGCTGTATTCTTAATACAATATTGATCAGTAAAACTTTTTTACTAGCTTTCCAGCTTTTCCAACAGCAGCAGTAAATTGAAAAAAGTTCTCCAATGAGATCTGGCTCCATGTTGTTTGTTCCTGCATTGGAGTTGTAAACATTAAGCAAACGTTTCCTAGCACTGAACATGTATGTCCTTTATCCCCATATCTATGGTAAAATATAATGAAGCCAACATGAAAAATAATCTTGGTATTTACGATAACAGCAACATGCCTGACATCTGGTGGTAATCAACATTCTGACCGAATTATCTTGCATCTATAATAGAGTTTTTGGTCACCAAAAAACACAAATATGGTGACCCCCTGTGGCCAACTTTGAAAGCATAAATCATTTGTTTAATTAGGTTTGCGGTGCAGTTCATGTTTATGTTTAGTATACAAAATACAGCATTTGTGCTCGTTCATCATTGTGACAAAGAGCTATGTCCCAATAGGCTGCCTGTATATGATGGGAGGTATATAGCACCCAGCCTGAGGTATTGGCTCCTTTAAAAATCTCCAGGGTAAGACAGGTGAGGACCCTGGAGCAAGGATAGTTCAGTATGCTGCCCAATTAGTCCGCAGGTGGGGTTGTACTGGGAGTGAGAGAGAACCTCTGAACACGCTGTGAAGTGTTTTGTGAACAAACTGTGTGTTGGACTGCAACTCCAAATGGCAAATGTTTGTTACCACCGCAAGGAACTTTCCTATGGACTGTAACACTGCAAACCGGTGAGGTTTACATTATTATTTGACTGTTTAGCACGGAAATTGTGCCTGTTTAAGTTGTCCGGTTGGAACAATAAAACCCCAGGCAGGAGCCTGTTTCACTTTTGTTGCAAACCTAAGCCTCCTGTCTCCTCTGTAAGAACTGTTTTACCTGAGCCCTACCGGCTGCTTTGAGCTATTCCCCACAAATGGTGTTTCGGATGCGGGCAACAGAGAGACAGTGAGCATAATAGGGCAGCCATTGGTAAAAAGGCCAGTGCTATATGCTGCAGACTGTGGGAGTTGTAGTTCAACAACATGGAGGAACTTGTGTTGCAGCTGGCCAAAGTCAATGCTAGTCAGCAAGAGACCAATGCCATCCAGAGGGAGAGTATGGCCACCCAGCAAGAGACTAATCGTTTGCTTGCAGCCCAACTGGCAGCATTAGCAAAGGCGGGTGAGGCTGATCGACAACTCTTGACGGATGTGGTACAGCAGATGGCTACACTGGGGTCTAATGTGTCAAGTGGGGCCCCTAGCACAGATAGCTCCATTAAGGCCAGTCGTTTTCTGCAAAAGATGACGCCACATGATGATGTTGAGGCATATCTGCATACTTTTGAAAGGACTGCCGAGAGGGAGTCTTGGCCCAAGTCCCAGTGGGCAGGTCTGGTAGCGCCTTTTCTGACTGGGGATTCGCAAAAGGCATACTTTGATTTGACCATAGCCGATGCCAAAGACTATGACAAGTTAAAAACGGAGATACTCCACCGCTTGGGTGTCACCTCAGCTGTGCGAGCTCAACGGGTGCACAAGTGGTCATACCAGCAAGAGAGGTCTCCCCGTGCCCAGATGTATGACTTAATTCATCTTGTGAAAAAGTGGCTGCAGCCAGAATCCCTGTCAGCTCCTCAAATCGTGGAAAGGGTCACTGTGGATCGCTTTCTGAGAGCTCTTCCGCCATCCTTGAGGAGATGGGTGAGTCATGCAGATCCCCAGACAGCCGATCACCTGGTGGAAATGGTGGAACGTTATATTGCCGCTGAGGACAACTTAGGATCGTTTCCACAACACCGCAAGCCAGCCACAAAACATCCATCTGCAAGGTCTCCAGGAAAAGCCAGTGATTCGTTGCCTCAGGATACTGGGGCTGACCAAAAGGCTATAGAATGGTCTAAAGGAGCTGACAAAACTCAGCTGTCCCCTCCAACCAAGGGTCGAGGCCAAGTGCAATGCTGGCGATGTAATGAGTGGGGTCATGTTGCTGCCAGGTGCCCACTACCTGCAGAGCCCATGGATTGTCACTCGGCTCAGCAGGTGTCGTTGTTTGCTCACCCTGCGTGCACCGCAGACACTGACTTGCATATGGCGGTGGTAAAGGTGGGTGGAAAGTCTGTTCAAGCTCTGTTGGATTCCGGGAGCTTAGTCACAATGGTGCACGCCAGTTTGGTAAGCCCAGACCAAGTTAATGAACGTAATCTTGGGGTGCTCTGTATTCATGGAGACTGTAAAAGTTATCCCACTGCTATAGTGACATTTGAAACTGTTACTGGTACTGCATGTCATGAAGTGGGTGTTTTCTCTGTTTTGATGCATAGTGTAATTTTGGGACGAGACTTTCCCCTCTTTTGGAAGCTCTGGGGAAAGGAAGGTTCTCCACAGGGGTCTGAGAAAGGGATTCCTAAGGATGCACCAGGGGTTTGTAAACCTAACTCGGAGGTAGTAACTGAAGGGGAGACCATGCTTGAAGCAGATAATTTTCCCCTAGAGGTACTAGCAGGTGAAACAGAGTTGCCCTTGGAGCCCTCCGAAGCATCCGATATGCCAGATTTGGAGGTCTCTCGGGTTAACTTTGGAACAGCCCAAATGAGGGACCCTACACTGAATAGGGCCTGGGAAAATGTTAAGGTAATTAATGGTGAACCTCAGGAACCTGGTGCTGAGAGTGTATTCCCTCATTTTTCTGTCAGTCAAGATTTACTGTATCGGGTTGACAAAGTCCAAGGGGAGGTGGTAGAGCAGTTGTTAGTGCCCCAGCCCTATAGGCGAATGGTCTTGGACCTGGCCCACACTCACCCCCTGGGTGGTCACCTACGTCAGGAGAAAACCCAACAGCGAATTTTACAAAGGTTTTATTGGCCCGGTATATTTGCGGAGGTGAAGGGGTATTGTGACTCTTGCCCAGAATGCCAACTGTCTGCCCCGGTACCTCACTTCCGTAGCCCTCTAGTGCCATTGCCTATCATTGAGGTCCCATTTGAAAGAATTGCAATGGACTTGGTAGGGCCACTGGTTAAGTCAGCTCGGGGCCATCAGTATATTCTCGTAGTTATGGATTATGCTACGCGGTATCCTGAGGCAGTCCCTTTAAGAAACACAGCCTCCAAAAATATTGCTAAAGAGCTGTTCTATATGTTTACCCGCACTGGCATTCCTAATGAAGTCCTCACAGACCAGGGTACACCCTTTATGTCTCGGGTTATGAAGGAACTATGTAAGCTCTTGAAAATTAAACAGTTAAGAACTTCTGTTTATCACCCCCAGACTGATGGGTTGGTAGAGCGCTTTAACAAAACCCTGAAAAACATGTTAAAGAAGGTGGTAGATAAGGATGGGAGGGATTGGGACTGTCTCCTGCCATACCTTATGTTCGCCATTAGAGAGGTGCCCCAGTCATCCACAGGTTTTTCGCCCTTTGAGCTATTGTATGGTCGTCATCCCAGGGGTCTCTTGGATGTAGCAAAAGAGACCTGGGAGCAAGAGGTAACACCCCATAAGAGTGTGGTGGAACATGTTACCCTCATGCAGGATAGAATTGATGCAGTCATGCCCATAGTCAGGGAACACATGCAGCAAGCACAGGAGGCCCAGAGTCGGGTTTACAACCGTTCAGCTAAGGTTCGAACTTTCAACCCTGGGGACCGAGTATTGGTTCTTGTCCCAACAGTTGAGAGCAAGTTCCTGGCTAAGTGGCAGGGCCCGTATGAAATAATCGAGAAAATAGGTGAGGTGAACTATAAAGTTTACCAACCAAATAAAAGGAAGAAAGAACAGCTTTACCACGTAAACTTAATAAAACCATGGAAGGACAGAGAAGTCCTCACGGCTATAATTCAACCCCTTCCTCCTACCCAGGACGGTATACAAAAGGTGAAAATAGCTGAAACCTTGTCAGAGCCACAAAAGCAAGAAGTCAGGGAGTTTCTGCAAAGAAACACTGAGGTGTTTTCTGACATACCAGGTTGTACAAATTTGATAAAACATGATGTCATTACTGATCCTCAGGTTCGGGTCCGCCTTAAGCCCTATCGGATCCCAGAGGCCCGTAGACAGGCAGTCGATGAGGAAGTGCAGAGGATGCTGGATTTGGGGGTAATTGAGAAGTCTGTAAGTGAGTGGAATAGTCCCATTGTGCTTGTTCCTAAACCAGATGGGTCTATACGATTTTGCAATGACTTCAGGAAGGTAAATGAAGTCTCAAAGTTTGATGCTTACCCTATGCCAAGGGTTGACGAGTTGATTGAACGACTAGGTCCTGCTAGGTACATAACAACTCTTGACCTAACTAGAGGGTATTGGCAGGTACCAATGTCAGAAACAGCTAGGGAGAAAACAGCCTTTTCTACCCCACAAGGGCTCTTCCAGTATGTTCGTATGCCATTTGGCCTACAGGGGGCCCCAGCCACGTTTCAAAGAATGATGGACCAAATTCTTAGACCTCATCAACATTTTGCCTCTGCTTATTTGGATGACGTGGTCATTTTTAGCAGGGATTGGCAAAGTCACCTCCCCAGAGTACAGGCCGTCCTAAATTCCATTAGAGAAGCAGGTCTGACGGCAAATCCCAAGAAATGTGCCCTAGGTTTGGAAGAAGCCCGTTATCTGGGGTACACTATAGGGAGAGGTGTTATCAAGCCTCAAGTGAACAAGGTGGAGGCAATTAAAGACTGGTCCCAGCCACTCACTAAAAAGCAGGTTCGTACTTTTCTTGGTATGGTGGGCTATTATCGCAGATTCATTCCAAATTTTGCAAGCAGGGCTGCTCCTTTGACCGACCTGACCAAAGGGAAAGGGTCCACAATGATTAAGTGGGGTCCAGAGGCAGAGGAGGCATTCCAAGATTTGAAAGTGGTTTTATGCCAAGATCCAGTGTTGGTCGCACCAGACTTCAAAGAGAAATTTGTTGTACAAACTGATGCCTCTGGTGTTGGATTAGGTGCGGTATTGTCACAGTTAGTTGGGGAAGAAGAGCATCCAGTGGTCTACTTGAGCAGGAAGTTGACCCCTGCAGAAAAAAATTATAGTATTGTTGAGCGGGAGTGCTTAGCAATTAAATGGGCACTGGAAGCTTTGCGGTACTACCTTCTGGGCCGCCAGTTTGTGCTCATTACGGACCACTCTCCCTTAACCTGGATGTCACAGGCAAAAGAAAGAAATGCAAGGGTCACACGTTGGTTCCTTTCCTTGCAGAATTTCAATTTTACAGTGGAACACCGAGCAGGCAAACTGCAGGGTAATGCAGATGCCTTGTCAAGGGTCCACTGTATGGTGGCTAATGGTGTCCGAAACCCCGGGTTCGAACAGAGGGGGGAGGTATGTGACAAAGAGCTATGTCCCAATAGGCTGCCTGTATATGATGGGAGGTATATAGCACCCAGCCTGAGGTATTGGCTCCTTTAAAAATCTCCAGGGTAAGACAGGTGAGGACCCTGGAGCAAGGATAGTTCAGTATGCTGCCCAATTAGTCCGCAGGTGGGGTTGTACTGGGAGTGAGAGAGAACCTCTGAACACGCTGTGAAGTGTTTTGTGAACAAACTGTGTGTTGGACTGCAACTCCAAATGGCAAATGTTTGTTACCACCGCAAGGAACTTTCCTATGGACTGTAACACTGCAAACCGGTGAGGTTTACATTATTATTTGACTGTTTAGCACGGAAATTGTGCCTGTTTAAGTTGTCCGGTTGGAACAATAAAACCCCAGGCAGGAGCCTGTTTCACTTTTGTTGCAAACCTAAGCCTCCTGTCTCCTCTGTAAGAACTGTTTTACCTGAGCCCTACCGGCTGCTTTGAGCTATTCCCCACATCATGTTGTAATTTGTAATTTCCAGGCAAATGAGCTGAGATGGCTTCCTACACACCAATTTAACCACTAAAATATTACACTTCTTGGTTCAGGAATACAATTTTATATTTTATTTGCAGTGTAAACAATGTAATTTAGAAATAAAAGCTATACAGTAAAAATCATGACAGAATCCCTTTAAAAGAGAACTAAAACTAAAGAAGTAGGCTCGAAATGTTGTGCATTATGTTTTGGGCTTCTGTACCAGCCCAAGGCAACCACGGTCCTTGAGCAGGGAAGATTTGTGTCTCCAAATATGCCCCAGTAGCTCCCCATCTTATTTTCTGCTGATTCACTGCACATGCTCCATGCTGCTGTCACTTACTGAGCTTAGGGACCCACTCACAATATACAGTACACATAGAATATAAATGTCACAATATAAGACTGATTAGTTATTAATACAGAGATAATAACTACATGGCAGCACAGAAACCAGTGCAACTAGAATCAGACTTTAATAATCAGCCTTGTAGCATCATCTTATATTACAGACATTTTCTGTTTGATAATTTGTGATGCCCCCTAAGCTTAGCTTCTCAACAGTTGCTCATAGCCCACTGAGCACGTGAGTGTCGCAGACACGTTCAAAGATGGTGACCCCCTGTGACAAGTTTAAAGTCCTGGATCATTTCTGCTATTGAGAAGCTAAAACTTTAGGCTCATGCAATAAGTGTAGTATTTAAAATATGGAATTTTTGACCATATACATTTTTAGAGGTTAGTTCTCTTTTTAGAAAACCCAAAATTATTTCTTGAGATTCTGAATTATCCCAATGTTTTTTTTTTCGTTTTGAATTCCAAATTCAGCTGCATGGTTCAGCAGATAGCATGGTTAATTGTTTTGTTTTTATTATCAAACTTTTGGAAACATATGTTGAATCAGTAAAACATATATAAAGTACATGACAATAAAGGGCCTGGTATGATTATCCTAGCTGCCACTGGCTAGCCACAAGAGCCACTGAAGAAAATGCTGAGTTATTTCCTTTTATATCTAATTTACAAAGGTCCCATTGGGCCTTAGGGACCCCCTACACTGATATCTTCTGTATCTATATCTGTGTCTGCACCTGGAGTTACTGTGTTAGCCTGGGTACAGATACAGGGAGTGGTTTTTGGCTTTGAAATCTGTGAGTATGCACCTGGGCTGAAGCAGTGGCTCCGGGTGCAGATAAAACATGGCCCAAAGGTGAGTGGTCAGGCTGTTTCTTTGTCTGCATTTAACCACGGGTTGAGAAACAGCCCGATCTTGCCGTAGCCTTACACTGCAGCTAATATCAACGAAAAAACAAAGACACTTAAGCTAAATTGGTAACCATTTTTTGAATCATGGTCTTAGATTTAAAATAAAACAAGACCGAACCACTGGCCTTACTTAACCAAGTAGCATTTAAAATGTACAAATGTTTATATGTATTTATTTATGAAATTCCTGCCAAAAACATCCTAATAGACCTTCCTACTGAAGGAATAAATCTTAATTGCAAATCATTATTTGGGCACACATTACTGTGCAAAATGGAATCATAAAACCCCAGTGCCTATAAGGACCTTACAGTCTCACCCCATGTGTATTGAATTCTTGATTGTTTTCTGGCTAAAATTCATGTTTCTGAACTGCTTGTTGGCACTGTATTACGTATATTTTTCTAAACTAGAATTAGTTCCAATTGCAAGGGAAAAATGATTTAATAAATAGCCAGAGGAAAACTACAGAAGAATTGTCTTGGATATTACAATATTTCTGCAACATATGGCACCTGATGAGCCATAAGGAATTATTAAGGCTGGTTTTATTTGTATCTTGTATCCTATTTAAGTGCTCTGTGGACATATTTGCCATTCCAAAATCCATTAACAATTCAAACATTTTGTATTATTACATAATTTATTAACTATAATAGATATTAGCATGCATTGAAACACATGGACAACTAAAGCATGCTGGTCTTTTACATTCTTTTTTCTCCTAATAATATACAACATAGCCCCAGTTGACAAATCTCAACCAGTTAAATGGTTTAATAAGTGTTATTTATATTATACTGTTGCTTAAAATAGTCATTTGAAGAGTAAAGACATTTGTGGGGCCTCGCTTTTGTGAGACTGGTAACCATTTGATCGTCGTAGCCTTCAGGAATAAGGAGCTATTAAGCATAGTGAAGGAACTGAACGGTCTGTTTCAAAGGTTCTATACTTTCCTTTTTATTAACAAAGAGGGGGAAAAAATAGATAACAATCAATTTGCTAAATTGTTCTCAGACAAAAAGACTTCTATGCAAAGTTGACTTCCTAATTTAAATGCAAAGTCAACTTCCTTTGTTTAGTGTTTTAAACTGATGCTAATTTGGTAATTTAATAGGTAAAGTTTTTTTAGAGAGAGGTGAAAGGGGTTTTCTCTTTTGTGTTCTTTAGTTGAAAGTATTTCTGGTCAGAAAGAGTAAGAGCCCAGTCCAAGGAGTTGACATTTTCATCTGAATTCTTTTTTTTTAAGGGAGCTAAGATTTCAGGGAAACAGTCTCACTCCAATTTCACAGCCCAAAAAAACCCAGGGATTGTTAGATTAACCTAATCAATAGGGATAAACTGTTCTCCGGCTCTTCACTCAGATTCCTCCTCTCATAACATCAGACGAACCTAAGGCTTCAATTTGGGGAGAGGACCAGAGGAATTATATCTATTTTTCCAAACCAGTCACACTAGAAAGGAGGAGAACGCAACACTTCTTTATTTTACTGTTTGGGTTCTAACGCATTTCTTGGTCAGGTCTGTAACTTCCTAATGTTTTAATGTAAATTTGTTTGGGCTATACACACATATGTATATAAATAATATATATATATATATATATATATATATATATATATATATATATATATCTATATATATATAAATGCAAATAGTATATTTTATAACTGTGAGACTATCTACAGATTTTTGTAATTTTTGACTTTTCATTCCACTGTTAGTATATTAACGTGTTTAGGAAAATAAGAAGTATAGCATATGGTTTTTATAAATATTATTACAGACCCACAACTTGATATTAATAAGTATGAATTGTATGCATATGTCTAATTTGTTACATGCTGAGATTATGTTATCTAAGAAATTAAACCAATTCAGATCTGTCAAAATACAGAAAAAACATTTGAAAAATGTACGGATTTATTTTATGTAATAGAACAGCTCATTTACTAGCATTGGTGATTAATTACACAAGTGCAGTTGCCAAGTTTTCCTACTTTGCTGATTGGCCACTGGGAACTACGCTTGTGCAATATGGCACTTTCATGTGAAAATCTGCTCCAATTTTATACATATTTGCCTGATTTGGAAGATAAGGAGGTAATATTTTAGTTTCTGGTCTCTATGGCTCTTATAATGAAGATCTTAGAGCAGGCTAAATGTGCTTAGAGCAGTGAATGTAATAATCTGTAGATGTTTCTATTAAAGAGTAGGTATCACAAATCAGAATTGAAGACAGTGGAAGATGCAGAAAGAATAGTCATCTTTGAATCATCAGGTGGGTCTTTAAGATATGTATTATAACAATAATAAATGCTGTTTGTACTATGAATATGTATTCATATACCAGTCTCATTCAAAAGACTAAATGGTTGTTAGGTTAAATGGAACTTGCCAACCAACTGCAGACCTACTGACATAATGCTAAATATTGAAATGAAACGTTAATTTAAATATGAACTACCCCTTTGATTATGTGCTGTGGTTTACTGGAGCATCTTCTGAATGCTAGATGCACTCAAGCTCACAAATAAGAGTATATAACTAATAGTGTTACAGAATAGACATCTGGGGGTATGTACATAAAATGCCTGCACAGCTTATAAAACAAAGCCCTCTACAATACGTGTGCTGTGAAGTTTGGGAAACCTGTAGAAGAGACCTTTGACTGTACGAGAGATCTATTTGCTTTGAAAAGTTCAAAGCAGGAATTTCTAAGAACTAAAAAACTAAAAACATTCATCAGAGCAGTCACACTAAAATGAAGACTACTCTTACCTGGGATAGTATGCTTAAAGATAGAAATATTAGTGCTTCTGTGTCTTACTATAACGTGAGGTTAATGACGTTGCATATGCTAGACTTTAGTGGGATTCACAAAGCAATCTTCCATGTCACTCCCTGTTTCTTAGTTGAAAGACTGTAAGCCAATATTCCAGGGCACAAAAGGTAGTGATCAATTAGTCACCTGCATCTCTCTGTCAGTTAAAAGCAGCCTGAATTGGCTCGCAATATCTTATATGAAAGCTTTTACATGTGAATGTGCAATTGAGCCTCTTCTGGGGATGCATATTAAACTTCATGAAAAGGCAACCAGATATAATAATAACATAAAATTGCTTATAAAGCCCATACATTCATTATAGTTATTATGTTACTATGATACTTTGTAATTCTACTGTCTATACAAATTACAGCCATGTTATCAATAGACAAGATTGATTTGAAATGTGATAACTGTAACATTTGTTTGTTTCAGAATGTATTGTCCATTTCTACTGGGACTCTGGTCTGCACTCATTTTGCTACAAGGTTTGTATCTTAAGGCAAAAATAATGTGTTACTGATGTTAGATATCAATCACAGTTAATTAATGATATTGTTCTGTTTATTCCTACAGCACAGTCAAAAGAAATATTGTATCCCTTCTGGCAAAATGATACCAAAACCCCTAAGGTGGATGATGGAAGTTCAGCAGAAATTAAACTCTCCATACCTTTCATATTCTTTGGGGTTCCACACAGAACACTTTATGTGAGTAACAAATATTATTTGTCAAGATTGTCCAAAATATAAATCAATTGATGGACTCACAGATGAGAATAAAACATGTATGAAGACGGCTGGGTGGTGCCACAATTTTTACATTCCGAAAATACTGTAGTAATAGCAAATCATAGTATACTTCCAACATTGAGAATACATAAACGTGTTCTAGAAATTCCCATACACAATTAGAAACCCTAAAAAGATCTTACAATCTTTGATGAATCCATCATTCCTTTTAAACATTGATCTGCAAAGTGCCCATTTTTAAAAACTGGTAGTTGTTGACGCCATTGACATTGGGTATACATTTGAGTATGTGGGATCATTGTTATTCTGTATATAATTAATTCTGTTTTATTAAAATGGATCATACAATAAAGTTAATTTTTCAAAGCTGTGTTGATCAAATCAAATTTAATATTTCTATAGCCTAAAATACAGTGGTCAGAAAATTTGACCAGGGTCCACACATCTTCCATGATCATGTGTTTGCAGTCCCCTCCTTCTAATGTAACTATAATGCACATTAACAATAGCTAAGATATTAAGTAGAATAGCTGTAGTCTGTAACCTAATATCTTATATTTCAATGCACATTAAGATGCAAATTGTATTAGATATTATATTACGGGTTATGGCCATACTACATCAGCAATAAAACAATTTACAAGGTTGGAGTCAACAGGAAAATATTATATGATATCTGCAGTATTGTACATTTTGGTGATACTCTGATTCATGTATCTACAATCATTCTAAGTAGCTTTTTTCTGCCTGTTCTATGGGGTTTTCATCATTACTAGAATGTGCAGATTGTTTTGGATTCATCTATTAACATAATATTGATGTATTTTTTCATGATCCTGGAAACCATCGTTAATTTTACAGCACAGAATACAATATCAGGAATGCAGACTTTTCAAATCTCAGGGTAGCACTAGCTGCTTTCACTGAAATTGTGTGATATATGATGCTTGTCTGGTGAGTCTTTAGTAATATGACAATAGAACAGCTATTTCAACAACTTCTGTTTATAGCCAGTCAATCATAATATAAGTTATTGTGTATTTGCTTCAAGTTTATGATAATATAAAATTCAAACAGTGCTGTTCCATGTTCTCATTAATTGGTAAGCTAACGATACATATTTTGTACACAATTTCAGCTTGTTAAGGAATGTACAAAAACAGGAAGGCAAATGGAAGTATGGACAGGAAGTCAGTTGTATTTGTACACTTCACTTCCTGCTCAGTCCTAGGGATAGTCATCCTTTGCCACTCCAAAATTTTTACTCCCAGCATTTCTACTCTATCACTTGCTGCAAGCTTTGGAAGTTGTAGTTCCGGAGCAGTGAGCATGTTTAATGCCCTTGCCTTAACCCATGCACTGGCATGAAAACGAATATTAAAATTGACTAAAATATATTCTTTCATCTACAAGTATTAAAGACGTTGGCTGGAGTTTATAGTCGTGACTATTTCATATAAAATAAATAAAATTATTCCTTTTCTTCAGACTAGTTTTAGAGGCAGGTTTGAAAAACAGCAGTTAGTATAGCAATAAATAAACTAAATCTACAAAAATATTGATGTCCTTAAGACATGACCCGCCATATTTGGCTGTGCAATTTCAGCTCCCAGGTTGTCTGACAGACCAACTAATTGTTACACTGTCCTTCTTCAATGTAGAAGCTCCTTATAGTTTGTATGCTATTTGGCCAGGGACCTTAATTCAACTGTGTATTAACAGATATGTATTTATTTTTTATATAAATATATATACCAATTATTCAGAGACCAGCACTCCCTGTAGTAAAAGCCAATTTCTTTATTGTGTCTGTGCCCGACGTTTCGGTCCCGATTGGGACCTTTTTCAAGGATCATACAAACACCAAAAACTTCACAATAAATAACATAGTGCTTAATTCCAAACCAATCAGTGCTCTCTGGTGATTATCACTTCAATACAAATCATGTGTTCAGTTAAATTTCACCTGACCAATAGCAGGTAATTCTTTGTGATAAAGCATGGCCACAAAAAATATAAGTAAATATATATATATATATATATATATTTAGAATTGTTTCTACATCTCCAAAAGTATAAAAAAAACATACTGTTTCTGAAATATTTTACTCAGCATCTGCTTATGTAAGATATAGAGCGGGTATCAATAAAAAAGGTAGTACAGGTATACAAAGAGTAAGAATGTGTATCAGTCTGAAGTGTAAGCAAATTTACTAATATAATATATATATATTTTAAGGTATACCTAACTGTCAAGCTAGTGATTGTGTATTTGTCTCTAGTTTGCACTGACTTGTTCTATCTTGTTGTTGCTATTCACAGGTTAACAACAATGGTGTGATTTCATTCAATGTTCTTCTTAGCCAGTTCACTCCAGAGGCATTTCCTTTAGCAGATGGACGAGCCTTTATTGCACCGTTTTGGGCTGATGTCCACAATGGGATTCGTGGGGAGATCTACTATAAAGAAACTACAGACCCTGCAATGCTGAAGAAGATCTCCAAGGAAATCAGGAAGCACTATAGGAACCTTCCACATTTCACAGCCACCTGGGTGTTTTCAGTCACATGGGATGAGGTTACTTTTTATGGTGGAAGCAGCACAACACCAGTAAATACTTTTTTTGTATTGTTTTCCCACTCTTATGCTTTCTATTGTATACAACATGTCAGAATTATAAGAGTTTACACTGTTTTAACCATAAAAGAGGCATCTAATCAGCAAGTAGTATTTACTGGGCTGCTATTAATTAGCAAGCATCTGATTGGATGCTGCATGTTCCTAGACCTTGAACTAGATTTACAATGTTTATGTTTAGTAAATGTGTACATTTTTTATGCATAATAATACTTGAAATTGCCTTATTAAATAGGCAAGAGTGGTATAATAAATAAGTCCTTGTGATACAATGAAAAATCTGTGTGTTGCACATTGCATATACACATATACACACTAGAATATAATCAGCATAGCATGTGTATATATTATGACATATTAATTAGCTGAAAAACAAAGCAGTCATGCGGCTGTTTTACACATGTGATACTTTATTGGTTATTTTAAGTATTGCTGGCACTTTTCTGTCCTAAATAAATCTTATTTCCAGTCTTATATTATTGTGCCAAGTTTTGAGGATACAACTGTTGATTAAATCATGTCATATTTTGTTGATTAAATCATGTTACTATTACATTGATTTCTGGAGTTAACAAAATGATTCCAAAAATAAATCAGTGATGGAGTAACCATCCCCTCCTCTAAGTAGTAAATCAGTATTTGTGTTGCTTTTGTAGACAGAGGAAAAATCAAAAGACTGATTTATAAATGTTTTTTGCAATGCTGCACTTGCCTAATGATTGCTGAATAATCCATGTGTGAGCAGGAGTAAAAATCTAATTAGGCTAAACCATAATTTCTGCTCCCAGTACACTTCCATTGCTTCTGATTATTGACTTTGCTTATTGCAATCAAAATACTGCAACAGCTGCACACATAAAAAGTATAGTGATGGCTTTTTATAAGTGAATTAAGCCTATGTTATTCTTGGGTATATTTAGTTTCAAACTATCACCCATTGTGGCACTTGAGAGCTGGAGTTGCCAAGATTTCCAACATCTGATTATGCTAATATTTTTGCTTTGGTTGAGCTTCTAAAATTAAGAGAAGTTGTATTAAAATAAGGATCTTTATTGGCTGATTGAACTGGTTTATAAATGCAGGGTATGAACATGGCCTGACTATCTTCATCAAGCAAGATGCTATGAATGGCCAACATGGTACAGTCATTTGTTGGAAAAACAACCTCTGGGACTTGAATAACCCAACATTTCCTATATTTTATTTAATTGATGTTGAGTGGTTATATTTCCTTATGAATGCAAGGAACTGTCATACCATACAAATATGAATGTTGTGCATTGTATTGTGTAAGCATAATATCCCCTTTATCCACATTAACTAACTACCTGCACTGCAGCACATTTTGGAAGAGTAAGTAGATCCATTCACCTATATCCAAGGGATTTAACTTTTATAAGGGGAAGATGTCTGAGATTTACAATGGAAACGGGCATTACAGACTATGAGGCATATTTATAAAATGATCAACATCAGATTCTCCAAAAATTACCACATGCTTTGAAACATATGGATATTGTATATTTAATCAAATATACAAAATAATCCAAAAATACAATATATTTTGGAGAATTTCTGGAGAATTTTTACTGGAGAAATTAGAAAATGCCTCTTAATATGTCACAGTGACAATTGTTATATGAAACAAATTACTCCAGCATACTTTGGGTGACTTTTGTCCCTATCTCTGCTGGTTTCCATATCTCAGATTTTGTTAATGTGGATCCTATCGTATCATCATGCCAAGTCCTAACAGACCTGTCAGTCTTCCAGGGATGATAAGAAAGAGACAGATATGGTGCTTTCATGCTTCTTTGATTACTTTTTCAGGTAAATACATTTCAAGTTCTGCTGATTTCAGACGGGGCATCCAGCTTTGCCATGTTTAACTATGCAGAAATCACTTGGACCACAGGGACAGCAAGTGGAGGGGATCCTCTCACTGGTCTTGGTGGAGTGATGGCTCAGGTTAGAAGTTATATTTGTAGTACTAGAAAACTCTGAATAATTGTCACATGGACTGGTTTTAACCAATTTTCACATGGATTGGTGTTACCAACCCTCACAGAGATGGTGGTAAAATAGAAATGCTTTCATATTCAATTATTTTTAATATATTTATCCAAAGACAAATTATTTTTACAGCCACATAGAACATTAATTTATACAACGCTTAAGACTAATTCATCTTAGTTCATATTAAATATGCCTGCAATAAAGGCAATATATTAGTCTTCTGTCAAGTAAAATAGCATATTTACTATAGCATAGACATTTAATGGGGTAAACTAAGTCTTTATACTTTTAAAAAAGTACTATTCATACTATTAAAAAAAATTAATAAAAGATATCCCCTTAATTTTGAAAATACCTTATTAGCTGTATTTTCTTTACTGCATGAGATTTTTTTTTATACATTACCAGTACCTTTACAAATATTTTTTCCATGCTGTAATAAATCATTACTGCATGGAAAATTGAATAAAAACAGCTTTCTGAATGATTAAGCTCCAATTTGACTTGCATTGCACTAAGTTTAATGCAGTATTCATCAGTTTTTGAGAGTATTCTGATGCTCTCACTTTCTGGCAAAAGTTGCACTGTACTGTATGCTTTAATAATAACTGATCGATTCTGCCTTCTGCATAGAAAACTGCAATTTTTTTTCAAATTGTTTTTTATGGGTATACATTTCAACAATGTCACATGCATGTTTATACTGTATCTTGTGGTTTAACATGTTTCACCATGGGCTAACCAGAGCCCTATTTATAAACATTGGTTCATCTGCATTTAATTACATTGGGTATTGCTGTCTTAGATGTAGCTATGACCCAGTGGATTAGTAAAAAAACAAAGGAAAAATGAAGGAAAACCAAAATAATAATAGATAACCTAATAATAAAATAACAGACAAAAACAAAGAAAACATTTGGCATTGCAATTGTTTGACTTATTGGAGCACACATTAGTGTAATTTATCTATTCTCATCAGGAAAGAATGTTTGATGTCAAAATTGCAAACTTATCTACTGTATCGTTTCGTAGCGCTGTCAGAAAGTACATCCTTCTTGGTTTGAGGGGGTTGGATCCTTCCATTTGCTTGCTATACAGCACCTTGCTGCTGATAAAATTAAGTTAGCCAATCTCTGTTCAGGGTTTTTAAGTTTTGGTATCTTATCTCCCAATATTAACATCAATGGATCAATTTGCATATCTGCTAATAGTACTTTTTTTACCCATTTGTTTGCAGATTACCAATATGTTTTCAGACCTGGGCACATCCAGAATATATGTATGATATATATGCCCTCCTCACGATCACACCTCACAAGTGGGAGAGGCTGTTTGGGGGAATAGCCTATGTAGTAAAACCGGGGTGTGGTACCATCTCATTTGTATTTTATAAATATTTTCCCTAATTACAGTACAGATTGGGCTTTTAGCAGCATTTTTCCACATTCTCTGCCACCTGGGCAGATCAGTTTTACATTGCTAATCTTTTTCCCATTTTCCCATGTAAGCATTTGGATGCAGTTCCAGGTTTATTGTATTCAGTAAATAATACCATCGGGATATTAATGCCTTCTGCGTGTATCTCAATCGGCAAAATGCTGAGATTCAATAATCGAGTTCACCTTGAAGGTAGCAAAATCAAGAAAGATTATACAATTCTAATTCGGAACTACATTCCTGGTACCTTTTGATTTTCCTGGAATGTGGGTGAAACATTTCATTTAGCTGGAGTAGATTATTTGTTAAGTCTGCTGGGGTGTTTAAATGGTCCAGGCCTGCTGTGAGGTCCTGACTTTCCCAAAGTGGTAACATTTACGGTATCTTAGGTAAGAGTTTATGCTTTGCCAATGTTTGCTGCCATAATGTAAGGGTGTGAAAAGTGGGTCTTAGTAGAGTGGGGAAAGTTGGAGGTTTGTGTAGAAAACTGCAATTTAATATATTCCAAAATACAAAAGCCCCAGTTTCTCCTTCAAATTCTCCTCCCAAATTCCTTTGGTTGGTCAAAAAAAGACACTAATCAACTTAGAATAATGAATACAGTATTATTAATTTCTAAGGGCAAGTAGTAGATTTTTAAAACTTTTTACTTTTGTAGGCTGGATTTAATGGCGGTAATGGAACAAATTTCTTCAGTCTCCCTGGCTCCCGTTCTCCTGAAATTGTGAACATTGAAGACACTACAAATGTAAACTTCCCCGGTCGTTGGCTTTATAGGATAGATGGAAAAGAGATTGACCCAGCCAATGGCTGCAGCTTTAAAGGTATTTTTAATTTTGCTATAATTAGTTTTTTGTTATTTATATCCATGCGGCAATCTCTGGCATTAGGTTTTGGTGTTTTAAAATATTTAGCTATTTTATATTTCACTTAAAATTACATTTCAATGGCAGACCAGATTAGTGTCTCTAACAATGCGTAGTGTTGATAATCTTTGTAAAAATTACCGGTGACTTGCCACATACGCTGAATTTCCTACACTCCAACACACTAAAGTGGGTCAGAACTGTCACTTATGATGGGTTGACATGGATTCCTATCATTGACAGGAGAGTGTATAATATCCCCACTGCATTTTTTTTGGTTACACATATCATCACATATTCCTTTCTCACTTGCTACTGCTGCACAATGAGTGATGAGTGCTCTATCCAAAGTAAGCCCTTCCATTGATATTTTGATCCATTTAGATTCATAGAAAGCTAGATGGCTATAGGACTTCTAAGTGACTATGACTGGCTAAGAATGTTTTCTACAGGTCCACACCCTATACACATCACAATGAGTGAATAGAGAAACAATAACTACATTTAAGCTTTGTGGTTTTAGGACCATGCCTTCAGTGAAAGAAAATGTAACTTTCCGATATATATATTTATTAAAAATGTCAATAATTTTAAATGTAATTGTAAATTAAATTGTAATTGTCTGTCAATTTCTATTCCCTTCTCAGTTTGACTGAATACAGAACCAATGTTTTAGAAATCAGCTCTCTTTTTGACAAGACTCCAAGTCCCACAATGCTTTACACAATTCTGCTATTCTTCTTCTTAGATCTGTTAACCACAGAACATACAAAGCATTGTGGGAAATGAAGTCTAGGCTGGGAGAGAGCTGATTACTAATGTTTTAATGGCATGAGTAGGCAGGAAAAGCAGAAGATTGAAAAGTGATACACAGAAACAGTAGCTTTTCGGAATCAATTTATCATTTAACTTTTTTCCTTTGGGTAGACCTAGACTTTAAAAGGAAATCCTTTCCGAAATGATTGAACTTTTGCTCTTATGATATATAGATGAGAACTCTAGTATTGCTAGACCATTAAAAGATTGTCTTATTTTGCTATCAGGGAACTTTCTGCGTCAAGGAGAACTGTTCTGGGAAAGTGGAAATTGCTCCATGCGATGTCGATGTTTGGATAACAATAATGAGATTGCCTGTCAAGAGTCAATCTGTGGCCCATATGAAGTCTGTGAACCCAAGGATAAATTCTACCAGTGTCTCCCTGTAGAGAGCAGCACTTGTGTAGTCTTTGGAGATCCTCACTACCACACATTTGATGGACTCCTGTTCCACTTTCAGGGCTCATGTTCTTACCTCCTAGCTAGGCAATGCTGGCCTAGCAATCATCTCCCATTCTTTAGTGTGGAAGCCAAGAATGAGAACCGTGGAGGCTCATCAGTTTCATGGCTGAAAGACATTTCCCTGGAGGTCTATTCATACAATATTGTTATTCCAAAGAACAGCTTTGGGAAAGTAAAGGTAAGAATTAGCAGATGACATAGTGGACATAAAAGATAGCATGTAAAAGTAGCTGCAGTGATCTTGACAACTTATATAACAGCTGGTATATAGTTTATGTTTGTAAAATAACCATTTATCAATGGTGTCTGCAATATAAATAGAGAGAGACTTTCCAGAACTAGTTGGCACCCATTGAGGTGTTGGGAGCAATGCCCATACAATATTAACATTTCTGTATTATCTTGCTTTGGGATCCTTTGGCTACCAGGGTTTTCACAGTACTATCTAAAAGAAAATGATTATTTAAAAGTATACTTATCTTAGACATAACTTGCATTGCTTTGTGCCTCTGGTCATGAGAACATTTTTATATTTTTTATCGTGATATCAAGGACTGTGCTCTTAAATCAGATAAATGATTCACATACTGTACTTGTCAGTTAAAAGCTCCATTTAGTATCTATTAGCATGTTTGGCAGAGGTCCAGTAATTATCTCCTCCAAAAGGGATTTCGTTACACCCTGAAACTTAAGGGTTCATTGGGGAGGACAAATAGAAGAGAAACAGAAAAGTAGGTTAAATTCTAACAAAACCTTTCAGTTGAGGTTTAGCAGAAACAGACAAAGAGCCCTTCTTAAAAAAATCATATTGTTTATTCACCAAATGCTCTTAGAAACATTACACTCTAACCAATTATTTCAAAGACACAATGCAGGGCAAGAATCTTAAGTGATTCTCCAATGGAGTCTACAGATATAACGCTGGTATTTCAGAAATAAGACTGCGTCTGAATCCAAAGAACGGATTAGCGATTTAACATATGAATTGCAATAATAACATTAACTCAGAAGGAGAAAGTATAGCATCAATTTGCCTTTTTCACAGTACTAAACCTATTCCTAATAATTTATTTGCCCTGCTATACAATTTCTCCCTGAAGGGAATATTCCAAATCTATTTCACTCTATTGCTTTATAGCTAACTAAGAGCTGTTATAAAGCAATTTGCAATTCCATGATTAACTTTTTATTTGTCTGCCCTGAATACTAAGGTGAATGCTGACGTCTTGGCGCAAAAAATAACCCACAGTTCTACTGCAAATTGTAACAATTCCCAGTCAACATATATACCTAAATATTGCATTCACAAAAGAATCTGTTGTTGACATGGATTCTGAATATTAAAAGTTTAAAATTCTCTTTTTCTATCTATATTACAGGTAAATAACTTGATATTTTCCCTCCCAGTAAGTCTAGAATTTGGTGCCATTAAAATTTATCAAAGTGGCTTATCAACTGCAGTAGAAACAGACTTTGGCCTTCTGGTGATGTACGATGGACAACATTATGCTTCTATATCAGTACCGGGAACCTATATTAACTCTACTTGTGGAATGTGTGGGAACTATAACAAAAATCCAACAGATGACACTCTTCGATCTGATGGTAGACCGGCTGTGTCAGTAGTAGATTTAGGGGAGAGCTGGAGAGTTTACCACCCAGACTGGAGATGCTCTCCTGGCTGTTTAGATAACTGCAGTTTGTGTGATGCAACAACAGAATCACTTTACTTTTCTTCAGAATACTGTGGTTTTATAAATATGACAGGAAGCCCTCTCTGGGAATGTGGTTCTGTGGTGGACCCTATGGCATTTGTTCATAGTTGTGTTTATGATCTTTGCGGCTCTGGTGACAATGGAACCAGTCTTTGTCAATCGATCCAAGCTTATGCCCTTGTGTGCCAAGCTTTAGGAATTCCTGTAAGTGACTGGAGGACACAGACTGGCTGTGGTAAGTCACATGAAATTTGCAACTTCTTATTTGCATATCTTGAACTGTCTTACATGCTCATAAGACTTTTTTTCTGTTCCTTCTAAAACTACCCCATAACACATCTAAAATTTCCAATGTAATGAAATCACAGGGAAACAAACTATAATTATGAAACCCCAGCAATCCACAAAGGAGCTGATAGGGAAGGGGTATTGTAAATAAATATTGAAGTTGTCTTGTAATAAAAACCCGTGTTCCCCTGTGTGATTGGACTCCATTTTATCCAAATAATTCAAATTTTTAAAAATTATTTCCTTTTTCTCTGTTGTAATAAAATATTACCTTGTACATGATTCCAACTAAGCTATAATTAATGCTTATTGGAAACAAAACCAGCCAATTGGGTTTATTTCATGTTTACATGATTTTCAAGTAGAATTAAGGTATGATCTGTTATCCGGAAAACCCCAGGTCCCGAGCATTCTGGATAACAGGTCACATCCCATAGTATTATGGATACTTTAGCGCAATGTGACCATTAATTAAGTACTTTGTTCGATTTTTATTATTGGTTTAACTGATTACCATTTGACCCAACTTAAATGGGTTACTCAGAACTCAAAATCTTATTTGGCATGGGGTTCCCTTTCTGCTTATGAGAGATCCATGGCGAAATATGCAGTGGGATGGGCTTCAGCCATTCCCCTTGTCTAGTAATACTTGACTGGCAAATGAATACAGTGATCAAGTACATTGAACAAACAATAATTTGCGATATGTTATATAATTTTCATTTATATATTGTTTTTTTACCTAACCTTTTGTAAGGCCATATTGTTGCTTATCATAGGGCAAGTAGCAATCTACAGAGAAATGTATTTAAGCTTCTATTTAAATAACCACCAGTGATTCACCGGTTTAAGCACTAGTTTCTATGGTGGGGAAATTTGCATGTTCAAATGGATGATCACAGGCAACAATTTAAACAAAAACACACACTTCTACGGGATGACATTATTTGAAGTTAACCAAGAGTACCTTTTTTTTTTATATAGTAGACATTTTTATTGTTTTCTGTTAACAGGGAAGGGGAATAGAAGAAAAAAAGGGGGGAAGAGAGAGGGTACAGTGGTATCCAGATAACACATCAAGATTCATATTCCATTGACTGTTTAGACAAAGAGTACCTATTTTTTATCGAACTTTACCATTTACAGCAGTTTAAGATAACAAAATGTGTGTCAATTAAAATCAAGCACTGCTAAATTCTAATTGTTTTACTCATTCTATGCTTATAGTTTTATTGATCTTTGGGAACTAAACCTTTAATCAGAGATGTGTTTTTCCCAGCACCACAAATAGCAGACACTTTTCTTCTTAGCCAAGCAATTTTTTTCAATGTGTTTTTTGAGGGAACATATCCCTAAATGTTAATTATTATTTTCTTTAAATTCTCTGTACTAACTTTACTGGTTGTATAACCAGAAACTAATTATAACATATAATTAGTACTTGCCCTGCATGTTGACCTTTTTGTAACTACTAACTACACAATTATTTATAGACAGTTGGCATTTGACAACTTGTCATATATAACATTTGGGTTTGAATGGGGTTATATAATAAAAGTTTGCCCAGGAGCAAAACCAATCACCAGGTAGCATTTACTGGTCACCTGTTTAAAAGCAAACTTCTAGGCAAACTACGTGTCTTTTATTAATGTGATACCATTTATAGGTTATTCTTTAAAAACTAGACACATTTTGTATATCAATCTGCAAATAATTTTATAATGAAAAGTAATTTACAAAGATTTCTGTGTAATATTCAAATAATTATATAATTCGAAACAGGTGCAAATTAAAATTAATTTCTCTCTTTCTCTACTGTTGTAAATTGTCCAAATGAAAACATAAAAAGTGCAAAGGAAAAAATTAAACATTTTAGATATATATATTTTATATACACAGGTATTTTTCAGAAACTTGTTATCCAAAAGATTTTGAATTACGGGAAGGCAATCTCCCATAGACTCCATATCAATGAAATCCTTGACATTTTTAAAACAGGCCAACTAATATGATAAATCCTTACTGGATGCAGAACAATCCTATTAGGTTCAATTCATGTTTAAAATATTTTTTAGTAGACAAGATATGGAGATTCAAATTATAGAAAGACCACTCATCCGGAAAACCTATATAAGCATTTTTTCTTTTACAGGCATTTAACCTGTTATCCAGAATTCTCATGACCTGGGGTTTTCAGGAATCTTTCTGTCATTTGGATCTTCATACCTTAAGTCTACTAGAAAATTATGTAAACAATAATTAAACCCAATAGGCTGGATTTGCTTCCGATAAGGATTACAGTAATGATATCTTAGTTTTAGTGATGGGTGAATTTGCGCCCTTTCGCTTCGCCGAAAAATTAGCGAATTTCGCACGAAATTTGCAAAACGGCGAAAAATTCGCAAAATGGCGCTGGCGTCTCGTTTTTGATGCCAGCGCCCGTTTTTTTTATGCCGGTGCCCGTTTTTGATGCTGGCGTCCGTTTTTTCGAAAAACAAATCTTTGACGCCGGCGAATTTTTGCTGCGAATTTTCGCGGGCGTTTTGCGAATGTATTTGCTGGCGGCGAATTGCGCAAATTCGCCGCAAATTCGCGCCTGGCGAATAAATTCGACATCACTACTTAGTTTGGCTCAAGTGCAATGTATTGTTTTATTATTATAGAGAAAAGGTAAATCATTTGTAAAAATTTGAATAAATAGAGTCTATGGGAGATGGCCTTTTAACAATACTGATTAATAAAAGTGATATAATATAACAAATATCACGGCCCATTTGTATTTTGTGCTCCATTTTGTAATTTAAATCCATTTAAATAAATGTGAATTTTGCATGTGGAAAAAGTAAACAAGCCCCTAATTTTATCACTAGCTCAAATATCTATTTAAGCTCAAGATTTTGTTTTATTTAATCCTCAGACATTTAATTTGGCCTGCTCTTGTGGTATCATCATGCTTGGTCTGAGAATCTCTTTGGGGCCTTTAAAAAGAAGGTTATGAATGCCTATCTAGTCTGGGAAGGCATTCAAAACGATCACCAAACAATCATACATCAATCATTCCACTGTCTGGAATATCATCTTCAATTGGAGCTAGGTTGTCCCGCAGGTTTAGCCGAAGAACAGAATGCAAGATTCTTATATAAATCTCTAAGAACCCCATAATTTCATCACTGGACCTAAAAGTAGGTCTCGCTACCACTGATGTCTTAGAAAGAGGCTGCACGCATTAGACCTACATGGAAGGTGTACCTGGTGAAAACTGTCCAGAAAGAATATTTGGACTTTAATAAAGTTTGCCCAGGAACACCTAGCAAAGAGCAGATTTTCTACAACAATATGATCTGGACAGACTGTCAAAGATAGAGTTATTTGGCCATAGTTTTAGAAGACATGATTGGTGAAAACCAGAAACAGCAATTTGCCAGTAGAACCTGATACCAGCTGTAAAGTTTCGGGCTACTTTCCTAGATCAGGGACTGGGCAGTGCAAAATTATAGAGTCAAAGTAGGAATTTGGCGATGACCATAAATATTCTAGTAAATACACAAAGGAATAGCTGAAGAAAAAAAGAAATTGGCTGTGTAAAGCCCATTGATATGCTTGGGGTGTTTGAAATGGACTGTGCATGTAAGAAACCCCTTTTTTTTGCATAGCTGGAGAAATGATGACAATCTTCTCACACTTGATGTCAGAGACTAACAGACAGTTTCAAAAAATGCTTGCTTGAAGTTGTCCTGCCAAAGATGCGCAATACCAGTCCAGGTATTAGAACAGGTGTGCTGTACTTACTACAGACAGAATGGCATATCTTTTAATTTTTTGTTCAACAAATAATCATCACCTTTTCTTTTTATACTGTTTGAATTAAGATCAAGTATTTTTTTTACTACTCAACTGCTGCAGTCTATACAGGCCTGTCAAAATGGGCCAAAAGTGCTGGAATATAGCCCCCAACTCCAAAGGGCACTCAAATCAAAAATTCAAAAATATATTCCCAGTCAATTCTCAAAGTTAAAAAATCACTTTTTATTCATCATAAATATTAAAAAAAGGCATATAGACCAATTGATGCTCCGCCTATGCCTTTTTTAATATTTATGAAAAGTGATTTTTTAACTTTGAGAATTGACTGGGAATATATTTTTGAATTTTTGATTCAAGTATTTATATGTCCACATTTGTTAAAAAAGAAGGAAACTTTGCATTGAGTATACTTACTTGTTCGCATGACTATATAGAATTCCATCAGAGGTTGCAGAACAAGGTGACCAGCAAATGCTGCCTGATGACTGGTTGCTATGGGCTTCTGCTCCTGGGCAAACTTAGAGCCTTTAGTTATATAACTCCATAAATGTTTTAAGTATATTATACAGCATATTAATATATACAGCATATTATTAAATAGTATATTAGCTCTTAATTCGCTATAATGACAATGTCAATATTTGTAATATTTTTATTTTAATTTTTTTATCTTTTCCCAGCCTCAGCAGTGCAGTGCCCTGAATTCAGCCATTATTCAGTTTGTACCAGCAGTTGTCCTGCTACTTGTGCTGACATCATAGCACCCTTATATTGCAGCAGCCCCTGCACTGAGGGTTGTGAGTGTGAGGAAGGTTATGTACTCAGTGCTGATGCATGTGTCCCAGTAAGCAAATGTGGCTGTGAAATGGATGGAAAATACTACATGGTTGGAGATTCCTTCTGGACCAGTGCAGATTGCACTGTTCAGTGTTGGTGTGAAGATGGTGGGGATGTGTCATGCTTCAATAACACTTGCCGTGATGGGGAGATATGCTCCATAGAGAATGGATACCAAGGCTGCTACCCTAGAAGAGAGAGTGTGTGTCTAGTGAGTCAGAACCAAGTGATACATACTTTTGACTCAGTAACTTTTCCTTTCCCTCTGGATTATTCTTACACATTGTTGAAGACATGCCCAGAAAAGGCTGAGTTTTTAGAGATTGTCATCAGCAAAAAGAAACCTGATTCCAGTCCCACCTGGCTGAGGCCTCTCAGGATACAGGTTGCCAAGCAAGACATTAGGATTGGAGGTGGCAGTAATTCTGAAATTAAGGTAAGTCTCTTTACCCTTAAACATTGTTCTTGCTGGATCTTGTTTAGTAGTAAGAAATAAGCAAATATTGCAAAAATGCTCTATTTTGAACATTTAAAAAAACAGGAAGATTCTATTCCATGGAAATGAACATTCTTTTGTGTAGTAGGGCAAGTATAATTGGTTCAATTTTACTATTATAAGGATAATGCCATAAAAGTAGAGTTGGGGATTTTTCAATAGGCTTTCTACTAAAATCTGGAAATTCTGCATCACAAACTAAACACTTTCTATAATGTTAAACATCTTGGTGTTTACCTTTAAATATAAAATATGGTATATGATATACCCTACTGTATTTTTGATTGTAAGAATGAGTTTTGGATAATTTATTTGCTTATTTTTTTAAATAATATTTGATGGGGTTACACCATTCAAAAAGTTTCCTGACATTCCCTGTATAGTATGAATATTAGGTACGCTTTATATTAGATCTGGTGATACAAAGCAACTTCACCAAAAGACTAGTGGTTTATGGTCTATAACACAGACTGGACCAAATTAACCAGTAAAGGTAGAAGACATCCAACAAGATACAGCCCCAAAATTTTATTCACAACCCCTACAGGCTTAGAGAAAGAAGATAAAAATATATATATTTATGAATTTTATTTAGCCTTAATGACGTAGAGTCATGCTTCCATGTGAAAAAATACCTTAATTGTGTTTTGTTTTGTAGCTTTTCAGGAGCTCTTGAGGAGGTACACAACAGTATGGGGCAGATTTATCTAAGGTCAAGGTGAATATTCGAATTAAAAAACTTCTAAGTAATTTTTTGGTACTTCGACCATCGAATAGACCGAATTCGACTTCGATTCATTCGAATTGAAAATACTTCAGAAATTCGACCATTCAAAAATTGAAGTTCTGTCTCTTTAAAAAAACTTCAACTTCGACACTTCGCCATCTTAAACCTGCCGAATTGTTATGTTAGCCTATGAGGACCTCCTAGAAACTATAGCCAGTATTTGGCTAAGTTTTGAGAAGTCAAAGGATTTGTTTGTAAAATCGTACGATTCGAAGTACGATCGAAGTATGATCGTACGATTTTAAAAATCCTTCAACTTCGAATGTCGGACTACCCTATTCGATGGTCGAATTTCAAAGTTTTTTTCACTTCGAAATTCGACTCTTGATAAATCTGCCTCTAAATGTAACACCTAGTGATATTTAAAATCTGCCAAAATTCCAATGAGCAAGAATAGATATAGCTTTAACAAAGTATCTCCAATATTTGCAACTATGAAACACAATGATGATCATACAAAATATTATGCCTGATTTCCTATACATTTTTCCAGATCAATGGATTTGAAGTTGAGCTCCCATATTACCTGCCATCGGGGGAACTTGAAATCTACCGCAACAGAAATGGGACCGTAATTGAGTCTGAGAGCTATGTTAAGATCCAGTATTCAGACCAAGGTCTAATCCATGTAACCCTTTCAACTTTTTATCATAACTGCACTGGAGGACTCTGTGGCTATTTTAATGGGAATCCAGAAGATGAATTTTGTTTCCCGAATGGAAAATGTACAGACAATGTGGCCAATTTCCTAGAGAGCTGGACAACTTTTGATGAAATGTGCAATGGCGAATGTGGGGATTTACTGAAAGCCTGCAATAATGACTCTGAACTTCTAAAGTATTATAAGAGCAGGTCCAAATGTGGAATTATTAATGACCCAACTAATAGTTCCTTTCTGGACTGCCACGCTGTAGTTAATGTGTCTGCTTACTACAGAACATGCCTCTTCCGCGCGTGCCAAAGTGGTGGAAACCAGACTGAGCTATGTGACTCGGTCAGCCGTTATGCCATGGCCTGCCAAAATGCTGCAGTTGATGTCGGTCAATGGAGGAGCAAAAATTTCTGCCGTAAGTTTATATTTACCTATTTCCATAATATAAAGGTGATATCACTTCAGAAAGTTAATATAAGGAATTGAGGATCATATTGCAAAGACACTTGCTTTACTGTCTACAGATAATATTATGGTCCATTATTATTTTTTTTTCATTGTAAAGAACACATGTCATGTGTGACACATAAACTTCCCTACATTTTCACTATGACTTGTAGAAAAGATTGCTTTTACAAAATACCACACATGACAACAGTCAAGTGGTTTTGTGAGAGGCTGGAATGTTTCCTTTTAAAGCAAATTTTATGCATTTTTCAGTTGTTGCTGTGCATATTAGTAGAGTTTATAGGTGTATAGAAGTCATATACAAATTATTACATAGTTTCAGCCATCAAAGGTCTATGGAAGTCCACTAGCACTGTCAGTTTTACAAGCCAATATTTATTTTCCAGTAATGATCGCATGTCACTAGCTACTTGAAACATATCCCATTGTAGTAGCTGTATGATCAATATGCCCCTTGTGCAGGTATGGGACATATTATCCAGATGCTTGTGACCGGGGTTATTTTAGATAAGGGAACTTTCCATAATTCGGATCTCCGTCCAAAATAATGTAAACATTAAAAAGACCCAATAGCATTGGTTTGCCATCAATATGGATTTTATACAGTAACAGCTTAGTTACCATCAATAAAAGGTAGCATTTAATATGAGAAAAAGGTTTTTTTAAATAAAAATTTGAATTATTGCCTTCTGGATAATGGGTTTTCTGGATTGGAGGATCCGATACCTGTACTATAGCCTAAGGTTTTTACTGGCCTCAAATGCAGGGAACATGTGGATATTGGTTTAATGTGTGCTACAACAAGGAGCAAATTCTAATTTTGAAAATGTGCCCTTATTTAAGAGAAGATTTGAAACTTGAAATCCCAATCACTTGAAATCACATTCAACCATTTATTTTTAATGATTTTGCCAAATTTTGAATTGATCTTAAAAATCCATATTGAAAAATTGGCTAATATTGAAATATACAACTCCCGGTGACTTCTACATGAATTAGTCAGCTTTTAGATGTGAAATTTTGTACTGGGTTTTACGCGCCGCTGTGATGACGTCATTGTGTCTTGGCGCAAAATTCAAAGGTATTTAAAGGGGCTTTGAATGAAAAATCATTGCCTATTGTTAGGTATAACTTGATTAGTTCCTGGGTGTTTATTCCTTATGAATTCTACTTGTGTATTCTGATTGTAACCCTTGCCTGCCTGACTATTCTACACTCTCCAATCCTGATCCTAGCCTGTCTGACTATCCTATGAACTCTGCCTGTATCGACCCGGCCTGTCTGACCATGCTATTCCTTTTGATCCTTCTGAGTTGTGTGGCCTTCCGTCCTAAATCCTTGGTAAACAATTGTGCCCCTTTGCTCGTCTAGAACTCTTGCTTGGCTCTGGCCTGGCTGCATCTGAGTAGCTGAGGGCTCCTCCTGAGGCCAAAGGCAGCTGCTACTGGGGGAAGCAGAGCCATGACCAGGGAGCCAAGCACTTGTTCTGGATTTAGGGTGCCGATCGTGGCATGAACCAGTTATGCTTGCATTTAGCTGTAGAACTAGTCCATGTAGTAAACCATGGTTCATTTCATGCTAAAGTTGCTGCAGAGAAATCAGTAGCCAAGAAGTGAGCTCCTTGAATATGTTTTAATGCTGGGTGCAAGTGATTAAGCTGTGATAGAATGTATACCACATATACAGTAACCTGATCTGCACACTGATCTTACCAAAAATCTTTATATATATTTCTGCAAGAATAGTAGCCAGCGGTGTCATAATGTATCTCTGTGTGGGATGATATAACAGAAAAGGTATCTCTGTTTAATGACTCCCCATCAGACACAGCTATTTTTAAGTGTCTAATTAATTAATCACAAAATGTGTTTAGTTTTTGATGGCCATCAAGAATAGAAGAACAAGAACAAAGACATACTCTGAATACACTCTTAGAATACTAGAGACATATTCATTTCAGATTTATTTAACTTAACTTATATTGTTACAAAAACTGTGTATATATAACATTACAAGTTGGTTTGGATGGTTAATCCCTGCTTCTTCTTCAGTAATTAAAGGAGAACTGAACCCCCCCAATAAGAAAAGCATCTACCTGCTACCCTAGATATCCCCCCCCCCTGCTTCCCTCCACATATTTGATTACCCCTAAAAGTGCCCCTAACACAGTCCTCACGTATTGGTGCAGAGTAAGTGCAGCAGAGCTCATGGGCATTATCTTTCGGCTCTTCGGTATTCTTCCTTAAGTGCACATCGTATTGGCACATGCGCAATTGGTGGGGGGAAGCAGGGAGGGGGGACCATCTAGGGTAGTATGTAGGGGCTTTTCTTATTGGGGGGTTTAGTTACCCTTTATGCATTTGGTTAACTTTTACATATACTTTATTTCAAAGAACTTACATGTCCGTGTCCCAGACTTCCACCTTAATTGGGCATACTCTTGCTTAAACTGGCACTTCCACAACTGGGCACTGCTTCAGTTGAATCATACTTCCTATACCACAAAAGTTAGGAAAGTGTCCGGCAAGCATTCGATTACAATTCAAAAAACTTTATTTCCAAGTTAAAACAACAAGCAAGTATCATTAGTGAAACATACTTCCTGGACTATGACATGTGCAGTCACATGACACGTTCCATGCCTCATTCGGGCACTTCATCTTTTGAATATAACACTCATGTCATAGATAAAATGTGTTGCGAGGATGAAATGTAGATGGAATAAGGGGAAAAAAAGTTATTAGAAAGCAGTAGCAGCATGTTAAATAGCAAATAAAATAGTAATGTATTACCCTCTCTTTCAAACTTTGCCTTTAATCGAGCAGAGCGAAATCAGCAAGTACTAAAACAAAATCAGCTTCAGTTGATGCCCGAATCCATACTAATAACCCCTTTTAGAAACCACGAGATGTCTCTTTTCAGGAGTTTAAATAGCTGTTAGATCAGATGCAGATTTTCTTGGCACTCCATCTGCTTTCACAAAGCATTTGGCACATAATGTTTCACTCTTTCTTTAAGGTCTGCCAAAGTAGAAATCTTAGGTGCAGTTCTTGGGTATAGCCTTCAACTTCAGTTCAGTGCATTTTAGTGTATTACAAATCCTACACAAAATATTGTTTCTGATATTTTTTGAAGCACTGAAAAAAAAGGTAAAAAATGGTTTGCAAAAATATTTAGGGGCTAATTTATCAATGATCATATCTAATTTTTCTGCAAATTAAACTTTTTTTGACAATCGAAAACGTGCATTTAGACAATGAAAAAAACATGGAAATTCAAATATAAAACTTCGGTATCTAAAGGCTGCCGAGGGCATTGAGAATTTAATAGGATTTGTCATTAGCAAATTGAAAACTACTTTAAGGTTTTTTTTTTTATTTTTTAATGCTTATTTTTTTCACAAATTTATTGAATCTTGCTTTTTTAATATTCCGATTTTTAAATAAGGAAACATTAGTGCTTTTTTTCAATTCGAGTTTTTTTTGTGGTAGAAAAAAACATCTAAAATTACACACACACCCTTAATCACCAAATTTAAATTTTTTGTAAAGCCACGTTTTGCAGTTATACCAACTTTAAGGGGCACATTTACTATGGGTCGAATATCGAGGGTTAATTAACCCTCGATATTCGACCATTGAAGTTAAATCCTTCGACTTCGAATATCGAAGTCGAAGGATTTACCACAATTCGATTAGAAGGATTTTAATCCATCGATCGAACGATTTTCCTTCGAGCAAAAAAACATTGGTGCTCGGTAGGTTTTAGGTGGCGAAGTAGGTGGTCAAAGTTTTTTTTAAAGAGACAGTACTTTCATCTATCGAACGGTCGAATAGTCAAACGATTTTTAGTTTGAATCGTTAGTTTCGAAGTCGAGGGTCGAAGTAGCCAATTCGATGGTCAAAGTAGCCAAAAACTCTAGCTAAGTAAATGTGCCCCTAAGTCTTTTGGGGTATGCATGAAGCAACTTTGTTCACTGTTCATAAGTGATCTCTGTCCATTTATAGACAGAGGATGTTCAGATTTCAGGATCAGGATTGTACACCTCAATTTTAAAACAATGCCACAGATTTAAGTTGCACTGACATGTTGACTGGGTCACTGCAGGATATTCAGATTCTTTAACCATTCCACTGTTTCTTTGGTCTTGTGTTGTGGATACATTTCCTGCTGAAGAACTTACATTCATTTTAGCAGACTGAAACAAGTTCTCTTGTAGCAAGAACAAAAACAGTGAAAGTTGTACTATAGCCCATCCAATTTATGATCATGATGGGCATCTGTGGCTCCATTCAAAACAATATGTACAGGTGATACATACTTAAGCCCAAAAGTCTTCTAAGCACCAATTCAGTGAAAGGCCATTCAGTACAGTATGCCCAACATGATAATAATCATATATTTGTTTAGATTAAAAACAAGATATATTCCAAACAAATAAATATCTATTATACACGGTGAACTTAGGTTATGGTGCAATGATAGGACCAAAGAAATCCTTTTGCCTAAAAAAACGAAATTCATGGATCAGCAATAAAAACAATTATCATCTTTGGTCATGTTGCTATTATTATGTTTATTGATATTAGTATTAGTAGGAATAATATAATAACTGTTTGGTCCATCACGTAGGGGATAGTTTTAGCATGGGTATGCATTCCAGACTGATAAGATATAGTCCTCTATACAGCCTTTTATATACAGTAAGCAGGTGCAGCAGCTCAGTCTCATTCATTTGAATCTTATGATCACATGAAAAATATCTCCCATGGTTTTTCAAATGTTATATTATAGTCTTTAATAGCTTGGGATAAGGCATGTTATTAATTGATTGTCCCCTTCCATTTAATTGCTAACCAAGGCCTATGGTGACTATTCTGGAAGATCCCTAAAAGGTAAAAGAATAACTATTTTCTTTTTTACAGGGTTGGCTATTGGCATAGGACGCTCAACCCTATAAGGGGTATAGTATCCCACCCCTAATCCTTCACCCAAATGGCAAATGAGGAGTAAATTGTCAGTTCACATTATTCAACCTAGGGTTGATGGCACAATTAGTAGCATGGCCCTGACTACTGGGCATGTTTACTAACACTACATCACAAATGATGTTGCCCATAACAACCAATTCAGGTCTTTGCTTCTGTTTTCTTATGGTGGCCATATATATATATATACATAGACAATTATGATCTTTCCTGGAAAGGATCTTTCCAAGAAAGATCATTTATTTTAATACACAATTGTAGAGCTGAATCATCAAATATACAAGTAGAAACAATAGAATTTTACCTGTACCTGACAATTCAGCACTAACAATAGCTGATGTTCACGTGCCTTCAAAGGCGCCTAATCAAAATTTTCCTGCCAGCCCAATCGATGAGACCACCTTCTGCCAATATCGGTCGGCTTGTTTCCCACCATATACACACCGAATATCGTACGATAATTAGTTTTGTATGATATTATTGGTGCATCTGTGGCTACCTTAACTTGTAGTTAATTGTTCAAATCTAATTGCTGATTGGTTACTTTTGGAAACTAAAGAATCACTAAAGAATCAAATTATTTTTCTGTTTTGAGGTAAATCGCATAAACTTGTAGTAAATTTACATCATAATGATGCCATAGGTCCCCGCCCAGCACTTGTTTTGTAGTAGTGGATGGTTGTGTGGTTCAAAGGGGTTGAACTTGCACTAAATGCATCGAGGGTATTCGTATGATGTTGGTCCTCTACTCTTCTGGAAATGTTTTCTAATAGACATTGAAACATTGCTGGTGGGATTTGATTCCAGTTAGCTACAAAACTTTAGTGAGGTTGGACAAGCCTGGCATGCAGTCAGCATTCCAAATCTTGGCACAATCAGGGGAACAATTTATTACACCACAGAATGGATTTTAACTGCTCCAGAGTCAAATGGCAGTGACCCGTACACAACTTTGGTAGACCTTTGGCATTGCACGTATTAATGTTAGATGTGTGTGCAGCTGCTCACCCATAACCCCCCCCAAACTTCTGATGAATCTGGTGCTGACATCAGATACAGGTAGAATTCTATTGTTAGCAGCTTTCCTGACATTCGAGTTTTTTCCAGAGGAAAAACTCTAATCGAATTTTTAAAACTCTAATCGAATTCTATTCAAGTTTTCGGGTCGATCCTATTCACCTGAGGTTTGAAAAGTTGTGGTTTTTTTTTAAATAAATTTCGATTGCCCGAATTTCGAGTTCAAGTTTTTAAAAACTGACATGAACTTAAAATTTGACCTTTGATAAATGTGCCCATAAATATATACATCGAAATATAACTAAATGTTGTATAACTAAATGTTACATGTGTACAGTATAAATGTTGAACATCACTATTCCTTTTAAGTTTTGCTTTCTGTTTGAATATGACCTTCAATTATTTCAAATCAAAATTCTAGGATACAATTTACATTTTAAATTAGGAGTATGAATTACACATATATAATATTTCCCGTAGGAACTGGATGTTGAATAAAACTTTTAAAACATATGTTTTAAATATATTTAATTTAACTATTAACTTAATTGTAATTACTTGATTTTACTCTTTCAGCTCTTGTGTGCCCTGAAAACAGCCACTTTGATGAATGCATAACCTGCACTGAAACTTGTGACACACTCACCTCAGGACCAATCTGCTCAGATAGCTGTACAGAAGGATGCCAGTGTGATGAAGGATTTGCCTTGCGGGGGAGCTACTGTGTTCCAAAGAGTGAATGTGGTTGCAGTTATGAAGGTCACCAAGTCCCTACCAATGCCACTTTTTGGGCGGACCTAGACTGTAAGTCATTTTGCTACTGTAATGGATCAGACAACAGTATTTACTGTGAAAGTGCACCTTGTAAGGAGGATGAATATTGTATGGAGGACAATGGATTGTACTTTTGTCAGCCACGAACAGATGCATCCTGCATTGTTTCTGGATATGGCCACTACCTTACATTTGATGGATTACCGTTTGATTTCCAAACCAGCTGCTCCCTTATCCTGTGTACTGCTGCATCTAACTTTAAGGCAGATGTCTATCCTAAATTCACCGTCTCTGCCAAGAATGAAGACAGAGACCCATCGCTGGCATTGTGGGTGAAGCAAGTAGAAGTGGAAGTTTACAATTACAAAATTGTCATCTATCGGGCATATAAGCACACTGTCCTGGTGAGGAAGAATCTTATTGACACAGGAATATCATTTTATTTTTGTGTGGAAAGTGATGTGTAATTATATTTTGAATGTTCTGCAGTTCAAATTATATAGCACAGGCTCCACCATAGAATAAAAAAGCATTAAGATGGGGAATTAATATGGCACTGTATAGCAGCTATAAGTTAGTTGGTCCCTGGTTCGATAAGGCTTGGGCCAGAGGCAGCAGATTTCAGCTTGAAATGAAAAATCACGCATTTCAACGCCAAAATCCGCTGCATCTGCCTGCTCCCAAATGGAGGTAATGTTTCCGGGTACAGGCACATTGGGCAAAAAGGAAACAGTGGAGGAGTAGGGCGGGCCGAAGTTGGAGTTTTAACAAGAAGATAAGGGAATATAAACATATTTGTTCTGGGTTCCTGGGGCCTCTTTGCAAGCAAATTTAAGAAATATAAGGCTACAGCCACATGGGGCTAAAATCTGCCTGCTGAAATCCACATGCCAATTTCAGCCCCTACCACCAGCAGTAGCCTCCTTCTTCTTTCAAGTCTGGAACCATTCTGTTGGCTCCAGTGCGAACACAATTGGTGGATTTTGTCTCATATCTCATGTTTCTTTGCCAAAATCTGCCAAGTGTGTTTCACTCCTCAGCTGACAGAATGGTTTAAATGCAAAAGAAAAAGGAGGCTGAAATCGGCCTGCGGATTTCGGGCCCATGTGGTCCTAGACTAAGTTAGTTGGAGAGAGAGATAAATAAATAGCCAGACAGAGAGACACAGAGAGATGTATTACCATTTATCTTGAAGGTGGTTAATTCCAACATGAGAAGGAATCACTTCTAATTTCCTGACAGTTTGCTCTGTAGTGTGTGGAAAACTGGTGATATAGGAATACCAAGTTAACACCATATGTGTTATAAAAAGTCATTGATATTAGAGAAAGTATTTCTTTTCGATACAATAAGACTAATAGGAACAAAAGTGGAGGTGTCAATTTGATGGAAAATATAAAGCAATGTCAGTAATTTGCTTGCCTTTTTCTATCAAACCTGCTTCTGCAATTCATGTTCAATCCCAAAATTATCCATTATTGTTTGAAAAACATAGTTGTTGCAGTGTGCTATTAAAATGGGATAATGCACTGATAAATTCTTTCGATATATTATAAGATCAAAATTAATAATTGTTTTTTTTCCCTTCATCTTTTTGTATCAGGTAAACAATGAAAGACTTTACTTGCCATTAAGGCTGGGTCATGGTAAGGTGAATATCTTTGCCTTTGGATTTCACATTGTTGTAGAAACAGAATTTGGGCTGAAAGTGGTGTATGACTGGAAGACATTCTTGTCTGTGACCATCCCACGAGCCATGCAAAACACCACATATGGCCTTTGTGGCAGGTACAATGGAAACATAGAAGATGACTTACAGACCTCCAATGGCTTCATCAGCACTAATGTCAATGAGTTTGGCCAAAGTTGGGTAAAGAGAGATACTTTTTGCCAAGTTGGATGTGGAGACAGGTGCCCGACATGTACCAAGGTTGATGGTTTATGGAAAGCACAACAGCTCTGCAGCTTCATTCCAAACAGAAATGGTGTATTTGCCAAGTGCCACAGTAAAGTTAACCCAAGCTTCTTTTTTAAGAACTGTTTGTTCGACTCATGTATTGATGGAGGTGCAGTTCAGACTGCCTGTAGCTGGCTACAGAACTACGCAAGCACCTGTCAAACCCAAGGAATTGCTGTCACAGGCTGGAGAAACTACACATCCTGCTGTAAGTCTGTAGCACACTTAACATTCAATAAAAAGTTTCTTGAAAATGCAATCTAAAAATTAACTAAGAATGGATTGTAGACAACTGTCATCTTATTATAAAATAGGACATGATATATTGTAAAATACAGTGAAACCTCAATTTTTCATCTACTGATTTTAAGTTTTCCCTAATTTTACAGTTTTTTTGTGGTCCCACCAATATAAAATGCATAATGCAGTTTCCCAGATTTTATACCATTTTTATCTGATCCAAATTGGAGGTTCTACTGTATATCCTTATCAATTATGCTAATTGATGTCTTTATTTATAGTTGTGCTTATTGATGTCACTTGTAGAATTAAGTCATTAAAACTTGTGTTTTACAAAAATACTGGACCCCCTAATTTAAAATACAGTGACATACAAAGTCATCTTGAAGTTTTATGACATTTTAAAATGCATTTGTACTGTTATATGGCCATTGTACTATTAAGTGTGACTTTATTTTACAATATTAAGTAGAGTGAAACCTCTATTTTATATCCCCTGATTTTAAGTTCTTCCATATTTTACACTGTTTTTTGTGGTCCCACCAATATTTACAATAATGCTTAATATATTCCTTATATATTTTCTTGATTTTACATTTTCCCTTATTTTACAAAAATGGTTTCTGGTCCCCTGAGAAATGTAAAATAAGGGTTCAATTGTATATTATTATTATTTATACTTGTACAATAGTAGCAAACTGTAAAGTGTACCTTGGGACACGGAGCTTAATCATATGAAGAGTGTCTGAAGAGCTGAGTGTAGTGAAGCAGAGCAGTGAAGGCTTAGTCCAAAAAGTGATCAGAAAGAGTAGAAAAACAGTAATCCGTAAACAGGCCAATGGTCAAGAGAGGCGCCGTTCAAGTTAGGTCAACACTCAGGCCAAGGGGTCTGGGCATGCATAATTCATGCAAAGTCCGATTCATGCAAGAGTTCAAGGTAATCCGAAGTCAGACAGAGAGTCAACTACAGGAGATACAAGGCACGTAGTAGTAGAGAACTAGACCTATAACCAAGAGCTGACTGACAACTCAAGTGTCCTTAAACAGGGTAGTGTTTGGTGCCAAAATGTGTATGTGTTCACACATGTGTCAATGTTCGCACCAGTGCTTGCATGTGTACAGGTTTGTGCCTAAATGTGTGCAGAGCTGGTTGGCACATAAGCCAAACAGTGCCACCAGGGAGCACCGTGCACAAACATATAATAATCATTTTTAAAGCTGAAATTCATATTTTAAGATAAGCAGGAGTGATAATATGATTATCTGATATAGTATTAATTGCTATAATCTCAGCCCTTAGTGCAGTACTGATTTACTGGTAGTAGTAAAATGAAGTATAACTGGATAAAGCAAGAAAGAATGACAGCCAGTTAGTTACCTCTAGTACGAGTGGATATTTGCTCAATTTTAATCTTGCTGTCTGCATACTTTAAACACAATTCTCACTATAATACTATTGTCAGAGGGTAGGATTTTTATATCGTTTGTGTTTTATTTTCTGTTATAATTTTTTTATAAATAAGGGGGGAAAACGTGTGCAGATTTGGTCGAAGTAGTTTTCAGAAAATGCTTTGGATTTTGATAAATAACCCCCTAGATGTAGTTAGCTACATAAACATCAGATAGAAACTTGTTCTGTTCCTGTAACAGTATAAAAATGTGTTAATGCTGGTTGGTCACTGGTAAGATATATTTACTAATATATACTGCAAAAGTTGTATGTATCGTGCATGTGCAGCAGACCCCAGAACAGAATTGTACTATGGACTTTCTATAACTTTCCTTGTCTATGTAACTTGCAGATATGACATGTCCTTCTTATAGCCATTATGAGAGCTGTGTTAGTGTGTGCCAGCCCCGCTGTGCTGCCATCAGACTGAAAAGTGACTGCAATCATTACTGCGTGGAGGGGTGCCAGTGTGACCCAGGATACGTCCTGAATGGCAAGAGCTGCATTCTACCTCACAACTGTGGCTGTTACGCTGATGGCAAATACTATGAGGCAAGTGTGGCTACAGCTTATCTTACAATCTAGACCAGAGTTTTCCAGACCTGGAAGCTGATACTACTAGAAAGGCACATGGGACATGACACAAGGGGTTTACTATGTACCAAGAGAATTGGAGGCACATTATACTGACAAAGACAAAGAAGGACCGAAAGTGACAGAATTCTAGAGAGAGTACCAAGGAGAGTGGCTTGGAAACCCTACTCTGTACTAACGACTAACATATCCTGTTTACAAGAGATATTCTTTGACTTCAAGATTAAAGTTTGTGCAAGAAAAAGAAACTAGACTTTTAAGTTGAAATTCTAATTCATAAAGTGTAGCTTTCACTGATACTATACTTGACACATATATATTATTTTTGTTTAATACTACAATATTATCACTACTGCAGTGAAATGCAATAATTAAATTACACAGTTATAATCTAACACTTGGATTGTCTATTTTGCTGACACTGTTAAAAGAGAAAATTCAAAAAGCCAAACCACACATTTACATATATGTATATGTGTGTTCATCTGGTAACTCAGTCTTTTTACTTTACTTTTGTACTTTTAGCCAAAGCAGCTATTTTGGAACAGTGACTGTACCAGGCGTTGCCGGTGCTTTGGCAGGAATCTTATCCAATGTGACCCCAGGCAGTGTAAGTCAGACGAAGAATGTGCCCTCAGGAATGGAGTGAGGGGCTGCTTTAGCAAAAAGAACTCGTACTGCATTGCCGCTGGAGGAGGGGTTTTCCGAACATTTGATGGGGCCTTTCTCCGCTTTCCTGCCAACTGTGCTTTTGTCTTGTCCACCATCTGCCAGAAGTTGCCAGATATTTCCTTCCAGCTGATTATTAATTTTGATAAGTGGTCGTCCCCTAACCAGACCGTTATCTCACCCGTTTACTTCTACATTAATGAAGAGCAAATCCTCATCAATGACAGGAATACAGTTAAGGTAATTTTTTTTCAAATGAACCCCTCTTTCCTTAAATGAATGTGCCATTGATACAGGAAGGCTATATAAAAATAAAGAGGCATTTGCAATTCAAGTTTCAAAAATAGCACCAATATCATAAAAACACATTAAAGGAACAGTAACATAAAAATGAAAGTGTTTTAAAGTAATACAAATATAATGCAGTGTTGCCCTTCACTGGTAAAACTGCTGTGTTTGCTTCAGAAACACAACTATTGTTTATATAATTAAGTTGTTGTGTAGCAATGGGGACAGCCATTCAAAGGAGAAAAGGATCAGGTTACACAGCAGATAAGCTCTTTAGAACATAATGGTGTTATCTGTTATCCACTATTATATACAGATATTTGTAAATTGATAAATTTGTGTTTCTGCCTGTTCTGGATTGTCTCCATAGTATGAAATTACTTAAACAAATCTTCAGCTCCAAGCCCTTGATTTCACACTGAGAACTGGCAAATCAAAGACCTGATGTCAACCCAAACCCTTAAATGATACAGAAAAATTATCTTTATCCCAGTAGTGCTGACTAGCCAGATTTGTCAGGTACACCATTACTATTTTGCTGTTTACATTTGTTTTTAATTATTATTTTGTTTTTACTGTAGGTAAATGGCACACAGGTTACTGTCCCATTTGTAACAGGACTGTCAACTAAAATATACAGCATGGAAGGTTTTTTGGTGATTGACACAAGCCCCGATATTCAGATTTACTATAATGGATTCAATGTGATTAAAATCAGCATCAGTGAACGGCTCCAAAATAAAGTCTGTGGCCTTTGCGGGAATTTTAATGGGGATTTAACAGATGATTATGTGACTCTAAGAGGAAAGCCCGTGGTGAGCAGTGTTGTATTAGCGCAGAGCTGGAAAACCAATGGCATGCAAAAAAGGTGAGAACAACAAGACAGACTGAGCTTTGTTTACTTGATTATGAGGTTGATTATTACAGCACATTTATATACATTTTAGACCATCCTGTATTTTAGGACATATTTTAAATCACTTTTTTAAGTCACTACAATGCATGTGATGTTGGTCAGTATTTAAGGAGAACTAAAGCTTAACTAAAGAAGGCTAGATATGTTGAACATTATCTTTTGGGCTTCTGTACCAGCCCAAGGCAATCCCAGCCCTTTAGCAGTAAAGATCTGTGTCTCCAAAGATTCCTCAGTAGCTCCCAATCTTCTTTCACTGCACACGCTCTGTGCTGCTGTCACTTACTGAGCTTAGGGACCAATTCAAAATATACAGTACACATAGAATATAATTGTCACAATATAAGGCTGATTAGTAATTAATAGAGATAAATAGTACATGGCAGCACAGAAACCAGTGCAGCTAGCATCAAAATGTAATCATTAGTCCTGTAGCATCATCTTAAATTACAGGCCAACCTCATTTTCTGCTTGATAATTTGCAGCAACCCCTAAGCTTAGCTTCTCAACAGCTGCTCAGAGCCCACTGAGCATGTGAGTGTCACAGACACTTTCCAAGATGGTGACCCCCTGTGACAAGTTTGAAGTCCTTGATCATTGCTGCTCTTAAGAAGCTGAAACTTTAGGCTGGGGCAAAAAGTTCAGTATATAAAATATGGCACATTCAGCCACATTAATTCTTAGGGTTTACTTCTCCTTTAACCTCCTAACCATAAACCTTCTATTCAATACATAATTCTGAATGTCTTATACCTGGAATGTGTTATTTTCACCTAATACCGTAGGCTGTTATGGGCGGTCACTCTACCAATATAAAGTAAAGTATAAAATGTAATTTTGAGAAAAGGTTTATGAAAAACATGATTCTCCTTTCATTTTGCACCCAATTTAGGTGTGTTAGGACTATAGTGCTTTGTGTTTAACAGTATTCATAATTTTTACTCTGAGACTTTTGAAATTGAATTTTGTGTGATGGCTCCTATCTCCAAATTAAAACAGGCTGAATACTTATGAGCCATTGGTAATATTTTCCAAATGTGCTCAGGAGAGCACACAGATCTTGTTTACCATTATCCTTTGAAAGTTTATATCAACATTACATATTTATTCTAGTATGACTTTTCCATGCTATTGTATAGTAAACAATAAAATGTCATGCTACTATACACAAAGAATTATTGATTGTGCTATGATAGTTGCCTTCTGTATAAAACATGGCTAGCCTGCTGTGTTTGAACAGGAAGTGAACAGATAAAAACTGTATGATTAACAAACAGGAGGGGTTTTTTTTGCATGAAAACAGGAGTTGTCACGATAAATGTTTAATGCATAAATTAAACCATTTTGCTGTTTGGAAAATAATACTGCTTTATTCAGTTTTCCAGAAGCATTTGAGACATAAATAAAAGCAATTTGTTTTGATGTTCATATCCTATTAAAGATATTAACAATAAACCTGGCTAAAAAGCTGCTTAAGTGCTTCGCTAAGTGTATGAATAATTCACATTTCTAACAGAATATTGCTGTGAAGTACATTACTTTGAATGTACCCTGATAGACTCAGTAGCTTTGTGTATAGAAATTAAGAGGTAGATTGAATTATTCAGATTTGGCTGGGATTTCACGCTGAGAACTGGCAAATCAAAGGCCTGATGACAAGCCTTGTTTTAGTTTTGTGGCTGTACATAAAAACTGGTTTGTTTTACTTTGTATTTCTGTATGCTGGGAGAAATCCTTTGGTAGAAATCACATTTTCTGAGCAATAGCACAAGTTTTAATAATATATTTATTGGTAATTTTCTTTCATCTCGGCCTCTGTCACCATCACTTTCAAAGGGTGGTTTATAAATGTGGCAGACCTGTGGCTTCTGTAAAACACAGTGTTTTGTACCTGTAAGAGTGCTGCCTAATATAGTCCCTGTGCATTCTACTATAGTACATTATGGACTAGTTAATGTTTCAACCTGCATGAAGGAAGGGATTCTCCAGCCAATCATCAGGGAAACAGTTTGAGTCCTGCCCCCATGACCAGGAAGAGGAAGGGGATCAGCCAGGAATAGGAGGGGCAAGCAACTGGAGGTGTTCTGATATTTTTCAAGACTGGCATAGAGTGCTGTTAATATGCAGGAGAAGCATTGCAATGTGCAACCAGCTGGGAGTGGTTTCATGCTGTTCCTTGGAGGAAGTTTTTTTTGCAAGGGCCTAGCAGTGTGAGGAGAAGAAGGGTTCCTTATGAACTGTAAGTTACTTTTGACTAACAGTTTAAAGGGGTGGTTCACCTTTAAGTTAACTTTAAATTTGATATAGAATGGCCAAGTCTAAGCAACTTTTCAATTGGTCTTCATTATTTACTCTGTATTATTTTTTTTAATTATTTGTCTTTTTAGTCTGACTGTTTCTGTGTTAGTGTGACATTCAGGGACACTTTTTTATATAATAGACTAAGGGGGGAGAAAGCAGGGAGAGGGGCAAATGGAGGCTAGTGAATGGGGACTTTCTCTTAAGGGTGGTTTAGTACAATGCCAAACAATGTAATTCCCAATATATATTTAATCTGACTGTATTCAGATATTGGAGAATTGTGGGAGTTGTACTACCAGCAATATCAATTAACAGCATAATATTAATCGAGGTGGCTTAGCAGTTTAGTAAAATATACAGATATTTTATATATTTTATAAAATATACAGATGCTTTTGCTGGCTTCTTTAGAGTACTCTAAAAACTGCATATTTTAATAAACGGCTAGGCCACCTTGCTTAATATTATGCTGTTAACTGATATTGCTGGTGGTACAACTCCCACCATTCTCCAATACAGAATCAAGAGTCAAATCATTCTAGGAGTTGTAGTTCTGCAACATATGGTTATGGTACCTGGGATAGGCCATTTCTGGGCAGTTTCCCATCATTGAGAGGGCCAGGTTTATACAATAGCCTACCATAAGAGTGGACTGTGATGATTGATGCCCCTGTGGTTTCTCCAAAGGAATCTGTGCTTGATTATGGACAATTTTGAACTATTTTTTGAGTTTTTTTAAACAATATTTTCTTTTTGTATTTATAATGTATTTTACTATTTGCACTCATATGCCACATTGTATTAATAACTTATTTAATCCTATATATATATGAATGTTATGGTGTTGAAAATGTGTACAGAATCACTGTGGGCCTAATGAGGTCTAATTGAAGTGTTTACCCAGAATACCCTAGGTTTAATTGGGTTAGAGGTTATTTTGGATATATATATCACATGGTAATGGTCTTTGTACACTTGATAAAGGGTATCTATCCGAAACATGTCGTGTAACCACAACCTGGAATAAAAGTTTTTCAGAGATTCTCCTTCCTTTATTATTTTTATTTACTGGTACAGTGGAGTTATTGGCACAGAGCAACTTAATTGGAAGTAGAACATTCAATTCCCCTTCAGCTGTACAGACCACCAACAACCCTTTACCTTGGAGTGTATTCAGATATTGGTTGGTCTGAGCTTGTTCAGATTGGGCTGGATGAAAAATCCAAGATTGCTTTGGGCCCTTCCCATGTTCTCTGAATAGATCCAATATCAAAGTGATCAAATAACCCAGATTTTGATCAACATTGGCCAGAGATGCAGTTCTAATGTGTCTAATGTGTGTGGAGTATGTGATGTAGTAATGACAACAGATGTAACATATGCTTTACATTACATATTGAGATTAGTAACTGCTACTTCTTGCCGGTGGGTAATGCACCTCTACTTTTCTGTCAGTAAGCAACACATTCTATTTCTTTTATTCTTTAATAAAAAAACACATATATACAGTGCCAATAATCCAAATGTTTTTTTTCCAAGTGACAAAAAGATATTTGTATGCATATGTTGACTTCTCAACAACTTGTTTTACAGCTGTAATGAACTACAGTACTCCCAGTATGCAGCAAAATGTGACAATGTCCAAATCCAAGCCCTACAGAGCGATGGCTATTGCCTCAAACTCACTGACATGAAGGGATTTTTCCAGCCCTGTTATGGCCTTCTGGATCCTGTTCCTTTCTATGAATCATGTTTCCTGGATGGGTGTTATAACAATAGGAAGTACCAACTGTGTGGCTCATTGGCTGCATACGGAGAGGCTTGCAGGTCCTTTGGTATTCTCAGTACTGAATGGATTGAAAAAGAAAATTGCTGTAAGGTTGAGCTCTGTGCTTTCTCTTTAAGTGATCTTCATTGTTTTTTTTTACGAATCACCTTTAGCAAAGGAAGATGCAAAATATACAATGTCTACAAATCCTCTATATTTACAAGGTATCAGGTTATAAACATAGTCTATATTGTCAGAAAGACTGTAACCCAAACCTAACTCTGTTCAATAAACCCTCTAATAAGGAGATATAATGACCATGACAAAAGAGGCCATGTTACAATCCCAGGTGCCTGCAGGCCTTTCAGTCTGGGGAGTATTGGAGTGCAGTTTGCTCTCCTGCACTTAACGCTGGCTCACCAAACTAACAGCTGGCTCTTCTTTCCCAAGAAGCGGGCCAGATTATATAAATTAATGTCAATATTATTTTTAGGATCTATCAAGGCATTTAGTTCAGAACATAGCCATTGTATCAGAATAGCACCGCTCTTCATAGTTTCAAACTAAAAAAGGTTCTAATCTGTAGGCCATGTTCACAGAACCAACACAATCGATGGGCCTAATATCAGTGTATTGTTTTTTTCTAATCTTTAGCAGGAGTGATTGAAGATCCCTGTGTTGGTGCCGACTGTCCCAACAGAACCTGTGAGGTGGACAATGGAGGAGAGTTGTGTGGATGCATGGACCCTCCAGCTTATGGAAATGGTAGGGACAATCATTGCAATTGTGCACTATTGCACAATCTATTGGATCACTTATTTATATTATTCATTTAATGCGCTTACAAATGCAGTAGTATTTTATGTAACATTTATCCTTAACTATTATAGGATAATAGCAAATTGGACTTTGATCCTTGATATCGTGAATCATAGAATGACCACTTTGAATGAATGAATGAATTAAACTGCTTTTAGAAGAATACACATTAAACCATGACATTACTATTGGTACTGCCAGAACTTGTACATTATATTTGTTATTGCAAAAACTATTATAACATACATTTATTTATTATGTCCTTGTAGACACTCAGGACATCATTGATGCAGAAGTAACCTGTAAGGCTGCCCAGATGGAAGTGTCAATATCAAAGTGTAAACTATTTCAGCTTGGGTTCGAGAGAGAAGGAGTTCGAATTAATGACAGACACTGCCCTGGGATTGAAGGGGAAGATTTTATATCTTTTCAGATAAATAATACAAAAGGGAACTGTGGAAACATTGTACAGGTATACACATGATCATTTTCTATTCTGTTAGTTTCACTTTGGTTATTTATAATCACTCAAAGAACTGTTTGTAGTTGATCAGTTATACATAGAATTGGCAAATCTCATTTGTAGTTACAAGACACTAATAACTACTTCATTTAGGTGCTGATCTCACATATGTTATGCTTAAAAGCCTTATTGTTTTGAAATATGAGAGTGTCATTCTAGTGTTAATAACATATTTCACTATCTTTGATAACATTCAAGAATTACCCATTTTACAGACACGGGGATGGATTAGTTATCAAAATCCAAAAGTTTCTGATAATTTTCTGTTAAAATAGACCGACCAAATGCACACTCATTTTTCCCTTATTTATCAATACCTTTTTTAGAAAATTTCCTGTGTTGTAAAAAATTTGATAAAATCGTGGAAAAAACTAATCTTACAAATTTTCTGTATTTGATTTTTTCCCTTATTTATCAATACATTTTTTAGAAAATTTCCTGTGTTGTAAAAATGTTTATAAAATCGTGAAAAAAAATGAATCTTACAAATTTTCTGTATTTGACACCCAGAAACTCAGATTTTTTCGTATTTTTTTCTCCCATTGACTTCTACATGAACTCGGCAGGTCTGAGTTGGAATACTTTTTTATTCAGACTTTTAACACCCTAGGGGGCAAATTCACTAAGATTCGAAGTTGCGCCAGGCGCAACTTCGCCGCTCTTCGCCACACTTCGCCAGGCGTATTTTCGCCAGCGCTCCGCAAATTCACTAAAATCCGAAGTTGCGCACAGGGGTAGCGTAAGTTTTCGAAGTTGCGCTACCGTTAATTCGCGAAGCGAAGCAAAGTTTCGCTAGCGATGGTTCATTTGCATACGGCGCCAAATTCAAATTTCAATGGAGGAACACATATTAGCACTACAAATGCCTAGAAAACCTTCAAATCAGCAAATAAAAATTTTATTTTGCCCTACACATGTGCCCTCTGTCTAGGTAAGTTGCCATGAGTCAGGAAATGTAGGGGGGAAGGAGGGGAGCCCCAAAAATATTTTCGATCTTTTTCAGCCTATCACCCATCATGTAGAAAACACGCTAGTGTTTTTTGGGACTTAGAAAAAAATTTGACTTTTTTTGAAACAATCCCTATCTACTCTGTTGCGCTTCGCCAGGTCTGAGGTGGCGAAGGAAGTCTAGCGTAAAAGGTAGAGTTCAGTATACTGCGCAAGTTAGTGAATTTGCGTAGTTACGTCGCTAGCGAAAATTCGCCTGGCGTAAGGGTGCGAAGTAACACTAGCGAAATTGCGCCAGCGTTCGTTAGTGAATTTGAGCAGTAACGAAAAATGCCAAACGCTAGCGAATTAACGCTAGCGTTCGGCGCTTCGGCGCTTAGTGAATTTGCGCCTAGGGGTTTAATACATTTTGAAAAATTTTAGGTTTTTTTCCCACTAAAAAAACTTGGATTCTATAGTAAAAAAAACTCAAATTTTTCAAGTTTTTGACATTCAGACTTTAATAAATAACCCCCTGTAAATTAGCCCAAATGTGTTCAAAACTGCAGATTTTCTGGGCATAGCTTCATTGGCTGCTTGTTACTGTAACTGTTTGTTTAGAGTTGTAGCATTCTGACTTTATTATATGCAGCATGGTAAGTGTTTTAGGACACATTCACCTACCTACACATCATTGTACAACAAAATTTAGAGGCATTACAAGAATATAAAACTCTTATAAAACCATATACATATACTGTATGTGAATAGATATATAACACATGAAAAACATCTGAACATGATGTGGTGAACATAGCTGTGACAAACACAGTGTAATTTTTTCCACCACTGGTTTTCCCTGAACAGCCGTCCTTCCTTTACCTACAAGAAACAGAGCAATCCCAATGGTGTAGTATCGTTAGTTTTGCAGGACAGATTTAATCGGTATACAGAGCTACTCACAAAAGTTCCGTGTGATCAGTGCGTTAAGTATACATAGACAGAGTCCTGTGCTTGCTTCTGGATATACCTACGGGAATAAACTCAAATAGTGCAGTATTGCAGCTAAAATGTGAAATAGCTACTGAGGGGTAAGTGCGGACAAAAGCTGCGCTACAGCACATGGGAGGGTGTGGGGTTTGACGGCTGTTCAGGGAAAACCAGTGGTGGAAAAAATTACACTGTCTGTTTGTCACAGCTATGTTCACCACATCGAGGCCGATTCACTATGGGTCGAATATCGAGGGTTAATTAACCCTCGATATTCGACTGTGAACTAAAATCGTTCGACTTCGAATATCGAAGTCGAACGATTTTGCGCAAATCCTGCGATCGAAGGATTTTTCGTTCGATCGAACGATTAAATCCTTCGAATCGAACGATTCGAAGGATTTTAATCCAACGATCGAAGGAAAATCCTTCGATCAAAAAATCACAGGCAAGCCTATGGGGACCTTCCCCATAGGCTAACATTGACTTCGGTAGCTTTTAGCTGCCGAAGTAGGGGGTCGAAGTTTTTCTTAAAGGGACAGTACTTCGACTATCGAATGGTCGAATAGTCGAACGATTTTTAGTTCGAATCGTTCGATTCGAAGTCGAAGGTCGTAGTCGAAGGTCGAAGTAGCCCATTCGATGGTCGAAGTAGCCCAAAAAAACTTTGAAATTCGAAGGTTTTTTTATTCTAACCCTTCACCCGAATTTAGTGAATCGGCCCCATCATATTCAGATGTTTTTCATGTGATATATATATATTCACATATATGTATATAGGTTTATAAGAGTTTTATATTCTTGTAATGCCTCTAAATTTTGTTGTACAATGATGTGTAGGTAGGTGAATGTGTCCTAAAACACTTACCATGCTGCATATAATAAAGTCAGAATTCTACAACTCTCAGTAGTGGGGAAAAACCTTGTAGGGGATGTCAGCGGCAGCAGGAAAGATTTTCGCTATTTCTCTTGTGATAAAAGGGGAGTCCACGCCGTGAGAATTTTAAAGAGTTGGATACCTTTATTAGATTTTACAAAAGTTATATTAATAGCCCAACGCGTTTCGTATAAGATTATGCTTCCTCAGGGGCAGAGATTCTTCCCGCGTTATTTTTGAATGTCTTTTATCTGGTCGGTGGGATGTTCTATCAATTAACTCTTTTCAGTCCATCAAAACTAACGAAACTACACCATTGGGATTGCTCTGTTTCTTGTAGGTAAAGGAAGGAAACCCTGTCTTACAAGCGCACCTAAACCGCATATATTTTTAAACTTATACAAGGACTAGTGGACCCAGTAATTAGAGGTGCTGCTGAAACTATTAATTAAAAAGCAAAGCGCGTCTTTTCCATCCTTCTTTTATAACTTTCTTTTTGCATAATTGCAAGGGGTGTTGACAACACTCCAACAATAGTGCAGCAGTAAAGAGAGACTGTAACTTATCAGAGCACAAGTCACAAGGCTGAGAGAAGTTGGAAAATAGTAAAATAGCTTGAAATTTCAAAATTAAATATAATTAAAATCAACTTTTTTTTTTTTTTTTTGAGAAAATTGGGCTTTAGTTCTCATTTAAGCATTCTAAGTACAGCATTAACAAATAATAAGACCGTGATTATGTTTCTTTGAGATGCAATAAAACTGTGCTTCAATAAACTAATTTTCTCAACAGAATTACTTGTGATGTATTCAACTCATACACATGTATATCCTATTGCATAGCAATGGGGATAATAAAACGACATTCTCTTTCATCTTGCAGTCTAATGGTACCCACATCATGTACAAGAACACAGTCTGGATAGAGAGTGCCAACAACACAGGGAATATAATTACAAGAGATCGAACCATCAATGTGGAGTTCTCCTGTGCATATGAACTTGATATTAAGATCTCTTTAGATTCTGTTGTAAGGCCAATGCTCAGGTAAACACACTTTGCTTTCAATCAATTGTATCTTTAATGGTGGCTATTTATATTTTTTTCTTACCACTATTTTATTTATTTTTTTGAAACCAGAGTATAAGGTTCATTTAAAAATGATTATACATATTTATTAAACAAGAATAAATGTATCTTCTCTAGGAACATTGTGACATGGGGAAATACTGCTATCAGCAATATAAAGCAGCTATAACTCCTTCTGCTTTTCTAGGCATTCTTTGTAATTTTCCAGATTTAGCATGCTCCTTTTTTGTTCATTAAATATACTAGGCGTATAAGTGGAAACACAAAGTTGCAGACTTGTCAAAGATTGAGATGGTCAATTGGGCTGATCAGCTTTTTTGCTGGTCAGTATTTTTTTTGGAATCTTCAAGTATTGTCATGGAATTTTCTTGATAATAAATTGCCAATATCCACTTCACCTAATGGTACATCAAGGTGTGTTCTAATTAAACTATTCCTTCACACCACATAGTCAAGAAATCGCATATTTGTTAACTAACGAAATAGAAAATCCATGCAATTCAAAAAAAATGTCCACAAGCTGATAAAGTGCTTGGCAATATTTTTAGAGAGCATCATGTGAAAAAACTTTTAATTTAATCCTCCCCAATTGTCGCCAAAGTGTCCTCTGAAGCTGTCAAATTCCCTGACTGACTAAGTCCCATGGTGGCCCACTGTCCTCCATTTGGTTATCCAACTGGAGGACTCTGTGTCCGGTATGGGTCTCCAAGGGATTTATCTGACCCCCCAAGCTGTTGAAGAGCTTTTAAAACTTTTTTTGTATGTCGTATTTATTTTAAAGTATTCTGGTTGTCTCATGATCAAATAACATGGCAGTCATTTTTATAGTTGCTAGGTATACTTGGCTTCCTTAATAACATCCACACAACTGGGCTGTAAATGCTACCAAGAAGGCCAGATTAGTAACACTTTAAGTAAAGCAGTGATTTTTTGCCAATATTTTTATATGCACAGTATAATTTACATGCATCGTATATTCGGTCATGCTTTTTTCGTGTTACAAAACATTGAGAGAAACAATTTATTAATCATTTAAACTACAGTTAAAAGCCATTTCTCCAAACCTGGACCAAGATAATAAAAGCATGAACTACACAATATTTTAATACTTTTTATTTAGCCCTCTGGTGTTTGATTCTTAACGGGGAACCCATGGGCAATCATAATGTTCAAAGAATGTTTAAAAGGACTGGGAGAGATAGGCTTCTATTTATTTTCCATACATTATAACAAGTGCGAGTCATTTCATTTTCTGTTTTTCACAACTTTTCTCTAGCTGTAACCTTCTCTGACCTTTAGAAGCGACTGGCAGAATTATTTGTGATTTCTCATAATAATTGGAAGTGGTGGGAGTCTTTGGTGGGAATTTGTGCTGTTTCGCCGAAAAATTTCCAGAGAAATTAGTGAAACAGCGCCGGTGTCTCATTTTTGACGCTGGCATTCGTTTTTGACGCCCAAAAGAAAATGGAGGTTTCGCAAATCGCGGGAATTCATTGCGAATTAAAAAGGAGTTCAGCACTAAGGAATGCTTTTTTTTTAAAAAAAAAGTTTTCTTCCACATTGTCTAAAATATGAGAATAAATTCTTAACAGTTTTTTCAGTTCCAAAAATCTACAAACTGTTAAATCTGCTCTTTGTATTACACCGGGGCCAGGATACATGTTCAGCAGCTCGAAAAGCTACAAATGCACAAAGGGATTGTCAGTTGATACCCAAATATAAATGAAATAGCTTGGTTTTACTTACCCAAAGGGTACCAAACCCATGAAATACAGGGTAAATACGGGCGTCATCTCTAACATGTATGGATATATACATTCAAGTGTTCCAAAATGGGGTTAAAGTTTTAAATGACTTAACTGAACATACAGCATTTTCTGGGATACATTATAAAATATATAGTGAAACTCAATTTGGCGAGAAAAGATTATTCTATTCCAGTTTTTCCCACAGTTCTTTTATGGTGAAAAACAAAGAGTTAGTATTTTCTCATCAATTTGAATCTGGCCCATAATTTCATATCATTGTAAATAACAACATTTTAAATATTACTAGATTCTACTATATCATTTCGAAGCTAAAAAAAACTTCATGCAATGCTGTTTTTGGCTCTAGCAGATAACTACATGGTTAAAAAGGGTTGAAAAAAAGTCCATCAAGTTTAACCTCTCCAAACCAACCTTAGTATATGCAAATACTTATACAGACAGTCACATATATAACTATATATAGCCACCACACAGAGGTGCACACCAAACAATGCAAAACTGCTGCCCAAGTGCAATACAAGTGAAAAAAAAGCAAACAAAAGTTCTGTACTCATAGGTCTATCGCAAATACATTAAGGGGCAGATTTACCAAGGGTCGAATTTCGAAGTAAAAAATACTTCGACATTCTTTCATCGAATTTGTGTATTCTGCGGTCGATGTAAAATCGCTCAATCGAACGATTAAATACTTCAAAACGAATGATTCGAACGATTTATCGTATGATCAAACGATTTTACTTTGACTTCAAAAAACTTAGAAAAATGCTGTAGAAGGTCCCCATAGCCTAACATAGCACTTCGGCAGGTTTAATGTGGCGAAGTATTGAAGTCGAAGTTTTTTTTAAAGAGACAGTACTTCGATTATCGAATGGTCGAATATGCAAACTATTTTACTTCAAATCGAATTCGAAGTAAATTCAGAGTCGTAGTATCCAAAAAATCAAAAATTCCCTCAAATTCACTTTGACCCTTGATAAATCAGCCCCTAAAACTATTTATTTAATCATAACATATGTAAATCCAACATTTTGGCACTAAAGTGTGACCTTTCTCAAGGACCTGTGTTTCAACATGCCATAGCTAACTAATGCTAACTATATACAGTTTACCAAAATCTATACTAACTATACTATTGTAATTTAAGATAACAATAGCGTTGGATGTTATGCTTGTTCAAGAAATCATCCAAGCCACTGCCTCACTGCCCTCTTTATTTTTTTGTTATTATTTACATATTTAAAGAATACCTTTTTTGATTAATTTTACTTTTCCCTGCAATACCCCTTTCCATCTCTATTTTAGCTTGTTTTATTAACATGCATTATTGGTCTCCTTATACTGTCTCAGCTATCCCAGGTAACTTGAATGTAGGGATGCACCGAATCCACTATTTTGGATTCGGCCGAACCCCTGAATCCTTTGCAAAAGATTTGCAAAAAGTTGACCTTAGCTTAGTGTTTTTCAGACTTACTTGGTTGACCCAATCTGTGGAGCAACGTTCACCCAGGACCAACATTAGATCATTGCATGATCACAAACATATACACATTGCCATATCAGCCAGTTTCAAGACAGCAAATGATTGATTAACAAAAATCTAACTCTAACTGACACCAAAGTTGCTTTTCCAGAAGTATCTAAGACAGCATGCTAACATATGTCACTCTGCAGCTGGGCCCTGCAGCCTGAGCTCTTTTAAGGGTTCTCCAGTTTGTAAATCACTACTTTGCCAAGTGTGACTCCGATGATGGTTATCAGGTCCACACTCTAGGACTACACAGCTGCATTTGAACTCTAAAGGGAGTGTTAATAAATCATTTTTGCTAATTTTTAATCCACTTGTCTGTAAAAGGCTCGTAGTCAGATTCAACTTGCATCTACAATGTAAGGCCCATCTTGTAGGCATCCTTTTGTATATATCTGAGATATATGCAATTTTGCACCCCATGGTGCACCTAGCCTGCACCCACCTTAATAAATAAGCTGTTGTGAGTATTTCTTAAAAAATATGTATTTTTATTTGCAGTGTCATTAACCTCACAGTCCCAACTCAAGAAGGCAGCTTCACCACCAAAATGGCACTATATAAAAATGCATCATATAAGCACCCATATCGTCAAGGAGAGGTGGTTCTTACCACCAGAGATGTGCTATTTGTTGGAGTATTTGTCGTTGGAGCAGATTCCACCCATCTGATTTTGATCTTGAACAAATGTTATGCAACCCCATCACGAGATAGCAATGACAAGCTGCGATACTTCATCATTGAAGGAGGGTTAGTACACTAGCACACATTGTTCCCTTTTAATTAATTGTTGTACTTAAAGGAATAGACATGGCTATGTTACATTACCTTACTTAGCATGGGACTGACAATTTATAGTTCTGGAACACCTAGCCTCTGTGTATTGTCACTTCAGGGACAACAGAGCATTTTGAATTGGGTATTCTGTTCAGGTGTGAAGTTGTGTTTTAAGCTTGTTACTTGATCGTGGATTTTGAAAGCATTAAATAAATCATCAATTAATTTAAGGGAATTTTAACAATAACTGCAAATCAAATTTATCAAGCACAATATTGTTTTCAGTTATACAATTGTGTTTTGTTTGGCTTCCTCAGTAAAATATAGATATTTTATATTTTTTTTTAAGGTGCCCAAACATCAAAGACAACACCATTGGAATTGAAGAAAATGGGATGTCCCTCACCTGCCGCTTCCATGTCACTGTGTTTAAGTTTATTGGAGACTACGACGAAGTTCATCTCCATTGTTCTGTATCTTTGTGTGATGCTGAAAAATATTCCTGCAAAGTTGTGAGTATTAAACTCCCTGTTTTTTTATTTCTAATCCTCTAATGATCATTTCAGGTACAACCACTTGTGTACAGACATGTTTAGACCAGAAATGCTGCCATTGATATGTTGGCTAAAAACAGTAAATGTGCCTGCAGTAACAATGGTGAATGCTGAATATCATTTAAATTACCTGTGGTACATATGTATGTCTTGTGAATTACTAGGGATACACAAGATCCATGATTCTTTTTGGCCAAATACTAGCACTTTTTACTTTTACTTGGCTGAACTGAATCCAAATACTTTTCTCATGTGACTTTAAACTATGAAAAGGGATTATTATGCATAATAATACTAATAGGCAAATAAAGGTTCAATTTTATCTGTTCATTTTTTAGGGTTTACTATAAAATTGTAAACAAAAAAATAGGGAACAGTCAATTCAATGTAATATTTTTTAATTGAATAACCTATATTTCTCATTTGTAACTTAAATAAGCAATGTGCTTTTGTTTTTTGTTTTTTTTTCTTGTCTCGACAATGATTTCACTTTTGAAGAATTGTCCACAGAATTCCAGGAGTGCTTCAGACCTCACACAAGATTCAAAGGAGCAAATCATTTCCGTTGGCCCAATTAGAAGGAAACGTTAGTACTTGTAATAACATGTTACTACTGAATAAGAATTACAGCTTTGCGGCTAAACTTAATTTCAATGGAAATAAAAAACACCTTGGTATATGCTATAATTATATACTGTCATTTGCAGTCATTAATTACAATGTTAAATAATGACATTTATTGTTTATCATGAATCATGTCCATTTGAAAATAATGCATTATATTTTGACACTAGTGTTGATTTGTAAAGAAAGGTGGAAGATGTAATCCCGGGTGTAGATGCAGGTATTTTCAACATATGAATGCAAATTATTCCATGGCAACTATGGAATGTGTCTCTTTGATATATATATAACTGTGTATACATATTGTGAGCTTCCAGTAGCGAAACCCAAGGCCCCGGCACAGATTTCAGCACATAAATGGAAATTGACCACCTTGAAGAGTTTAAATTGCCGCTTTGCTGGCTTTTATTTTCAAATAAACACAATTCTTCAGCCCACTGGCTTCACATGGGGGAAATCACATAAACATTCCCACTTCACATCCTCAATGGTGTTCTCTTTACTCATGTAAGAGTTTAGCACTCATTGGCTTTCAGCGGACCACAAATCCCAGAATCCTCTCTGGGCACACTTGAGACACTCTTGTTTCCTGGAAGGGGTTTCTCTTGTCCTCTCTCCAGACTATTGGAGCTCTCTCCAAGGGGAATCTCACATAAATTCCCAGGTGCTCACAAGCACTCATTTACATGGCCCCTCACCCTCCTTCACTTCAGGAGGCCTATATGGGGAAGCAGCAGCAGCCCTATATGGGGAAGCAGCAGCAGCCCTGAGGTGTTGCTCCACACCTCCTTTTAAATATCCTTAATTAACCAATTAGCTAGCTACCTAGTTTCGGCAGCTGCAATACCTTACATAGAGCAAGGAATGGAAGCCCACCCTGCTCTCTTCCATCCACTCCAGGGGACCCATAATCCATCTTTTACTGAGCCGGTTCACACTTTAGACAGCTTTACTAGCTGCAGCAATACAGTTTTCCCTGGAGTTTAGATTTCATAAGCTTAATGCTGGTGAAATTCACACAATATAGTGCCCTTTAGACACCCATATCTTACAACATATATAATAATATATATAATATATATATATATATATATATATATATATATATATATATATATATATATATATACATATTTTGGTTCACCAATATATATATATAAGAAAGAAAAAAAAGAAGAGACAGCGACACCAAGTTCACTTCAATCAAGTAATGACAAAAGACACATGTCCGTTAATTTCTATACATAACCTGCTTAACTGCTTGTTGATACACAGAAAGGCAAAAAACCTCATCTGAAGCCTCTCTTAATTTGCCGGAGAGGGGGAAAAAATTCCTTCCTGACTCCAAAATGGCAATTGGACTAGTTAGTCTCTGGATCAACTTGTACTATGAGATATCTTCCATAACTCTGGATTCTCTTTCTAGCTACAAAGCCATCCAACCCCTTCATAAAACGATCTAATGTATCAGCCAGCATGACTGATTCAGGGAGAGAATATCAAAACTTCACAACTCTCACTATAAAAAACTCCTTCTGTGCATTTATATGGAACCTCTTTTTTTCTAATTGGAATGGGCGCAATTGTATCTGCTAAAAGGCCCTACTAGTAAATAAAGCATTAGAGAGATTATTATATGATTCCCTTATATATTTCTACATAGCTATTCAACCCTTTAAGGACCTCTCCGTAAATAACCCCAATTTGGCCAGTCTTACATCATAACTTTTCCTTACCGTTTACCAGTTTAGTTGCCCTTCTCTGGACCCTCGCTAATTCAATAATAACCTGTTTGAGAGCTGGAGACCAAAACTACATGGCATATTCTAAGTGGGACCAGCAATCTGTAAAGTAGAAGAATAACCCCTCCCACCTCTAAATCTATGCCCCCTTTAATATAGTTTAAAACCTTATTTACCCTTGCAGCTGCTGAGTGGCATTGCTAGCTATAGTCAAGTTTATTATTTACGAGGACTCTAAAGTCCTTTTCCATTATGGATTTACTTAGTTCAGTCCCCCTAAGAGTATAATATAATTGTCTTGCATATTTTTACATCCCCGGTGCATGCCCTTACATTCATCAACATTGAATATCAGCTGCCACTTAGCTTCCCAGATTGCTAGTTTGTCAAGATCCTGCAGCAAGGACGATGCATCCTGGATGGAATTAATTTGGCTCCATAGTTTTGTGTCATTTGTCAACACTGATATATTACTTACAATACCTTCCCCTAAGTAATTAATAAAACGGGATCTATCATCCTTAAAATCCTGTCCTGTTTTATGATGTTAGTCAAGCAAAATAAACTTCATTTACACTATATAAATTATTTTGACAAGCATTATTTTGATGAAAACAAGTCTGAGAAAACCAGAAATAGAGGTCAGTCTAAAACTAAGCTCTCTAAGTATCCAGTAGTGTATTCAATCTTGCTCTGTTACCTTGTTCACTTTTCATTTGGGTGTCCTAGCCAACAGTGCAGCTATTGGGTGGGTCTTGGAGCTTTAGTTCCACTATATACTAATTTAGGACTAATTTAACCTTTCTGTATCTGTTAAAACCATATTGGTACCATTATTTGAAAGCGTCACACTCTTAACCTTTTTAAATGACAACCATATCTTTTCTGTATTTTTAGCAAAAAACATAGTGCCTTAATCTATGCTCTGAAGGGCAGCCCTTAATGAGTTAAAATTTGCTTTTCTGAAATTCAGGGTCTTTGTTGCCGTGTATATTTGTTTTTTTTCACCATTTGCACATTAAATGAGATAACCTTGGTTCTCAATAAAGAGCTGTTATAATAGTGATAACTTTGGTTATCAATAATACCCAGGGGTTCACTCACTTGCACATTTGATATATGTTCTGGGTCATTAGAGATCACTATATAGCATGATTTCTGGTTGGTTCCTCAACAACCTTACATAAAATTGTCTTGCAACAAGTTTATAAACTTGTTTTCATTTATTGTCCTGAGAGTACTGTTGTAACAGTCAATGTCTGGGTTTAAAATCCCCCATTATTATTACTTGCCCAAATTTTCCAACAGCCTTTTTATGAATATTTGCAGCCAGTGAGGAAAAGCCTAAAAACTTGGAAATTACTGGTCTAGACTATAATCATAATATCAATAATTTTTATTATTAATAGTGCCCCCATTTACAAGTAGTAGAAAATGAGACAGTAGGTAAATCTGCATTTCCCATAACCTGCATTTTCGTGTATTTCTGTTTGCCAGGTCTTGACTGGTGTGAAGACAATGGAGGCTGTGAACAAATTTGCACAAGTAGATTAGATGGAGCACTTTGTAGCTGTATTACTGGTACCCTACAAGAGGATGGTCGGAGTTGTAGAGGTAAGACACCTAACAGTTTCTTAATACTAAAATGTAAGCATCAATGAGCATTATGATGTTATCACAATCTGCATATAGAATATACTGTTACCATGTAAATTCTGGGTCAATATCATTTGTACCAACATGAAAAATAGAAAAATAAAAGTTAATGGCAATGTGACTACGCCTGATATAGAAATTATTTTCCAAATGAAGTGCATGACTAAAATTGTAAACAAAAATAGAATGATAAATATATACCTCTGTAAAGCTCAGTTGTTTATTAAAAACAGATACAGTACTTTTACATATGTAAAATACAGATGTACTGTACCTTCTTCCTTGTTGCAACTTCCAGCAGTTGCCATTTGGCAGTATATTGATATTTAGGGGCCGATTCACGAAATTCGGGTGAAGGGTTCGAATAAAAAAAAAAATAGAATTTCGAAGCTTTTTTGGGCTACTTCGACCATCGAATGGGCTACTTCGACCTTCGACTACGACCTTCGACTTCGAATCGAACGATTCGAACTAAAAATCGTTCGACTATTCGACCATTCGATAGTCGAAGTACTGTCCCTTTAAGAAAAACTTCGACCCCCTACTTCGGCAGCTAAAAGCTACCGAAGTCAATGTTAGCCTATGGGGAAGGTCCCCATAGGCTTGCCTGTGATTTTTTGATCTAAGGATTTTCCTTCGATCGTTGGATTAAAATCCTTCAAATCGTTCAATTCGAAGGATTTAATCGTTCGATCGAACGAAAAATCCTTTGATCGATCGCAGGATTTGCGCAAAATCGTTCGACTTCGATATTCGAAGTCGAACGATTTTAGTTCCCAATCGAATATCGAGGGTTAATTAACCCTCAATATTCGACCCTTTGTGAATCAGCCCCCTAGTGTTTTACAGACAGTGGATGTGTGTTTCTGGTTTAAATACTAATATGATTTTCTTGTGTACCATTAAACCTGAATGCCCAATAATAAAAAAAGTATATGCAATATAAACCATATTTTATTTTGGTCCCCACACTGGAACCTCTGCAAATTGTTGTTCCATGCTAGAATCCATTTAAAAGATCTGGCAAATCCCTGGCACATTCTTCCTTAAATGAATTGTTTAGTGTAAAAATAAAAACTGTGTAAATAGATGGGGTGTGCAAAATAGAAAATGTTTTCAATATAGTTAGTTAGTTAGACTAAAATGTAATGTATAAAGGAGTGATTGGTTGTCTAGCACAATTGAAAACTACTTCCTGCTTTGCAACTCTCTTACTGGTCAGTAGCCAATCATTGACTTTTGGGAGGGCCATATGGGCCAGAGCAATTTGTTGTTGAATCAGACCTGCATGCTGAGGATCAATTGCAAACTCACTGAACAGTTATGTCCCATGTGGCCCCCCTTAAAGTGTCTGACTAAGTCAGAGTTAAAGAGCTTAAAAGCAGGAAGTTCTGTTCTGTTAGTCATCCAGTCACTATAGATTACATTTTTGGCTAACTAACTATATTAGAAACATTTTTTATTTCGCACAGCCTATTTATTTGCCTAGTTTTTATTTGTACACCAAACTGTTCCTTTAACCTAAATATTCAAGTGTTACAAACTATTTCTCCAGCTGTCTGGGACTAATTGTGTTTCTAACAGTAAAGAAGTTAACTAGAGAACACTCACTAATAGTTTTTTAAATATCTCTAAAACTATAATAACAGAACAATCCGTATCTGTGAAGGTATTTAGTAAGCATCCACTGCAGCAACAAGTTGAGAAAAAGACTCACTTTTCTGTTTTTGCTTCTGCAACACATTTAACCCTTATTTTGCAGAAGTGAGGAGCATAAAAATCTCAAAGTTACTCTGTGAACATTTTAAAACAGAAAATGTTTAAATGTTGTAGCCTTTGTAATGCTCACAGAAGAATTTAGCACTGTGATTAATATACAAAAGTCAGAGCAAGATGTGTAAGTTTGGATAGAGTAATACAATGCAACAACATAATAAAAATTAAGTTTATAACTGTGGAAGCTGTTCTTGAAGCAGTAATTTTGCACCAAATTTTGTCTTGCTTCTTCATATATCTTCATTGTACATTTGGCTTTGTTAAATGGTAATGTTGTGAGTATACACCTGTTCATGTATTGTTCTATAAAAACACACTGAGCATCATAAAATACTTCTGTGTGGGTGTTTTTTTTGTAACAAAATAGGAATTACAAATGCGACTTTTCATCTGCTATCTATTACAGAAAATCCAATAAAATAATTCTCCTTTGTTTTTATTCACAGTGTCTAGTTCTTCGGCAGAACGTCATAGCTGGCTGGTTCCTTTGATCATAAATCAGATATCTGTGTGGGTTTTTATTTATAAAACCAAACAATAAATCAAAAGAAATTAAAGATTTTTCTGATGAAATATTCCAAGTCATTTTACAGGAAGATTTAGCACAGGGACCAAAACTTTGCACGTTGAACAAGAGAAGAGACATTCTACAAATTGATGCTCAGATATTTAATTAAATACAATTTGTGATTTCTCAAGAAATAAATGGAAAGTCTGTGTATCCCATTTAGATATGATATGGAGAATTGGGTTAAACCGGGGCATTAATAAAAGAGATGTTATTAAAAGTTGTGATGCATTTTAGTGGGCCAGCAAAAGGGTTGAGTGTATTTTTATTTAAGATGCAAACTTATAAGACCAATAGACAGATCATAATTACAGACGTTACACATAAGTGTAAAGAATATTGTGAAATGCTCCTTTATAACTTTGCAGTTTTACATTTGAAGTCATCCCTCCCTTGATCAGAGATGGAAAACAAAGCTCCATTACAGCCATCCTGGTTTCTAGGTACCGTATTGCGTGTCTCAAAGCCTAAGATGTTGTGGACCCTGATTTTAAAAATCTATAGGGGAAATCAAATTATTGTCTTCAGCCATTATTGAACAAGAAACGCAATTATCCTCTCCCTATAATGATTTGATGGCACGTGGGTAGCAGATGAACATCTTGTAACCTCCAAGCTGCCTTCTTTTAGAACATGATTTTATATAATGTAGCTACTGTAAATATTTCTGACTGCAATTATGGGAATTAGAAAAAGATGCATATTTCTTGATGTTACCTATGTACGCAGCAAAAATGAAATCACTTTTACATACAATCCCCATTATTTAATATCACTGATTATCTTATGGACCCTTATCAAGCCCCCAAAAAAGTAAAAAATAAATAACTACAAGAAAAAAGTTGTACCTTGAAAGGGGTTTCCTAGAGAGGAGACTTCTGAATAATTACTGAAAGAAATAAGTGGGGACATTGCTAGAATTACTACAAATGTAGCACTTCTACAATAGGATCCCAAAACTTTCTGGGGGCCCAAAAATATTCCTATATTTACTCAATCTTTCCACCACTGAATATTTGGATGGTCACGTATGAGAACTAGTAGGTACTAGTTGTTCCTTGGAAAATTTTATGCTGAAAAGAAAGCCAAATCAGGGTAATAAGAAGGTAAATTAAATCGCTGCACAAGGTTTCTTCCCTCCATAGATATAAATGGTAAAGTTTTTAAATTACATTAGCAGAAAATTGTATGAGTATACTCAACTGAGAGTATTTGTACCATTTTTGTATCTAATAATATCAATTATGTGGGAGAAAAGGAGATAATAGAACATTTGCGCTTTTAAATCAAATTTTTCAGTTGTCCTTTTTGTTTTCTACTCCACCCTAAATGCTTTTGGTTTGACCTGAAATAATTAAATATATATATTCAATAAAATAATACTAATTAAAAAAAGAGATCTAACGGTACTGTGCCCTCATTTTAAGTAGCTTTCATAACGTATGGCCATGCCTAATAAAAGGGATAGACTCTGCTTCACCATTTAGGTTGACTGGTGTTTTAGATCTGCTCCAATTTAAATTTGCCCCTAGCTCATTAAAACATGGTAGCATGGTAACTGGTAGAATTTATACACATTGGAGAGACTAACATGTTGCTTGCTGCATTAACTATATACTTCACTAGCATCACCCCAAGTGTATTTAAATGAAGTCAATCTTGTATTGATGTGTGAAGGGAATGCCTCTTGGTGCAATTAAACTCTCATGTGAATGCAAATATTCAGAAGGCCGATTCTATGCATGGAACAACCCATGATCTCTAATGTTGCTATCTAGCTAATGTAAACAAATGCGCATACCATAAACTCTACTTGAGATCAGGAATGGATCCATTTAAAAATGAATTTAACATGCTCTGAATGGTGTGATTTTTGTCTCATTAAGTGAACCAGTTCTGCAAAGACCATTGATTACTTCCACAATACACTGGCTGTTGTTTTCAGCAGGGTTACTTAGTGACGCTGAACAGTGTGCAAACCTACCATTACAATTAAAAATAAACCCATCCAAATGCACAGTACGGAACCCTATTTCCTAAGATATTCTGAGCTTCACCCTTCACTGTCATTAGGAAGGGTTGGACATTTTGTGCCTAGTTATTGTCCTTTATTTTGTGCCATATATTGTAAATAATGTTGTCACATTCAGTAACCCTTGATTCTGGTCTTAGTACTAGAGTTTTGAGTCATCTAGACCTATTCTAGCACAGGGTGTTACATCCAAGTAACATCAGTGCATGTTTAAATATATAAAATAAGGATGAGAATATCATGCATCATTATGATTGTTTAAAGTTTTAAGTTAATAAAAAGAAAGAGCAAAAGTCAATGTTTGCATTGTGTTTTCATTTAAATGGAAGCTGAAATGTCTGAGCAGGGCCATCCCCACCAAGTAATATTTATTGTTAATTTTTTGTCCACTGCTTGTACCAGCTCTTGTGGTAATAAAGTGTATCTGGGTTAGCCTGTACCAACCCATCTACTATGGAGGTATGGAGCTACATAATACTTTGAAAGTAGCAATACCAAAACTATATATAGTGCTTTTATAAAGTTATGTCTGTGTTGTCGTGTCTGATATAATTTGTCCAAGACAGATGGCTAAATTATCATTAATTACATAATTGCCTACTGATGACTTATGCAAGAACTATATGGTCTTTTAAATAGATTAATCATTTGGGTGGCTTTACCTTGTAATTCTTGCAAATGAATACAATTTTTCTTTCTAAATATTTCTTTCTAAAATACTGAAAATCTGGGGAAAAAACATGGCGAAAAACATTGCACTTTGCTCACTGCACTTGCAGACGCACGTGTCCTAATATCTTGTATGTGTGCTCAACAACAGATGCGTGAAATATTCATAGATTCAAGGTATATTTTAACCTGCTGAAAAATTAATATGAGATTTAGATTTTAAGCAAAAACTGTAGGATGTTGTATAATAAGTTATAGTATTAAAATTCTCCAGCCAACCATCCATCATTTATTTATAATTTTAAAATAAATTGTAGCTATTATATTAGATATTTAAAAATACTTGACTTGAATACTCAGGTTGTTCATCTGAAGTTCAGCACCTAAAAGCCTGCAGTCGTAATTTCTTCCCTCAAATACTTGTAAGTGTAATATTTTCTTTTATGCTTTGCATGGTTTATTTGTTCCCTATTCAATCTTAAGTAATCAGTACCCACATCCCTTTTAATGACATTTTAATGTGCTTATAGCCTAAGAAAATGTATTGCTGACTTGGTTAGTAATCCCTTAGTCAACCCATTTTATGGTAGTAGGTTTAATTCTGGGTCCCAACAAAGCCATGGAGCAGTAACAATCATTGGCATGTGTGCCAAAATGTGCAGGCAATAATGACAGCCATGTGCTGTATTATATGATACAGTCTAAAGCTGCAATGGGCATTTTTATCTAAGGGAAGGTGCACTTTATCACTGTGCTGTCAGTAGAGAGCAGGGATGTGAGTTAGAAAAATGATATGCAAAAAAGACACATGTCCATGAGGTTCAAACTTTTCAAGTATATGAAATGCATGACAGCTAATTGATCCAGAGGAAGACAAAACCCCCCCACAACTGAGTTAATTTCAAACTTGGCATATTTTTAAGAAGGTATGTAACCAGGGCCTCTCCTGCCATGAGGGAGCAGCCAGGGGTGTCAAAAAGTCGCTCTGGTAACTTTGAGAGCCAAGTTTCCATTTTTTTTAAGATGGAAATTTGCCTCTGCAAAAGCGTTCCCTGCTCTAGCGATGCAGCCCCCCCCCCGTATCTGCTCCAACGCTAAGGGGCAGATTTATCAAGGGTCGAAGTGAAAATTTTAATTTTCGAATTTCAAATTCAAATTTTTTTAGTTTTTTATGCCCAACACTGTGAAATTGTTAAAATTTGATTCGAGATTTTTTAAAAATTTGAATTCAATTTTCGAGATTAACTATACACTGGCCCTTTAAGAACTCAAATTCAACTATTTTCCACCTTAAACCTGCCGAATTGCTTTTTAAGCCTATGGAAGATATCCTGGGATCAATTTGGAGTTGTTTGCAGCCTTCCTGACATTTAAGTTTTTTCAGAGAAAAAATGTGAATCGAGTTCAATTCGAGGTTTGCAGGTTGATCCTACTCACCCGAGTTTCAAAAATTAGATTTTTTTAAATAAATTGCAACAGGTTGAATTTGGAGTTCATGGGAGTTTTAAATAATTCAACCCTTGATAATCTGCCCATAAATGTTGAAACACTGCTGCATCCAACCCTGTCTTGAAAATATCTTATGTATCTGTCACTACATCATCCTTAGGGAGAGTATTCCACAACATTGGTGTCCTAATGTAATGAACCCTCTCTGCATCTTAAGAGGAGGCCTCCTTTTCTCTGATATATTTGGATGCCCTCATGTTCATTAGGCAATCTTTCCTCATAACTAAGACCTTTCAAACCCTTTATCAACTTGTAGCTCTTTTGGACTTTATTTCATTAATAATATCCCTTCAAAGGTTTGGAAGTATGATCCACTCCTGAAAATCATTCTCTCTTTTAATGCAGGACAATACATTGCTTGCCCTTCCTGCTATTGACTGACATTGCTTGCTACAGCTAAGTTTATTATCCACTAGAGCTCCCAGGTCCTGCTCCATTAAGGATATGTCAACGTAATTCCATTAAGACAGTGATCCCCATCCAGTGACTTGCAGGCAACATGTTGCTCACCAACTCCTTGGATATTTTTCAATTCCTCACTTGGAGGCAAGTTTTGGCTGCATAAAAACCATGTGTACTGCCAGTCCACATAAGGGGCTACTAAATGGCCAATCACAACCCTTATTTGGTATCCCCAGGGACTTTTTTCATGCTTGTGTTGCTCCCCAATTCTTTTTGAATGTGGCTCATGGGTAAAAAAGTTTGGGGACCCCTGCATTAAAGGTATAAGTGACCTGCAGATTTTTGTATTTCGAATGCATAACCTTACATTCATCAAAACTGAATCTCATCTGTTACTTTGCTGCCCACAGATCTAATCTTTTAAGATTTTAGGCCAGATTCAATTCAGTGAATCTCGTCATGGACAAGATACAATTTGTGTTAAATTCATTGTCCTGTATCTGGACGATTGGTCTTACAACCATTTGCCTACAACAGGACAATATATATATATATGTAAATCTTTTTAAAACCTGCTTTGATAAAAAGACTACTTGTTTTACACATCTCATTATTTGTTGGGGAATTTCAGCGTACAGACATGAAAAGACCCTTGTTGGAGGTGTGAAAATAAGCACGTTATCACACATTGGTAAATTTTCACCTGGAGGCCTTGTTCACACTTATAAAAACATTCTCAATTTGCTCACATAAAATGGAAAACACTCTTGATAAATTCATCTGCATTTCATCACTATGGTAACCACAGTACCCAGATGCAGCTGTATGTATTTATGCATATTATTATATATATAATAAAAATAGACAAGATTAATAAAAAAACAGTTTATGGCAGTTTATAAATTTGTTAAAACAGCTTCCCCATGAAAACAAGCAAGAAAAAGAGTAATAGTAATATAAATATCAATTGAAAGACATGGTGTTCAACTATTTGCATCTTTATTTTAATCCACAGACAATGTGGCTCCTGGTATGTACATTCAGTTATCAGTCTTTATCATATATTATTTTTGTACATCCCAACTTTACAGCATCACAGAACAGGATCAAAGCCAGTGGTCTATTATCCTAGGCTGTGGGGTTGTCCAGAACAGGACTTTAGTAGTATTTACATCCCAATGTTGTCCTATTAAATATCCCACTGTCTAGTTACCCCAATGGGGTCACCACTTAGGCACCCTGTCTCCAATTTGTTTCTTATCCCCTGTACTGATACTAGGCTATGGGGGTTATTTATCAAAGTTCGAATTTATCTCAATATTTTCTGCTACAAACTCCGATCAAATCTGCTCAGGGTTTTCACGCTTATCTATTATTATATTTTCACTCTAAAAACTTCTGGGTATTGGCCAAAACCCAGCACACATCAAAAAACATTATCTTATATGCAATCTCGACAGGTCTGAGATGCCGGATTTTCAGATTCGGACTTTTCCATCCTCAGGGTTTGATAAATTCCAAAAAATTCTGGATTTTTTAAAAGTCAGATTTTATAAAAAAAAAAAATCACAAATTTTTCGTGAATTTTGCATTTGGAGTTTAGTAAATAACTGCCTATTTGTACAGTATATACACCTATGCTGTACATACTGAATGCAAATGCAATACTGAAAAACTGAATTTGGAGAAATTATTTTCCTCCTCAAATTGAAACCATTACATACATTTTTATCACTGAATTGAACCTGGCCCATCGTATCTCCCATAATACTCTTGATTTTTATGAGTCATAAATTATATAGTGAATAAAGTACCCCCTCTTGTAAATTATAAGGATATTATAAGTTACCAAGGAGTTTCAAGACTATACAAAAACACGAGGCCGAAGGCCGAGTGTTTTTATATAAGTCATGGAACTCCAAGGTTGTAGGGATAGCTATAGTCCCAACTGGGGACTATAGCTATCCCTACACATACAGTCATATGAAAAAGTTTGGGAACCCCTCTTAATTCTTTGGAGTTTTGTGTATCATTGGCTGAGTAGCAATTTCCATTTAATATATAACATGCCTTATGGAAACAGTAGTATTTCAGCAGTGACATAAAGTTTATTGGATAAATAGAAAATATGCAATATGCAACATAACAAAATTAGACAGGTGCATAAATTTGGGCACCCTAACAGAGATATTACATAAATACTTAGTTAAGCCTCCTTTTGCAAATGTAACAGCCTCTAGATGCCTCCTATAGCCTTTGATGAGTGTCTGGATGGTGGTATTTTTGACCATTTGTCCATACAAAATCTCTCCAGTTCAGGTAAATTTGATGGCTGCTGAGCATGGACAGCCTGCTTCAAATCATCCCATAGATTTTAGATGATATTCAAGTCGGGGGACTGTAACGGCCATTCCAGAATATTGTACTACTCCCTCTGCATAAAAGTGTGTTTAGGGTGATTGTCTTGTTGGAATATCCAACCCCTGCGTAACTTCAACTTTGTGACTGATGCTTCAACATTATCCTGAAGAATTTGTTGATATTGGGTTGAATTCATCCAACCCTCGACTTTAACAGTCCCTGAACTAGCCCCACAGCCCCACAGCATGATGTCAAAAATTTGACAGTAGGTAGTAGGTGTTTTTCTTGGAATGCGGTGTTCTTCTTCCACCATGAAAAACGTTTTTTGCTATGACCAAATAACTAAATTTTTGTCTCATCAGTCCAAAGCACTTTGTTCCAAAATGACTGCGGTTTGTCTAAATGAGCTTTTGCACAAGCCACTCTGTGTTGTGGCATGAGTGCAGAAAGGCATTCATTCTCATCACCCTGCCATACAAATTGTGCTTTATTGTAGAACGATGTACAGATACAGCATCTGTAGCAAGATGTTCTTGCAGGTCTTTGGAGGTGTCTTTGGGTTGTCTGTAACCATTCTCACAATCTTCCGCATATGCCGCTCCTGCATTTTTCTTGGCCTGCCAGACCTGGGTTTTACAGCTTCTGTGCCTGTGGCCTTCCATTTCCTGATTACGTTCCTTACAGTGGAAACTGACAGTTTAAATCTCTGAGATAGCTTTTTGTAGCCTTCCCCTAAACCATGATACTGAACAATATTTGTTTTCAGATCTTTTGAGAGTTGCTTTTAGGATCCCATGCTGTCACTCTTCAGAGGAGAGTCAAACAGAAGCACAACTTGCAATTAAATACTTTTTCTCATCTCATACCTGCCTATGAAGTTCATCAGTATTGAGCAGTTACATGCATTCAAATTAGCAAAATTACCCATATTTTTGCACAGCCAGTGTTCACATTTGATTTAATTCCATACAACTGAATACTGCTTCACTAAAAATCTTTGTTCAGAAAACACCCATAATGAAAGACATATCACTGTTATCTTTTTTGTTGAAAGTGGAGTAAATTATTATGCAGGCTGAGAGGTGTTCCCAAACGTTGTCACATGACTGTACCAATGTTATCATAAGAAATTAACTGTCCTATGATTGTCTATGTGTGTTTGTAGGCCTGCAGTCCCACCTGATAATCAAGTATTATAGATATCAGTTGGTTTGTGAATTGGGCAGGTTTGGAAATTTCATCTGCCAATGGACTATGTTGGCCAGAGCTCTTTGCACAACAGATCGAAATAATTGAGGATTCTGAATAATGTACAGGGTAATAGGCATACCAGTGAACACGTTATTCCCCACCACCTGACCATATTCAATTCTGGGCACTGCATTTCCTAAACTCAAAGTGTTTTACCTAGAAGTGCAATCAACGAATATCATAGGGGAAAGGAGCAAATAGCTTTGGTGTTTTCATCTCGTTATATTTGCACATTAGCCCAATTATTTTTGCAACATTCATATTGTCATCTTTGGTGTTTATTTATAAACATAGTTGTTTGATAGTGTCAGTGCAGTTACCCTATCAAATGTTTGCTTTCACTTTCTAAAATGTAGTATTGACAACTACACGTGTTCCATTTAGCACAGTTAGTAAATGAGCCCTACATGGAATCAACATGCTGTTCAATGAATCCATTTTTATTTTGTATTTGTCAGTTTTGTCTCTGCATATTTTATCAAACATATTTATAACAAGTATAATTTAAGAAAGAAGGAGCCATCTGTTGGTTGTCATGCACCTACTGCAATATTTGTGTATTATGCAAATGTTCAATGAGAATCTTTGGAGATTTTTTTTGTAGTGGGCTGCCATCTAGTGGTAAAGGTATAAACGACATAAAAACAAATAGTATTTTATATACATTTTCTTTATATGAATATATTATTAAAGCGTCCACAGGTCTGGACTGGGATTCAAAATACAAATACACAGAGCCCCAAACATCTCTTCCATCAGCCCAATCAATAGTGACTGTCTGTGATATATTAAAGCAGCCCTCTGACTTTTGGCAGAATCCGCAGTCCGGGCCAGGGTGTCCATCAAGTTCTAAAAATTGTCTATAACTTACCACCCATTAAAGCTGCAATTTGTTTATGCAGCTTCCATCTTTATTAAAGTGTGATGTGTTGAATGTGTCTTGCAATAGCTGGTATTATTTAAATAGGCATAACAGTTTTACGGTTATTTTAGGCAAGTTGGTGTCATAATCTGCTGTAAATATTGTTGAGTTTTTTTTATGACATTTAATTATGGGCAAACAATATCAGTAATCAAATATTTTCATTGTATACGTCTAATATTTTTACTAATAATAAGTATGTTTGATAACATATTCATATAACCGATAATATAACATATGTGTGTATATGTCACACTAATGTTTTCTGGTCATATTAAATAGTGACATGAGATCTCACCCTATTGCACAAGAGTTTAGTAAACTGTGAAAATTAACTTATGTAGCTTATGTGAATGTGATAATAAGCAATAACATATATAAATTCCACATAAATTAATGCAGTCTGGTAAATTGGGACTGGCATTATTGATTTGCTGGTGTTATTTCTTTACTCAAGTCATTAACACCCCATGACGCAGTGGAGCTTACAATCTAAGTTACCCTATCATATTCATTAACGTGTGTGTGTGTATATATATATATATATATAACTGGAGTACCCAGAGGAAACCCACACAGATGTAGAGACAACATAAAAACTCTTTGTATTACTAAACAGATAATTTCACAGGAAAATTAAGCCTTAGGATAAAGAATGTATTCAACAAATTACAAGGCTCAAAATATGAGAACACGTAATGAAAAGTGCCTTATGTTACTTTTACACACATGCTTGGGTTGCCACCTGCCAAAGCTGAAGCTGGTGTTACAGATTTAATTACATATTTGTAATACCCTTAAATTCAGCCTCTGGTCCACACAAAATGGACCTTTTCTATTCCTTTTCTCTTCCCCAAGCCTCAAGCCTTCTGTGACATCCTAGCTCTGCCCTCTACATTATCTCCCCATCTCATTGTGTCCCTGTTCCCCCCCTTCTATGTCTTGGACTGCTCTCTTTTGTCACTACCCCCTGCCTGCCGGTAATGACGTTTTAAAAAACAGGTGGTAACACTAACATGTGCCCTCTGTACTGAGGGGTGCTCCTGCCCTTGTTGCAAGGTGATATCTGCTCCTGATAACATTAATATAAAATTCTGTTTAAATTAAAATGTGCAGAGAGTGTGATTGGGCATCCAGAAGGTTGCCTCAGGGTGATGGAGAGACAACATTTCCCTCACTGTCTCACAGTGGTATCCCAGAAGAATTAAACTCTACCCCGATGCCTTGGTGACTATCCTTGTTCTCTGGCTATTCTACACCGGTCTCACAGTCCTATAACAGGAATAGTCTCACACTAACAAATTAATCCTAATTCATGGGTCCTTCTCCCCGACTTCCACTCAGGTGTTTTATTTATTTCAGGGCACATCTTTTCTGAGGCCTTCTGTCTTAATCTCCCCATTAATATTCCACACTCTTCCATAAAATGGAAGCCAAAGACTGAGATACCTTATAGACTAGCAAGCTTCTTCTGACTCTTTCCAGCTTTCAAAGTGGGGGTCACTGACCCCATCTAAAAAAAAACAAATGCTTTGTGAGGTTACAAACTTAAAGTGGTGGTTCACCTTTAAAGAAGAACTAATCCCTAAAAATTAATATGGCTAAAAATGCAGTGTTTTATATAATGTCCTTATTGCACCAGCCTAAAGTTTCAGCTTCTCAATAGTAGCAATGATCCAGGACTTCAGACTTATCACAGGGGGTCACCATCTTGGAAAGTGTCTGTGACACTCACATGCTCAGTGGGCTCTGAGAAGCTGTTGAGAAGTTAAGCTTAAGGGTTGTCGCCAATTATCAAGCAGAAAATGAGGTTTGTCTGTAATATAAGCTGATGCTCCAGGGCTGATTATTAAATTCTGATGCTAGTTGCACTGGTTTCTGTGCTGACATGTAGTAATTATCTGTATTAATTACTAATCAGCCTTATATTGTGACATGTATATTCTATGTGTACTGAATATTGTGAGTGGGTCCCTAAGCTCAGTAAGTGACAGCAGCACAGAGGATGTGCAGTGACTCTGCAGAAAAGAAGATGGGGAGCTACTGGGGCATCTTTGGAGACACAGGTTCTCCTTGCTAAAGGGCTGTGGTTGCCTTGGGCTGGTGCAGAAGCATAACACATAGGGGCACATTAGCTAAGCTCGAGTGAAGGATTCGAAGTAAAAAAACTTCGAATTTCGAAGTTTTTTTGGGGTAATTTGACCATCGAACGAGCTACAATGTTAGCCTATTTGGGCCCTAGCAACCAAATTGCTAAAACTGCAAATGGAGAGCTGCTGAATAAAAAGCTAAATAACTCAAAAGCCACAAATAATAAAACATGAAAACCATTTGTGAATTGTCTCAGAATATCACTCTCTACGTCATATTAAAAGTGAACAACCCCTTTAAGGTTAATTACTGCATTAAGCTACTAAAAAAATTCTCCTTTAAATAGTTGCATCAGAAAAATAATGTAGTTAAACTAGAGTCTGTTCTGTGATGTAATGTTTGGGGTGTAAGATGAAATGATCAGCTAAGTCCATAGCTTTATGGAAATCTGTAGCCAAAACTACAATGGTTAGTATATCCACAGAATGACGTCAGAACTGTGAGAGTTGCTTGAGACTGGCTATTTATTATTTAATAGTAACCTTGGTAACTACATTCTCAGTTAGAGGCTCAGTGAGTAACACACAGGAGCAAGCCGTATACATCTCTGTTTGGAGAGAATTTAAAAATGACAGCAAGATAGAAAAATGATATGCTGATTTGGCAATCCAAACAGATTTGACCAGTAGCTTTTAAACTCATAGGCTGCAGGAACTTAGGGGAAAATTTACTAAAGGGCGAAGTGGCTAATGCTGGCGAAAATTCGCCAGCGTGACGTCATTTCGGCACTTTGCAGATTTACTAACGGTTGGCATAATTTGCCAAGGAAATAGACTCTGGCACAACTTTGTGCTCTAACGCCAGGTGAATTTTCGGTCTGACGAAAGATCGTTACTACGCAAATTCACTACGTTTTTTATTTTACTGACCGTTACCTCTATCGCCAGACTTGCCTTCGCCACCTATTGCAGACCAGGTGAAGTGCAATAGAGTAGATAGAAGTCCCAAAAAACGCTGGCGTTTTTCCTATTTAAAGGGGGATAGACTGAAAAAGATCGTAAATTATTTTTTGGGGTACCCTCCTTCTCCCCTACATTTGCAAACATATGGCACCTAAACTATACTGTGGGCACATGTGTAGGGCTTTATAACAACTTTATATAATTTTATTAAAGTTCCCTGGCCTTGTGTAATGTAATGTATTTGCTGCAGCATATATGGGCATTAAGTGCACGCCGTATGCTAATTAGCCAACGCTAGCGTAACTTCGAACTGCTGAGCATAATTTTGCTGGCGTAATTTCACCAGCGATCAGTACCCTGTGCGCAACTTCGGATCTTCGTGAATTAGCGTTGTCCAGGCGAATTTACACCTGGCGAAGTGTTGCGATGTGCGCAAAGCCAGCGATGGAGAATTTTCGCCGGTTAGTGAATTTGCCCCTTCCAAACAGCAATCACCCATTGACTACAAACCAAAAGGTAATTTGTAATCGACTAAAAAATAAAAATCAGGATAAGTAGCAACAAAGGTAAAAAGCACAGTTGCCAATTGTTCTGCATTTGCATGTTTTGAACATCGGTCCCAGGTGTTTAGGTAATTTAAAACTCTACCATTTGACTATGGCAAAGATGTATATAATGGGCCAGATTCAATTCAGTGAGAAAACCTTATCTCATGCTTTATCACGTGAAAACTCATGGATGAGATTGAATTCAAGGAGAAAAAACTTTTCTCCAAATTAAGTTCCAGTTTTTTCCCATAGACTTCAACAGAGCTTTCACATGATAAACAGTAAGATACGTTTTTCTGAATTGAATTGCATCTCAAATTGAATCTCATCCATGACTTTTCACTTTATAAACCTTTTACCTCAATGTATTGAATCTGTCCCAGTGTCTCATATCTCTCAATTGGGGCTCATTTATCAACACTGGGCAAATTTGCCCACGGACAGTTACCAATATCAAACAATCAGTGATTGGCTTTTTAAAGCGAGCTGTAGATAAATCAATGTATGCAACAATTTGATGTGTTACTGCCCATGGGCAGTGTTGATATATGACCCCCAATGTATTTTTAACTGAGGAAAATGGGCTGTACAATATAATAAACAATGTATTACAGTACAGGTATAGGATCTGTTATCCGGAAACCTGTTATCCAGAAAGCTCCGACGTACAGAAAGGCTCTCTCCCGTAGACTCAATTTTGTCAAAACATTTTTAAAAATGATTTCATTTTTCTCTGTAATAATAAAACAGCAACTTGTACATGATTCAAACTAAGATCTAATTAATTCGTATTGGAGGCAAAACCAGACTACTGGGTTTCTTTAATGTTTACATGATTTTCTAATAGACTTAAAGGGATACTGTCATGGAAAAAAAAAATTCAAAATGAACCAGTTAATAGTGCTGCTCCAGAATTCTGCTCTGAAATCCATTTCTCAAAAGAGCAAACAGATTTTTTTATATTCAATTTTAAAATCTGTCATGGAGCTAGACATTTTTCAATTTCCCAGCTGCCCCCGGTCATGTGACTTGTGCCTGCAATGCTTTCTGGCAGGCTGCTGTTTTTCCTTCTCAATGTAACTGAATGTGTCTCAGGGAGACATGGGTTTTTACTATTGAGTGTTGTTCTTAGATCTACCAGGCAGCTGTTATCCTGTGTTAGGGAGCTGTTATCTGGTTACCTTCCCATTGTTCTTTTTTTTTGGCTGCTGGGGGAAAAGGGAGGGGGTGATATCACTCTAACTTGCAGTACAGAAGTAAAGAGTGATTGAAGTTTATCAGAGCACAAGTCATATGACTTGGGGCAGCTGGGAAATTGACAATATGTCTAGCCCCATGTCAGATTTCAAAATTGAATATAAAAAAAAATCTGTTTGCTCTTTTGAGAAATGGATTTCAGTGCAGAATTCTGCTGGAGCAGCACTATTAACTGATTCATTTTGAAAAAAATTTTTTTCCCATGACAGTATCCTTTTAAGGTATGAAGTTCCCAATTATGGAAAGAACTATTATTTGGAAAACCTCAGGTCCCGAGCATTCTGGATAACAGAGCACATACCTGTATTATAAATATAATGTATGGTAGATACGTTGCCCTAATTAAGGCAAGTCTTGCATGAAGCAGCATATACCTTTTATGTATGTGCAAAAGAAAGAAATTCTATCAATCATTCCTGTAAATAACAATAATGTGCAAGGATTCAACAATCATGCAAAAAGCATAATTGAAAATTAAAAACAATACCGGAATCAAATAACCCCTTTAGATTCCAGACCAATAATGTATGGAATATATATTCTGAATTTATTTATCCTTTCAGTATCTGGGCAGCTCATCACAGTGGTAATAACAATTATGCTGAATCAATGTACTATTGAATTTTCCTGGAATTTAGCATGTTGTATGATTGTGTTCATTTGATATATACAGGAAGCATATTTGAGATAGGGACCTATAAATATGCCTCGTGCAATTTACTTGATGTGGATAGTCACACATTTTCTTATAATTAACATACAATCTGATTCCAATTCTACCAATCAATTTCAAAATGAATATATTTATCACTAGGGCCCTCATTTCCTCATGTATCGTTTATTGGTTGCTTTGTATGTAAAGCTGTTGGTTTAATTCATTGTACAGCAGTGCAGAATATATTGGGGCTTTAAACATAAGTGATAAGAATAACAATAACTGGACTTGCAGTTTAGTATGCTACCACTTGCTGGCAGCAAATCCTTTCCACAAACTGTATACAAGGGAACTGAAAAAGGACTTAAGCATATGCTACAAACAAGAATATCTGAGTATTTTATTCCAGTTTCCTTGATGGGATATTGTTTCTTTAGAACAGTTGGTTATAATATACAGGCTTCTCTTAAACTAAGGATTATATCAAATAGGGATTTTGTGGAAATGCTATTTTCTGGGAGATGGAACAGCAAAAACTAACTTGGAAAAGTCTCCATGCAATTAGTATGAGATTAAAGGTTTGCTGTTAGGAACTTCCTTAACAGCTTTTTTTCAGGTCTTCTGGTATCAAACTTCTAGAGAGAGAGATCACCACTTCCAAGGATAGGAACCAAAATATAATCCACTTCCCCCTCCTTATGCCTCCAGTGTTATTTTCTCTTATTGAATAAGTTTGTATAAAATCTGTGTGACTTTTACCTAAAGTGATGGGTTCCAACGTCACTGACTTTTTTTGGGTTCTTTGTAGCAGCAGATGGAAAGAGTGACATGTAACAGTTTCTCTGGCTGTGGCTCTGTTCTTGGTGCACTTGGCATGATGGGACTGCAGGTGCAGGTCAAAGGATGGGCCATCATTGCTTCAGAATTTCCCTGTGATGTAATTTGTTCAGGTCAATAGGGGGGCGACAATATTCCAAAATGATTTGGAAAAGAACAAGTCTTCTCAGTTCAGGAGTTTGTGTGCTCCTGTCTTTTAGTTCTAGTGCCTCAAGAATAGGGATTTACTCTTTAGTTTTTTTGATGCCAAAACATGTCAGCAAATTTCCAGTGGTAGTCAATTTGGTGTACCTCAATACATTCCTGAAAAAGATTCACTTCAAAACGGAGGCAGCGTGATTTCTATTCTCTAAGCAAGATATCAAAGACCATCACGGGATGAGTCACTATCAATTTGCAGCTTGCCCTTTCATCTGTCAACCTCTGGCAGTGGTTGTTGCTTTTGTGAAAACTCAGGGAATTCCAATCAGTTGGCTGATAGAGGCATGTTCCAGAACTCTCTTGCTCAGACATATCCAGAAGATGGTCTCCTGTATGGAAACTCAGGATGGAACATCAGCTATAAGAAATCAGATCTCATTCTGACTCCACACAAGATTGGGGTGCTCTACCTGTTTCAACATTTTTAGGTGCCCACTCCTGCTTATGGTCACTATAATCTCAAGTATACAAGATTACTGTAGCACACTGGACAAATTGTTAAGAGTTTAGACATGGTTTATTGGCTCATAAGAAAGATATACACCAAAACGGCAACTTCCTGCCTTTCAGAGGGTGTCCAGCCTATTCAATCTCCATGAGCAGGAAAAGAGTCTCATTAAGAGAAGCAGTGTTTCATCAGGGGTGGATGACTTTGGCTATAGCATGACTTCACCCATGCCAACTTGCATAGGTGGAGGACAACTCTGTAATCTAGTAGAGTACTTGGACTTATCAAGAGGCAACTTTCAACATCAATCACATGAAGCTCCTGTCTGTTTGGAGAAATGTTAAAGCTTGTAGCCACAGATAATCAAAATTTAAATTCAAATTATTTCTTTTTTTCTGCAGAAATTAAGCTGGACAGCCTGGGACATCATCATAGTGCCCTATTGGCATGTTTTTTTCTACTGAAGGAAGAGCAAATGTCCGTTCATTTGGAGTCCATGATCACCATGATCCTGTCTTCATCCAGACGACTAGGCTTGTTATTCTGTATACTGAATGCCATTTTTTGACTTTACAATGTAGTTGTGTCTATCATACAGTATTTTAGAGTAGGAAATTTAGAGCTAAGAGGATCTACTCCAGGACCTGGAAAAAGATTGTCTTACTGTTTTGAATCCCAGAAAGAGTTGGTGAAATATAGAGACTATCCATAAAGGTTCTGCATCTTCAATTTATTTCAGATTAGGTGGCATTAAGACTCCAGCCTTTTTTCGTTCATAAGAAAGAACTTGAGATCTAATATTATATTTATCCAGAACAATGAAGTTCAGAAACTATTATCAAAAGCTGAAGGTAAAACTACCCATAAAGAATTAAAGCATACTCAGCCAGTGCCATATCTATGACATGGCCTCAGAGGTCAGAGGCATCAGCAGAACAGATTTGTAAAATAGCAACTTCATTGTATATGTTTACTTAGCTGTTTGATCCTACCCATATACTGTATTTCTTAATATAGTGCTACTTACTCAAGAATTCTCAAGAGTTGTTACTAATTTTCAAGCTGCTTTAACCATAAAGTTTATACGAACGATACATAATGTGAGGTTCATGATCGCAAGCTTTTTCAAGAAAGTTCAAGCAAAAAATATAACTTTGCTCACATGGCTATTTTAGAATAGCCTGCATATTGATTATGTAATTTAGTTACTGTAAAGGTATAACTGGTTGGGAATCACACTGTGTCACTGCACTGTTGCTTGTGGGATGAAACCCCAATGCCTTATTCATAGAAAGGAAATACAGTGACTTGGTGTCCATTTATTAAACCTCAATTTCTTCTAGTCAAGGTTTTTAGTGAGGAATTTTTCATGGAAAAAAATTAGAATTTTTAGAGCTATATCATACCCCAAAGCAGATAAAAATCTGAAAATACGCCATCTCAAACCTGTCAAAGTCATGTAGAAGTCAATGGCAGATGTCCCTGAAGTTGTTTCTTGACATTGTGATACATATGTGCTGGATAATCCGAAAAATTCTGGGTTTTCATCTGATAATCTGAAAAGAGTTTTTGCACGAAAAAGTTTTCGGCAAATCAATTTTATGATACTAATTGACGTTCAATTTTGTTTGGACGTTTTGTCACTCCGATTATTGATAAATGAGTTAAAATCGTGGAAGAGAGTTAGGTCAACTTTGTTTTAGTAAATCAGCCCCATAGCTTGTGTATACACAATCAGTTGTACCTCTGACACTTGAAAATGGTAAATTTATAAAGCTCTTTCATATCGCCCAATCGTTATATTTAAACACCATTGTATATAATGGGTATCCATTTGACTCAATGGAGAACTTTAAGCAGCAAGCTAATGCTGCTGCAAACATTTGCATTAAATAATGGTGATTTTTTTTTAATTAAAACTGGAAAGGGGAGCAGTAATATATTTCAAATATAATGTACTCAACTTCAATCCCTACTAGCAACACTGGCTTAAGACCTAAATATTTCTATCGAACTGGACCAATGAGAATGTATATATGGCCAAGGCTGCAAAGGCCTCCATATGCAGCAATATAAAATAAATATCAATCAGATTCTTTTTTTGCTGGTACCATACTCCTGTCTTCCACCACAAACTTTTTCCAGATATTTCCAAACTACTGGTGATGTGGCACAACCCCAGCAGCATGGCCCAAAATGATTCCCATTTGGTCAACAGTAGAAAGACTGATTGTGAAAGCAACATGTTTAGCTCTTCCGAGCTACCCCTTGACATAAGTGCTGGTACATCCAGTTCAGGGGGTTGGAAAAAGAACACAATGAAACCTAAATTGTATATTTATAGCACTGAGCTGTTTTATATCCTTGCATTGGAAGGCTCCTTCACCTCCTTCTCTGATGGACTTAGTACACATAATTGAACAGGTGTGAAGGATGGAATCAGGCCCAGATTCTGGGCTTGGGCACTCCTAGGCTGATAGGTCCTATCGCCCCGCAGCCTTGCGAGCTCTACTCAAGTTCACGCATGTGCCTGAGCTCTGGGGATTACAACTATAGGAGTACACTTCATCACAAATCTGGGCTTGGGTCGAATATTTAATGGCCCTTTCCCATGGCACCTCACTTGCTGCAGCGGCAGACTGGTTCTTATGGAATGCCTATTGCAACTATTTACAGGGCCACAGATAGCAGTAGTGGGTCTTGGCTGCATATTTTTATGCTGGACTCACTGTATAAATGGCAGGGCAACAGAAGGGAGTGCTCAAACAATAAGCAACAGGCTTAGGGCAATGCTACTGACAGAGATTGAGAGAGTTTATAAATATATGTTACCAAGTCACTTAATCTTTGTACCCTGCAATTGCATATTCTACACTGTAACACACAATATTTATACAGCTTTGGGACCTGTTTCCAAATTAACAAATCCAGACAGGGCTTAAAAATCAATGGCACGGCAATCAGCCAATCAGCGATTGCTACATTATATCCCGTCCCCAACATCACTGACACGCCCAGACTGGCAACCACCCCTCCTTCTGACATCATATGCCCATCCCCAACATCACCAGGACTATATCCATTTTACAAAATACCGAAGAGCCAGAAGATGGTGCCCACGAGCTCCGCTGCACTTACTCGATAAATGAGTACTGTGTAAGGGGCACTTTGAGGGATACTTTACAGGGGAAGCAGGGAGGGGTCTCTCTATGGTGGTAGGTAGGGGCTTTTCTTATTGGGGTTTAGTTCTTCTTTAATACAACTAGAAAATATTTTTTTTAAAAAAAAAAATATTTTTTTTGCAATCAACATGGATTTTTGCACCTTAGTAACTACCAAGTAAAATGGGCTCCCTATTAATAATAGAAAAAAAACAAATCTGTAAAAAATTCAAAATTAAATTACTTGCTTAAATAGGAGAATGGGAATGTTGTTTCAGAGCTTTCTGCATAATGGGTCTCTGGGTTATAGATCTCATACCTGTATTGATATACCTGTTTAAACTATAAGGAAAAAATGGGTTTCAAAAAGTAAAGAATTGAAAAAAAGATTTTCTATTAATCTTGTTAAGTCCTCTAGAATGCTCTGAAGAGATGAAGATCTCCCTGGTCCAGAATAAGCAAGTATCGGCTAACTTGGTCATAGCCTACTGTGCCAGTCAGAAAATATGGCATTTGGTGTCAATGCTATAAACAGGGAAGTTAAATAAAAAGATAGGAGCTGGTATTTTTCCCAGAAATTAGCTTTTACTCATCTAGGTCAGTTACTAACAGCAACTAAAGAAAACACTTGATAGGGTATAGATGGGAGAATCTGACCTGTTTCGCTTTGCCTAACATCGATAACAACGTCGAAAAATTCACCAATGGGCAACAAAGTTTTTTTGAGGTGCTACACATTTTTTCACTCATTGGACCCTACTGACTTTTTTTATTTTTTTTTTTTGCTGCGAAACCTGGTAAAAAATTCCGCTCATCTCTAATGCAGTGCTGTTTTGTTTAGGGATAGGGTAAATGTAGGGTTTGCCTCTTACTCTGTGGTTGCTATATATTCAACTTAGTGAGTCCTGTTATATTCCTACTTTCTATTGGTTTTTTTCTCATTTCTCTCTAGTTCACATTTAGCTAGATTTAACTTAGAGAAAAGCAGCTTTTAGATGTCAAATTACTTTCTAAATTGAAAAGTCTACCATGTCTACCATCTTCTAATTGTTAAGGTCTGTAATTCAAGTAAAGCTTATTAAAGTTAATGAGAGGTAAAATTCAATTATCTGTAAGAACTTTTCAGTTTCATATGTTTCAGCTAGAAATCTTTCATTTCCTATTGCATTAAAAGGATTTTTGACTCTTTCTAGAACATTCCCAAAGAATTGTCAGAACCATAAAATGCATACACACTGTCTGTATGAGGAACCGATTACTAATAGCTCACATACTGTAGCTAATATCAGAACTAGTTAAAAGCAATACAAGTATGGTAACATGTTGACTTAGTGGGTAGCATTCCTGAGTGGCAGTATTGGGACATTACTTTAGTATGTATGCTATATCTGTGAGTTTCCTCTGGGTACTTGTTTTTCACACTCCAATAATAAACTGGCGCCTGATCGCCTAGTCAATCATAAGGAATCCTGCGCAGTTTTCCTAATTTGGAAAACCAGGCATGCAGGTTTGACCCGGGCAGCCTTTCAAAAAACCAGGCTGTCTGGGTCAAAAACAGGTTGCAACCCTTAAAGAGCAATATTTACTCACATATATATTACAGTTTGGTAAGATTCTTTAAAAGGCCACTTAATATGATATAAATAAGTTGTTGCTTAAGTATTCATTTTGAGGGTATAGTTTTCTTTAACATATTAGTATCATTTAAAATAAAGAAAAATAATATTTTTTTAAAAAAAAGTCTGCAAGTTGGCACCTGCCTCATATCCAAGGAACATCGAAAATTGCAATGACGGGGTTCTTAAGGGCATAAATTGCTATCACCCATGTATAAAACTATATATAGAGCTCTTATCCCTGAGGTAGCCTAATAATACATTCACTGATATCAAAGCTTGACTTCCACAGCTCAAAAAAGTTTTGCTTCATCTGAAAGATATTCAAGCGGCTGTTATACCAAAAATGGTCCCTAGGATATTAAGTTCCGGGGAGGACAATGGCATTGTCTAAATGCTCAAAATGTTGTATAATGTGTCATGGATGCAATTATGCTACAATTCAGGGTGAACATTTTATCTTATATTGAGGTGATAAAAATGCAGTTATTTATGCTGATACTGTGGTGTTTAATAGTAATTAAGACCCTGTTAGTAAAATAAATAGGAGCGGGGTATAGATGCTCACTTTGTCAGACATACCATTTAGGCATGGTATCAACTGACTTTCCTGATGGAGAGCAAGATACAAATTTACATACATATTTTTTTGAAGCACATGCCCAATATATGTATATATGTGTTGGCCCTAAATACCTCTCTGTATGTCAGGATTTTCTAAATGGTCAGTAAACATTCACCCAGAGTGGCATTTAGGCTAATGGCTATTGTGTTTTCCCTGCTATCATGAAAAAATTTGAAAGAAAACACAGAATGGGCTTCCTTCTGTCCTGTATTTGCATACATTGACAGGGCTGAAATCTGCCTGTCAGGGGAATGGTTTTTGCCTGAAATCTGTCTTCAGTTACAGAAGGATTCAAGTAATGTCAATACCACATAAAGAGAGACGAGGAGCTGAATCTGAGGTTTCTATGTGCCTCTTTTTCCACCTGGAAAGAAAAATACAGTTAGTACTGAGGTTCATTTATCAACAATGAGCAAATTCACTCCTTAATTCCTCCTTAACTCCTTCCTAATTCTTAGCATTCAATCACATTTTGCTTTAATGTTCTACCTGCAGCTGGCTGACAGATGCTAATAATTGATTGGTTGCTATTACAGCGGTGCGAAATATGTTGGTGCTACAGTATATAACTACATGTTAATAATAATATGGGTTACTGCCTAGATATACATTTGCCCAGTGTTGATAAATGAGCTCTTACAGTATGTCATCAACCTAAATCTCTCTCTGACTGACCTTGCTATAGAGACTTTCTTCCCATTACTTTGGTCAGCTCCAGGGGGGGGGCAGTCCCACAGTTTGGGTACAATTGCTGAACTCATCTCTAGCATTTGTGTGGGTGAGCATTTAGGGAATAGTGATCATAACATGGTCTCCTTTGAGATTCTGTTGCAGAAGCAATTCTATAAGGGAGTAACTAAAACACTAGATTTCAGAATTGCAAACTTTTGAGTATAAGGGCATCTCTGCAACATATTAAGTGGGAAATGCTTTTCACAGGTTAAACACAGAACACAAATGGGAAGTCTTTAAGATGCTGCTTAATAAATATACATGTCAGTATATTCCCCTTGTAAGCAAGGAACGTCATTGCAAAGCAAAACCTTTTTGGTTCAATAGAAGCGTTGGTGTTGAGGTGGGTAAGAAAATACGTGCTTTTAAGGCTTTCAAGTTAGTTGGGACAGCCGAATCATTTATAAGGTACAAGGAGGCCAATAAATCATGTAAAAAAAATATAAGGCAAGCTAAAATTGATATGGAAAAGGATATTGCAGCAAGTAGTAAAAAGAATCCAAAATTATTTTTTAAATATGTTAATAGTAAAAATAAATTAAGCAGGAATGGGTGGGACCTTTAATATCAGAGGGGGGTCAGCTGCTGATGAAAACAAAAAAAAAGTACAGATTCTCATATTTTTCATCCGTCTACACAAATGAGGAACCAGTTAATGAAGGTTTGCTTCTTGATAGTCCCAATTCTCGTAATACAACTAATGATGCATGGTTCACACATAAGGAAATTCAAAAGAGACTAGAACATGTTAAGATAAACAAAGGTCCGGGGCCAGATGGTATTCATCCCAGGGTACTTAGCAAGCTTAGCTGTGATTGCCAAACCTCTTTACGTAATTTTTCAGGATTCTTTGAGGACTGGCATAGTGCCAAGAGACTGGCGAATTGCTAATGTGGTGCCACTATTAAAAAAGGGATCCCGTTCTCAGCCTCAAAACTATAGGTCAGTTAGTCTGATGTCAGTGGTAGGAAAGCTTTTCGAAGGGTTAATATAGGATAAGATACTGGACTTCATAGCAAATCATAATACTATGAGTGCCGGCATGGTTTTATGCGTTATAGATTTTGCCAGACTAACTTAGACTTTGCTAAAGCATTTGATACAGTGCCACACAGAAGGTTACTGGTTAAATTAAGGAATGTTGGCCTGGAACATAGTATTTGTACCCGATTAGAGAACTGGCTAAAAGTTGGGAAACTGGGCAGCATTTAAGCAAAAGTTTCCTTAAATGAGAAGGATCTAGGAATTTTTTTGTAGATAACAGGTTGTCTAATTCTAGGCAGTGTCATTCTGTGGTTACTAAAGCAAATAAAGTTGCTGTCTTGCATAAAAAAGGGCATTGACTCAAGGGAAGAAAACATAATTATGCCTCTTTATAGGTCCCTGGTGAGGCCTCATCTGGAGTATGCAGTGCAGTTTTGGACTCCAGTCCTTAAGAGGGATATAAATGAGCTGGAGAGAGTGCAGAAACGTGCAACTAAACTGGTTAGAGGGATTGAAGACAAATTATGAGGGTAGACTGTCAAGGCTGGGGTTGTTTTCTCTGGAAAAAAGGCACTTGCGAGGGGACAAGATTACAAGGACATTAGAGGACATTATAGACAAATAGCAGGGGACCTTTTTACCCATAAAGTGGATCACCGTACCAGAAGCCACCCCTTCAGACTAGAAGAAAAGAACTTTCATTTGAAGCAATGTAGGGGGTTCTTCACAGTCAGGACAGTGAGGTTGTGGAATGCACTGCCGGGTGATGTTGTGATGGCTGATTCAGTTAATGACTTTAAGAATGGCTTGGATGATTTTTTGGACAGTCATAATATTAAAAGCTATTGTGATACTAAATTCTATAGTTAGTATAGATATTAGATATACGGTAGATATTTTTTCAATCCGGTTTAACTATGTAACTATGTACAGTAACTATGCATGTAAGAAAATAAGACTTATACCTGTGTGCTGTATCAGTTCAGCTGAGCACTGATTAGTGGCATTAGTGGGGGTTTATTCAGTTGTAGGTATGGAATATAGCAGCCTCAGTCCTACTAGGCATTAAACTTCCCGGAAACATATTTGTTTTCTTAAACAGTTGTAAAATCAGTGAAGATTATAATTCAAATTCTTATTTATTGCATGTATAGATAAAAGCACGGCCGGCAGCATACTAAAGAAACATTCTTCTGTGTATTATGGGCTGCAGCTGCTTAATTCCCTTTGTACCAGCACTAATTATCAGTTTAATTATGCATATAATGTGCATCAGAGCAGGAGATGCAGCCTGCTTTCCAATACATTTAATGCATGCCCACTAGCAGCTGAACATGGGGCTTATACCTTTAATGGCGAGTCCAGGGTTACTGTAACCTAAACATGGCTACTTGCAATGAGGATCCAAGAAAACACTGGCACTCAAAGGCAAACAAATGCAGAGTTATACCCTTGCGTATTTTATTCTGCAATGTTGCACGTTTTTTCCAGTGTTTTTTGGATCATTTGCTGAGGAGGGTGCCGATCCCTCCAACACCGTGCACCAGGCGCTGAACTGCCGAAGGCCAGGGTGTGCGAGCGGGCTACAATACTCTGCATTACTTGCAATGAAGGCCATTCCATCTTCACATTAGGGAAAGCAAAAGATCTAAGATCCCAGATTTATGATATAAAAAAATACATATCACTTTTATCAAAATGAAAAATAAGCATATAAAGGCTACATCTGGGGTATGAGTAATTCAAAAGAAAAGGAAAAAGAATGACCCAATGACCAATAGCACTGGTTAACAGAGAATCAGGATTTACTGACTGAGTTAAGTCATCTTGAAACCTGCATAATCCATCTATAAGATAGTGAACCTGAGTCGGTTTAGCTTCCTCTCCTAATTTACTATTATAACTTTGCTTATTTTTGGACATTTATTTTAACTATTTAGTATTAGGTTATGTTTTCTTTTGAATTATTTATATGCTTCTTGGCACTGCACACCACTAATTTGTTTTTCTGTATTCCATCCAATGGAAGGTGGTACCAACAGTACAGTCTAGAGCAAAGGTCCCCAACCTTTTTAACCAATGAGCCACATTCAACTGTAAAAATATTTGCGGAACAACACAAGCATGACAAATGTTCCTGAGTGGTGCATAAGGGCTGTGATTGGCCATTTGGTTGCCCCTATGTGGACTGTCAGCCTACAGGAGACTCTGTTTGGCAATACACTTGGTTTCTGATGCAACTAAAACTTGCCAAGCCAGGAATTAAAAAATAAGCACCTGCTTTGAGGCCACTGGGAGCAACATCCAAGGGGTTGGTAAGCAAAATGTTGTTTACAAGCCACTGGTCTAGAGCAACAGAGGGTCCAGAGTAAAGCAAATGGGGTTGCTAAAGGGATATACATATAAAAATGATGCTTAATAAAATATAATTTGGACCAATGCTACAATATATTTTTTCATCTTATGATAACAGTGGGAGAGATACTTTCAATCTATCAATCTTAGGATGGAGCTCAGTGCTGCTCTTTCTGGCTCTTCTGGCCTCTCTTACACTCCTGAAGTGTACTATTACAGTTATAGCCCTTTCTAAATACCTAATTTGTGGGGTGATTGTTCCCTTATTTACACTAAAGGTATTATTCCTTCAGGGCATTTTTTTTTACCAGGGTCTTATTGTCCCAAGCTTCCCAACATCCACCATATTCAGCAGGGGAGGCAAAAGAGGAAGAGCCATGTTATCCCAGTTACTATTTAAAGGAGACATAGGAAATAAGTGAAACCCCCCTAATATTGTAGGCAATGAATAATATGTGGTGTTGGTTTTACTTAGGGCTAAAACATTTTTATATTATCTTTAAAAATAGCCCCTGTATAGGGGCTCCCCATAAATCTGCTATAGTTGTTGTCATTGTTTCAAATGATGGGTTGGCATGTTCTAACAGTCCCTACGAGAAGCATAGTAGGAGGTGGGTAGCCAATCACAGCCCTGCAGTCACAAAAAAGTTAGTATAGGTATATGTATATATAATTTGTGTGAAAGTAGGGAGGGGTGTGTATATGGATCCTGGGTTTTCATTTGGAGGGGTTGAACTTGATGGACTTTGTCTTTTTTCAACCCAATTTAACTATGTAACTAACTATGTAAACAAAGACAGGCTTCAGTTCCCTATCTTGTCAGCCTAGCTGCTGATTCCTATCCTGAAGTGCAGTAAATTGAGCACCTCCGGCAAAACTGCACAGCCTGGGAAAGCAGGTAGCAGGAAGTAGAACAGATCAACTGGACTAGTAAGGTTTTGCAGAAAAGTTCAATAAATCAACCCAAAACACTACTTTTTAAAGCACCTTCCTTCTATATTTAAAATAGTATAATGTACTAACACATTCTTGGTTTTCACACAATGGGCCAGATTCAGTCCAGTTCAATTTCGAGGAGAAAAACTTTTCTCCAAATTAAGTTCCAGTTTTTTTGGCCCAGATTCAGTTCAGTGAGAAAAATCTCATGGTTTATAACATGGAACTCATGGAGGAGAATAAAACATTTCTCAAAATTCAGTTCCAGTTTTTTTTCCGATAGACTTCAATAGACTTGAACTTCAATGTGATGAACAGTGAGATTCATTTTTCTGAATTGAATGGCATCTCAAATTGAATCTTGTCCATAAGTTTTCACATGATAAACCTTTTCTCATTGAATTAAATCTGGCCCAAAATGTCTCCTTTAAACAGGATATGAAAATACCCTCCAATCGGGGGAAAGCGATGCCACCTAGGGGCACAGGTCAAAAAGTAACCAACTAATGTAGACCATAACAAGGTGCTCTTTAATTCAACTGCAACATCAAAAATGTTGGTAAAAACTTTTAGGGAATGGAACTGGTACTATTCATTATAAACCAATTAAACATCATGTAGTTAACAAAGAAGGTCAATCTTGCACCTAAGCAGCAGCTGGAACAAAGCTGAGAACACCAGTGAGTGAGTGAGTGAGTGAGTGAAAGAGAGAGAGAGTGAGTGAGTAAGTGAGTGAGAGAGAGAGTGAGTGAGTGAGGGGGACTGTTGCTGCTTGCTGTATTGACTTTGAATCTGGCAATAAAAATGAATTTGTTCCTGTCCTTATTAACATATTTGCTGTAGTTTTCTTCACACTGTGAAGTTTGTATAGAACAACATGTTTGGATCAATCAAGATCCTTTATCTCGTTACAGAAGAAATGTGAGCAGCTTTTTAAAACCTTCACCACCCCATCAAGCCATGTTAAGCCACATATAATGGGCTATAATCTTGCTGCCAAATTCCAGCATCAGGTATGCAGAAGGGTGGATAATTATGCTGCTCATATTCTATGCAATAGTCCCAAAACTGATTAATACTGCATATATCATTCGAAACATACCTCCATTACATGTATTTTGCCTTTTATTTAATAACTAGCATAGCAGACATTCAATGCCATTTTTATGCTTATTTTTTTTATTTTCTGATTTATTTTAATTTGCTTGTTCTGTTAAAGGCTCCAAACTGTGCCACTGCTTCACAGGTTTAATATGCTGCTCCTATTTTCTTTTCCTGATACCACCAGTCGGTAATGCGCTATTTCCACCCTGGCTGCATTTAATTTATGGAAAACATAAACGTAGGGTTTTTTTGAGCGTTACTAATGTCGCCGAGATTGGTTTAACCTCAAGGTGCTAGACAGGCTAATTTAGTTAGTGTTCTTATATTTTAGGCATTTACTACACTGTGTAGCGAGGAAGGCAAAATAATAGAATTGAATACAGACACTGTGTTGCCCTGAACTGCTACTCGATTTAACCGTCTGCTTATTTTAAAGTAGACACATGATCAGTGTCTAGCCTGGAAATATTTGTAAATTATATTAGGTATTATTTCTGGCCAACTGGTATATTTTGGTCTAACCTGGAGCTAGGGGTGATTAAAGCTTAAAGGAACTGCATAATTGATTTAGCCTGATTTCATAGACTTTCTCATATTTGTGGTAGACAGTGATAAGTGGCAATGCTAAATACCTTGCAGAGGGGTACAGCAGGGGTCTGGACATGGGAAACTTAAGGTAGATATGAATTCCTTGTGCTGTTAGAGAATTTGCAGGCATGCATGGAATCTGTGCTATGACTAGCTATAGAGGCAGTGAATGTAATTAGACCCTGCAGCTTTCCAGGAGCTCAGTCTGAAGTAGAAAGGGGGCAGTGTGTACAAGGAAATTTCATCTTGTCGTTGATTTGTGCCCAATGCTGCTGTCCCTCACCATCCTCCTCACTACTTTTACTTTCCCCCACCCTCTCTACTTCTTTTTGCTGAAGCATAGGGGAGCCAGTAAAGATTAAATGTGCTTTCTACAAGGCAGTCACTTCATGCTGCTAATGTCTATGGGGCCCTTTTTTGTATGCAGAAGAAGGAAGAAAGCCAGGAAGAAAGAGTGGGTGAGGGAAATAAAAGAAAGTGAAAGGATCTGGGGAGAAATACCAGGTGGGAAGAAAACATCTCTAGTGGATGAAGAAGAGGTAAGAAAATTACTAATTTTAAGAGTCAGGGATGCAGAGAAAAAAAACAAGGAATCATATACGACTGTAGAACTTGGTGTCCCTGTATAATTCTATTTTCTGTGCAGATTTATGTATCCACTGCAGGCTATAATTGCTTTCAGCTGCAGAAAGGAAAATGGCATGGAAAGGACCATAATACTCGGAAAGCTTGCAATCTCAGTTAACAGCTTTCACCATTGTGCTGCTGTTGCTACTTCTGTCTGTTTATTATAGAAAGCCTGCATTTGATTTCTTCAGCTGGCTATTTCAGATTTTTCTTTCACTCAGGATTTCAAAGGATTTTCAGCATGAAGACCCCTGGGCCCCTGGGAGTAAGAAGACCTGGGATCTGCAGCCTTGTCTGTAGTATAATGAGAAGCGGGGGGCTGCTCGTTGTAGGAAATGCAGTGTAAAGTCTCGCCACACTGCAAACATACATGGAGGTGGCCCAACAGACTGGCAATCACTCTGTTGCATGCTTTAAGGGCATGGGGGTTGCTAGCAAGAATATAGGTGTCTGCAAACAGTGGGTGGGGAGTTGCACCGCTCTTGAACCCTTCCCCCTTCTGTTCCTTTTTGAGTTTAGTGGATACCAGATGACAGACTGGAGCTTGGTTTGATCATTTCTCTTGACATTCAGCCAAGAAGCAGAGAGGCCCCAGTATCCTAGATATAAAGAAGTACATGTATTTGTAATATATACATTCCTAAATATACATATATATTTTTTTAAAAGTCAGTTTTATTTAAAAAAAGAAAATATAGTATACAAAATTAGCCCTGACACTTTTCATTGTTCGCATTACCGACTAGTGCTAAATGCAGCCGATGAAGAATGGAATCCCTCATGTCATAATGGTGAGTTGGAATTTGATTTTGAACAACCTTATGTTGTTCTAATATAAATATTTCCTACTCATGAATTTTGCCGAGACCTCTATGAATAAAGCAGTAGTCTATCTGGTTTGTGTATACCCTTTTGAATTTTGTACGGCATAAAAAAGGGGGTTTGCTGTTTTGCGTGTTGATGTCACAATTGTGAGAATATGAAAACCTGTGTATTAATAATGCTGGCACGGCTTTGTTTTTGTAATGCCATTCGAGTTTTACCCGCTCACTGCCAGGAGGGGGGAAACAATGCACTGCATAGGAAAACGTTTCTAGGTATTCTATGCTGGGAATGGTGAAATGTCATTATATATCTCTGTATTTTACTTCTCCTGGCTGGTGCATTCGGTAGCTTTGCACCCCTCTCAATCCCTGAGACCCTAACTTGTGATGTTTAGCTTTAAAAATCCACGGGTTAGGCTCTTGGGAGCTGTGAGTTGTGCCCTTGCAACTAATATAGAGTACAGTGAATGCAATTAGCAAACTTTATTTGGAACAATGGTAGAATTAAGGTTCTATATTTGGTTTGTTTTTTTTTTTTGAAGTCAGAAGAAATACAGATCACAATGTGGAAGGTTCTCCATGATAAAAAAAAAAGTGCTGTGCGCAAACGCCATGCGACTTCCATTCACTTGTCCTGGACTTTTGCTGAGCCCCACCTCTTTTGATGCAAACAAGCAATAGGATGAATGTGAAAAAATGTTCAAAAATGAGGCTACATGTGTGTGCATAGACACAGGCTGCAGTGACTGGCTGCCGGGGAATACACTTTACCTCTTTTTTTTTCTAATTTATCCTTTTCTTTGAGAGCAGCGCAGAGTACCCTGGGGCGTAGCACAAACAGCTCGGTACATTGCTGCCTGACCTCATAGCATCTCTTCTGAATTCCCAGCATGCCTCACACCTCTAGTTTCAAACTCAAACAATTTCATTGAGACTGCATACCCGTTATTGAATGCTTTGTCTTCTGCTGCTTTGTATATTGCTTACTTTTGTATAAATCAGCATTCAATATGGAACGTCTTTAATGCAGCTGAATACAGTCAGACATGAGAGATGATATTTGAATACATCAATTAACTTTTATCTTCTGCATCTAAAGGAAACAGTCTGTGACATCACAGTGCATGCTGATGAAAGTGTAAGGCCTATTGTACTGCATATAAAGGTATACTGTTTGATAGAAAATACCTGTACAGGTATAGGACCTGTTATCCAGAATTCTCCGGACCTGGAGTTTTCTGGATAAGGAGTCTTGCTTGGATTTCCATACCTTAAGTCTACTAGAAAATTATTTAAATATTAATTAAACCCAATAGGATTGTTAGGTGTTCAATAAAGATTACTTAGTTGGGGCAAAGTACAAGTACAATGAGATGGCCTTCCCATAATTTAAGCTTTCTGGATAATGGGTTTCCATGTAATGGCTCCATACCTCTAAAAGCACATTGCCCTAGTATTCTTCCTCTTTCAGAAGATTCAGAGGCAGTTACTCCAAATTAGAGTATATTATACTGTATAACACCAAACAACTGCACTGCAAGAAGACACAGGTAATCTGGGGGTTCCTTCACAGCTCAAAGGATGTTTGTTTACTAACAACAGCAATATGGTTATCATTACCAATACCAAATGGCGTGTCTTTCCCCACCAATAACACAGTCACAACATTCCTCAGTATATAAAGATGGCACAGTTTGAATGTGGGCTAATGAGTAAGGTTAAAGGTTTCTTGAACATGATGGTGCATTTTGCATTTGCATTGTGCAAATATCATTCTTGTCCATATTATTAATAATATTTTCACAATTATGGATTTTTTGCATTACTGGATGGATTAAAAGGCATATAATAAATGGAAACGCTGACAAAATCATATTGCACATTAGTGGATTTACATTTCACACCATTTGCAATACTGAAAAAAAACAAAGATAATAATTTTCACGAGGAGTGTATTTTTTCAGTGCATTGGTCCATTGTGCATTTTGTATAAATCAGACATGTGCAGGTATACTTATGCCAACCCAAACATCCTCTATCACTTTCAGTGGAGGTTCCATATATCTACAATGCTGGTAGGTGGTTAATTTAGGATGTCAGGGAAGCTGGCACCTGATAGTAGGGAAGTTTAAAACACAACTTGAATTGGCTTTTATAGCCCTATGGGCTGAAATACATTAGTAGAAGTTATTTACGCATGTCAGTTCTCTTTTAAGTTAGGAGTGACATGATAATTCAATGGTTTTAAAAAATGTTTTGACAATAGGACTGGAAGAAAAACATTGGGTGGGGTGAGGTTAGAAGTTTCAAGTTTATGGTCATGAGATCTTCTTTAAGAGGGATGTTGATACAAGATGCTCAAGAGTGGAATGTAGGTGTTGGCTTGGAAAATATGTGTAAATTGGAAAAGGGAGGATAACATATGTCATAAAAGACTTTGAAAATAAGAGAAGAAATAGAATGTATTACTAAAAAGCATGAGGCAGCAGTGTTCTGATATGCATAAATGCATAACTTAGAAATCATTATATGTGTAGATTTCATCTTAAGCATATTTTAAAGGTGTTGGGTACTTTAAATGTTGGAAAGGTCTATGAGGTCTATGAAAGGTACATGTGATATGAACATGAACATACATTGGTGCCCAAGCCCTATGGTGGATCTCAGGTGTAACCATGCATAAGACATAGAGCCTGACTTGTATCTGTAAGACTTTGCATACAGACACAGAACTATTGGTCTCTTGGGAGTCAATTAAGTGGGGAGCGTGGGTGCAGATGCTGTCAATTTGCCTTAAGCAAAGATGCCAAAATCATTGTATTCTTAAGGTACTTTCTAAAGATGACCATTTAGAAAGGCAGCTAAAAAGCAATTATTATATCATCTTTTTTGATAACCTGATAATAGTACAACATAATATGCAATGATAGTGATGAGCAAATCTGTTCCAAGTTGCTTCACCAAAAATTTGCGAAACTGCAAAAGTCAATGGGCATTTCTTGCAGTGACAGCGCACAATACACTGGAGTGGATAGGGGTTTTCTGCTGCAAAACTTGGAGAAAAAAGTTGCTCAGTATAGGAACAAGATAGCTATTTTAAACTGGTCAAATATTAAACCTGCAACATGAACATTGCATTATTAAATTTAGTGAAGAATTTAATGCGGCCGTAATGTTAAACAGAGGTTCACTGTTTATATACATTATTTTATGTGCATTAGTTAAAGGGGAACGTAACCTCCCTATTGATTTTTAGCTTTTACCACCAGTGCACAGGACCTCCTGTCTCCTCTATGACCCCATCATCCTACTTCTGTTCCTATGTACCATGACAGTGATCAGCAAGCAGGAGTGCAAGCACTGGGCTAGAACTATATGTTGGCTTCTATTGTGCATGCTCCTGGCCAACATTTGCTGCCATGGAGCCTTGGAAAACAGCCAAAACCAGTAGTTTTGGAACTGATAGAGGGGAACTTGTGGCCTGTGGGGGTGATGTGTTGGGGAGACAGCAGAAGGAGCTTGCTCAGGGAGTAATGTATTTCCTTTCATGCTTCTAAATCTTTTTTTTATTTTTCAGTCTCTGGTTGTGGCAAATTATCAGTAAAGGCTTTCCCACCTAAATCAGAGAATAACCAGGCCTTTTTTAAAAAAATATTAGCAATATTCATCTTGACATGTTTTCTGCCAGCACAACAGCACATACAAACACACAAATGTCTATAGTACTTCTGTTTGTATATTACAGTGTTCCTTTTCCTTTTACAGGTTTACCTTGAAAAAGCATTATATGCATCTTAAAGATAAAAATGTAATCTTAATGCATAAATAAATAACTTTCTGGGCTTGGTGGGTCCCTTACAAATTAAATTTTGTTGCCTGAGGCAGAGGAAGATTAAGAAACTTGCACAAAAAGTGAGGCACAGGAAGACATGCCATGTTAATAACTATATGCAAAAATGTAGAAACACCCAGAAATACAATTTTCAACACAGATTTGTATGCTAACCATCCGTTGAGTCAGTGTTACACAGTGTTCTTTCATCATGTCTCACTATGATTTCCTTTCATACACATCAATGCTCTTGTTTAGATTCATTGAAATGTATGGTTTTGGTGCAAATTTCATGTAACTCTGGTATATGTGCTTTTATAAACAGCCTTTACATTGGAGAAGGTCAGTGCTAGTTAAACTTTGCAGCATTATAAATAGGTCATATTACTCCAAAATATGCAAGTTATTTTCAGTGTAAAACCCCCATTTCACATCCCCTGATTTTAAGTTTTCCCTCATTTTACAGTGTTGTTTTGTGGTCCCACCTATATATTATGTATAATACCTTTCCCTGATTTTACATTTTCCTGGATTTTACACCATTTTTTTCTGGTCCCCTGAAAAACATAAAACGAGGGTTCTACTGTATACCCTTTTAGACACATGCACTAAAGGGACTTCTACAAGCCTTCGCAGAAATGACACAGGTTTTTACTCACTTTACCAGTACTATGGCCAACGTGAAACCCTTTTCATCATAAATATAATCAATACAATTTATTATTAAACATGTAATCATTTCAAATGTGATTTTTGGTCACCTGTTAAATAGGAAAAGGAATACATTAAAAATTCAAGGGGCAAGTTTAACTGAAGCATAGATTGACAAAGCATATTTTTGGTTTATTCGTGTCAGTTTATCTCCACTAGAGATACACTGTACTGGTTTTACTCACTTAGCATAAATATACAACTGTAACCCAATATATTTCAGCTGCCCAGCTCACCTTTAACATTGCATGCAAATAACACATTGAAAATGTATATAGTTTATCCCCTTACTATCTCTATAGTGCCAGGTTAGCGTTATTTATCAACAATTCACTTTATACACATAGCATCAGCACCATTTGCATTGTTCTGAGCAGCTAATTTGATGGGCTTAGTAGGCCTCAGATAGGGGCTACTAATATATATATATATATATATATATGATGTTATGCAATCAACAAGATTCTAATCTTTGCAAATAAACAGCATGTGGCAGAAAACTACCTTAAATACTTAAATATTGCCCCATATTTGCATTTGCAGTGTTATACTCACCCCACTATTGGGCCCACACAGGCACAGTAACAATTCTGCCAATATTATGCCATGTTTGCCACTTCCTTTGTACACACACTAAATTGGTTTGTTATTCTTTGTGCAATTAATTGTTGTGTTAAGAAGTGATTTCCCATTCTTGATACTTTTCTTTGAAAACTTTAATATTGCTTTCTTTTATCATATTATTATTGCAGACAACAACACAGGGAAATTATTTTCAGAAATCTCTTACAAAACAGGTCTTAGACATTAAAGCATATTTTAAAGGATCTATCTTTTCTAAAGTGTCTCCTGCAATAAGATTCTGAATAGAAATAAAATATATCTTACAGGTTAATTAATACACACAACATGCCTTTGTACCCTTATTAATACTGTTTGTTGCTTGATATCTTAATATGCTACTGTAACTCCTAGTTCAGATTCAGTTCAAATAGAAAGCTTTTCTTCAGATTCATTTTCAGATTTTCCAATAGACTTGCAAGAGATGCATTTTTCTGATCAAATTGAATCAGTGTATGGTACAATGTGTGGTCACCTTCCAACGCTTTTTTCGCTTTAGTTGTTTTTACGTATTTCACCAGAAATGTGTTTTTGTATCAGTTTTTCATTTGTTATTTCTTTCTAAGGCAGCATCGGGTGGGGAGGGGGGTCACCAAATCTGTAAACTTGGCTAAATTGTTACATTAGTTAATACATTTCTTATCTTTGTCCCTGCTGAGTTTCATTACAGGCAGCTGTTAGAATTGATACAATAGTTGCTAATACTCCACAGATGCTGCTGAGAAATGTATCAACTAAATATAGCAAATTGTAACAGTTCAGAGTCTGCAACTGAATTACCGAACATTGAACTTTTAACTTCAGTTTTGGATAAATTGTAAAAAAACATAAAACATGGAAAGCAATTGGAAAAAAACTTTTTCTGGAGAACAATGTGAAAAAATGTGCATGGAAAGTGAACAACCCCCTTTAATTGCTTTATCACATAGCCTTCCCCCAAAAAAGACATTAAATATATTAAACAACAATACTTGCAGTTACTGTACCCCCTTGCCCAGACTGCGGCTTTCTTTGGGCCCTTGAGTACTTTACAGGCAGGTAGATAATCATTTCATCAATAAAGCACTAGTGCACTGTTTCTGCTTGTTTTCCCATAAAGAACACTTGCACTAGGATTCTTGTTAGTCTGTGCCAGTGACACATTTAATATATGGTGTATTGGTTCTTTCTTTGGCACAATGACATTTGAAGATGTTGTTTGAGGAAAACATTTATTTAGAAGGAACTTTTCTGCAAAATCCTAGCAACTGCCTTATTTAGTCATAAGGAATGCTTTGTATTTAACAAGACAGGTCTGCCTCAGCATTTTTTCTTTGTTTTAGAATTCTTTCCTGACAGCTGAGATAGATGTGTCTCTGTGTTGTGGATAAAAAAAAAACTCCCTACATCACCCCAAATGTGGCAGGTTTTTTTGACACATGCAATAATTTTGACACATTTTCTCAAGATTTTTCTTGTAGTTTTTGTTCTATTGATTTGTGTTTTAAAAATTATTTTTTGCTACCTGTTATTTTATATTTTTGTTACCTGTTGCTGTGCAATGTAAGTTCAGCCTGTCACAGAGGAAGCATAAATGTAACATAGAGGTGTCAACAGAAAACTAAGGGATTAAACCTTTAGCACTTTCCCTGGGGCTCTTGCTAGCTATTAATATTAGTGCATTCCTATATACTGTATCAGGGAAATTAATCTGATAATAAGTGGTAAGAGGGCATTCCAGTGAATCTGATGACATTTGTCTTTAGTCTAAGCAATGTACTGACTGAGTTTATATTTTTTAAGGGCTCATCCCTACCATATAAAAATTAGGGGACTGATACATGGTATCCTCGTTTACTGTGCATTCCCCTAAGGTTTGGTCACTAAAGAGGCCCTCAATCTTTGGAGGGAGTAATTCTTCCTTTTCTGGGTCAAAGCCTGATCCCTAGGCCACTAGTTGGCTTTGTGACAGAGGATTTTGCCAGAGACTCTCCTAAGTAGAAGGGAGTCAACTGTAGAGCATATCCTTAGTACAGGATTAGTAAGGGGCAGCTAGATCCTGTTACAGGTCTCCCTAAGAGAGATAGCCAGGTTTAAAGCTACCTAGATTAGCAGCTCTTTGCTTCATAAAGGAGTATAGAATGGGTAAGATTCCCATGAACATTGTGGCCCAGTCAGGGAACCAGTGACAGGTTACAGGGATTAGATAGATTCCCTCCTAGGTTCCACTTAAGAGGTGTCTCCCGAGGAAGCAAGAGAAGCTCCAAGTGGACTATATGATACTCCTCTCTCGAGCTCTGTTGGAGGGATCACTCTGCTAATGGTCCTTATGTACTGACTACTCAATGACTGTGCCCTATACTGCTATCATATTCTCCTTTGTGAATTTGTTTTGATAAATCAGTTCTGTTAAATGTTCCACGAACCACTGGCGCCCATTCTTTGGAAATTCTACAGTTTACAGTGCATTGTACCCTGCCCCCAGACTGTTGCAAGGGCTCAAACCCTGAGAATAATAGCTCTCATCCAGAGCAGATATAGGGGTAAAACTAATAGTGAGAGTAACCGTGCCGCTCCATTTACAATAGCCTTACACAGTTATGAGACCTATTATCCAGAATGCTCAGGACCAGGGGTTTTCTGGATAAGGGATCCTTCTATAATTTGGATCTTCATACCTTAAGTCTACTAGAAAAACATTGAAATGCGAATTTTGCTTCCTGTACTGATTAATTATATCTTAGTTGGATCAAGTACAAGCTACTGTTTTCATATTACAGAGAAAGGGAAATCATTTTCCAAAATTTAAGTTATATCATTAAAATGGAGTCAATGGGAGATGGCCTTCCCATAAAATGCAACTTTTCTGGATAACAGGTTTCCAGCACTGTCACTGTAATGATATTACGCAATGAAGTCTGAAGGTCTAAATTGTTTAGGGAAGAGTATCAGCTATATTACTTTGGGATCTTCTGAGGAATGTACCCCATTAGTTTTCTTTGTTGTTATATTATTTATTTAATTGTTCTTAGCCCAAATTATTCATGATGGGATAAATAAACCTAAATGTGTCCCACCTACAGACAATTTTAAATCATTTTCACTATTGGTCTTTAGAGTGAAGTTCGATATTGGGCCATAGGGTTTGGTAGTAAACTACTCATATCTAAGTCATTGAAATAAGAGGAGCTCTACACAGAACATGTCTCCTGAACTCAGGTAAGCCTTGGAGCATAGAGTGAAATAATGGACTTGGACATCTGTTGTCTGGAACTGTAGCTCACAGACACTGAAAAGACTACTTTGATCTGGCTATAAGCAGGGAAATGATGATCACTTGATAAGGTTATAACAAGATGATCTGGACTATCAACTGCCCTTTTCCCAAATAGCTACTTATGGAGAAGCATCCACTGCTAGCAGGAAGCAGTATATGATACTTTTTATACAGCAGTTAATATTACCAATATAAAAGAAACATAATAGTATGAATACTCTCTTACCAGAGCTTTGAGCTTGACCCATAATATGGGTGGTTGTTCAAACATTTAACTTAATAGACAAATTGTCATTCCATACCTAGTTGTCAACAAAAGCACTGGGGAATAATGTTGTCAAATGTGTTCCCTTTGATTTTCTAATTAAGCATGTAATTATGCTAGGAGGACAAGGTTCACAAAGATAATGGTGCCATATCATTATTATTATTATTACCTATCTATCTACAGAAAAGTATTAAGATTCTCTGTGACTGTTGGCTATTCTTGCCATCTGGTATTTATTTGTAAGCCTTCAACACAACCGCATCACCTTGTAGACAGCAGAGGCACAGATCATGTTGATTTACTCACTGAAAGCTTTGGCTTTTATATTTGTTTATGGCTTTCAAAAATTTAGATTTACATACAGAAATCTTTTTATAACAAACAATTATCGATCAAGGACTTTGAATCACGCACATAGGCGGGGAAAATAAGGTGAAGGAATAGGGCATGTACAGGTATAGAAGTATATTAAAGAAAATTTGGGTGCAGATTTATTAAGGTTTAGAATTTTTGATTTTTTTTATGGTCAAACTCTCAAATTTGAATTGTGAATTATCCAAACTTGATTCGAGCTTCAATTCAAATTCCGAGATTTATCATACTTTCGCCCCTTAAGAACTCAAATTCGACTATTCGCCACCTAAAACCTACATAGTTCATGTATAAGTCAATGGGAGGGGTCCAGGGACCAATTTGGACATATTTGTAGCCTTGAATCGAGTTTAGTCTAATTTGGTTCGAATTTGATTCGAGTTTTCGAATCTGTAAAATTAGTGTGAGTTTTAGATATTCAATATTTTTATTAAATAATTTCGTGTATATTCAAATTTAAAGGAGTTTAAAAAAACTCACATGAATTCAAAATTCAACCTGTGATAAATCTGCCTCTAGATGTACAGAAAATACAATTAAGTGGCTGTTTTTTTAATTGTATTCTTTTTACCTAGCAATAATGATACAGGGAGACCCATTTATCAACACTCTCATTTTAGGGGGTTTAGAGGTTCTTAAAAGTGCTATTAAACTCCATTTCTCTACAATCAAGAATGTAATTTATTAAATGTTCAGAATTTAAAAAGCATGAACGAAAAAAAGCTGCACAACCTGCAAAAAATTACAAATACCTGTAAAACCTCTGAAAATAGACCAATAGGATCTGCGCAGCACTCACTGACTTCTATAGGACTTACACTGCTTTTACTTGCCAAAGTTTTGTATTAGAGTTTTTTTGTGGTTTTTTTACATTTTTTTTAAAAAAAATTGAGTTTCAGAATTAAAAAAATAAAATTTGTGAAAAAAAATTATTTGAATGATAGTAAATAGGCCCCCATTCTGTAGAGTGGTGTAGGGCAAAGAAAACAACTTTGATTTTATTATAAATAGTCCTCTTTGTATTCTGATGGGTTTCTTTTAAATTTGTGCCACTAATACTGTATATGGCTTATTAAAAACCCAAAATGCCATACACAGTAATGAGTAAGTCATTTATCAAACTAAAACTCTCAAAGCATATGACTCTTTACTATGCTGGTTTAGCCACTTGAGACACTGGTTCATTAAAGCCTAAAAACAATCAACAGAAAAAAGTGGGGACAACGATTAACTATATTAAATACAGTATAAATATTTATTTTGCAAAATACCCTGTTTTATGTACAGTAGTACCCCCATTTTACATTTTGAGGGGACCAGAACGAAATGGTGTAAAATCCAGGAAAATGTAGAATAAGGGAAATGTATTATGCATACTACAGTATATGTAAAATGAGGGAAACCTTAAAATCAGGGGATGTAAAATGGGGGGTTCTATTGTATTTCATTTTGTTGGAAACATAGAATGACTTAATCCTTACTTGTAAATAAATATGTATTTCTCCATTGCTAGAAGAACTGCATAAGTGCTTTCTTTTGGAGCCAGACAGATATTAGGTTCTGTTTCAAATAAAAAGAACTCAGCAGAAAGGCTGCAACATAGATACAAAACCCACCATTAGTGTTAACAAGCAGATCTTTGAGGCAGTGCTTTGGTTATCTGTTTAACAATGTATGTCTCAGCAAGCAGTAAAAACAGTGTGAAGATGGGCAGAATATTGATATTGTCTGGAATCAGGCAAAGCTGTTAATGCTGTACCTACATTCCTTTATTTTATACCCTTTTTTCTGCCTTCTTGATCAAGTGAAATAACAAAGGAGCTTTGTGAATTACTGTTGATGTCTTCTTATCAAACCCACTTGCTGTCTATATACACTATATACAGTGTGTGTATATATATATATATATATATATATATATATATATAATATACAGAAAAAGACATCTGTTCTTCCCTGAAATAACAAGAGAATAGTATGCAAGTATGTATGTAGAGAATAACAGACATCATACAAACAGGTATTTTGATTAAAACAAACACGTACAATGCTAAAACAGGTCTGCGAATAACAGCCATAGAAACAGAGGATACCTAGCAACCAACAGCTACTCTCAATTTGCAGTGTTAGCAAACTGAAGAGCTTTGTTTTTAGTTGCATGAATAATCTCAGCATGTTTCAGGGTTGCATACCATAGCTCTGTAGGAAAATAGATTTAAAAATAAATAAATAAAATATTTTTATTACAAAATTGGAGGTGCAGAGGTTGTCTGGTGTTTTAATACTATAGTTCAGAGCAGGATAAAGCACTGGCCATATTGTTAGCTTAGCCTGCTTATTACTCTGCACTAGATTAGATGGGGTGAACGGAGCTGTAGCTTTGCCAAAATATGCCCAGCAGGTCCCTTTCCTGTCCATGCATTTAATCTGTGAGAAATCTTGCATGAAAAGTGTCATTTGCATTGGATGAAAATAAGTGCCCTCCATAAGCCGTTTGGCTCTACTGAGGATTTCGAAGGAAAAAAAAACCTTAGCTATAATGTCTGTCTGTGTAAGAGTAGGATATGATGTTACTGTGACCTATCACACTGCCACTATGAGCACCATATTATGAGTACCACAGCTAAATATATTTTAAGAAACACTATCCAAGAAAACTTGGCTTGTGCACATACATTGGCTACGACTCGACTGTGCAGGTTTGGTCATTAGAGTGTCCACTGGAGGCTTAAAGGAAGAATGCCCAGGGACTTGGACCCTTTGTATATGGTACTAAAAAGCATAAGGTATAGGATCTACCATCCAAATTGCTCAGGACTGTGAGAATCTTTCTGTACTTTGGATCTCCATGCCTTAACTCTTAAAAAACATTTAAAGATTAAACAAACCACCACCAATATGGAATGATTAGACTTACCGTATATACCCAAGTATAAGCCGAGTTTTTCAGCATCCAAAATGTGCTGAAAAAGTCTACCTCGGCTTATACTCGGGTCACTTGGGGAGAGACTGCAATATCCCACAATGCCCTCTGTTGGTTAAATGAAAGAATAACAGTGCGCCCTCTGTTGGTTATATGAAAGAATAACAGTGACTGCAATATCACACAGCGCCATCTGTTGGTTGTATGAAAGAATAACAGTGCGCCCTCTGTTGGTTATATGAAAGATTAACAGTGACTGCAATATCACACAGCACCATCTGTTGGTTGTATGAAAGAATAACAGTGCGCCCTCTGTTGGTTATATGAAAGAATAACAGTGACTGCAATATCACACAGCGCCATCTGTTGGTTATATTAAAGAATAACAGTGACTGCAATATCACACACCACCCTCTGTTGGTTATATGAAAGAATAACAGTGACTGCAATATCACACAGCACCCTCTGTTGGTTATATGAAAGAATAACAGTGACTGCAATATCACACAGCGCCATCTGTTGGTTATATGGAAGAATAACAGTGACTGCAATATCACACAGTGCCCTCTGTTGGTTATACGAAAGTGACAGTGATGGCAATATCAAACAGCACCCTCTGCACATGGTAGTGGGACAATGCACACAGTAATCCGTTTGGCAATTCTCTGTCACCATCAACTTTGCAAAGAAGTCCGGTTGATCGCTGGGGGGGGTCGCTTTGGCAGAATGTGCGCTGCTGGGAGACAGGGCTGTAGTTGTGTCTAGGCTTATACTAGAGTCAATAAGTTTTCCAGTTTTTGTAGGTAAAATTAGGTACCTCGGCTTATACGCGGGTCGGCTTATACTCGAGTATATACGGTAGTAAGGATCAAGCACAATGTAGTGTTTTATTATTACAGAAAAAAAGAAATCATTTTTAAAAATTAGAATTATTTGCCTAATATGGAGTGGGATATGGGATATTGTCATCCCATTAGCCATAACTTTCTGGATAACAGGATTCCGGATAACAGATCCCATACCTGACTGATCAGAGTTACTGAAGTTAAGGAATACATTATGTCAATTATGTCAGACAGGAATTTTGGACTCAAGTCTATTAATTGAAATGTTAAAATCCAACAATTGTTTACCCACTGTCAATTTAAAATGACAAAGGATAATGTGTTTCTGCAGGCTGGTGACTGGTTTTCATGCAGTATTTGCAGTCTATTGGCTACCCAAGGGATACTTTTCTATAGCATGTGTGGTTTTAGTAATACCTGGACTTTCACGTTTGCCTCCTCTAGTTTCAGTGATGTCATTAAATGCAGATTGTTCACCTTTAAATAAACCTTTAGTATGATGTACAGGGTCATGTTCTGAATATGTTTTTATTATTTTTGGTTTTTGAGTTATTTAGCTTTTTATTCAGCAGTTCTCCAGTTCTATAGTTTCAGTAACCTGGTTGATAGGGTCCAAATTGCCCTAGCAATCATGCATTGATAAGAATAAGAAACTGAAGAAGGCCTGAATCGAAATATGAGTAAAGAAAAGTAGCAATAACAATACATTTGTAGCCTTAAAGAGCATTTGTTTTTTTAGATTGGATCAGTGACCCCCATTTGAAAACTGGAAAGAGTCAGCAGTCAGATAATTGAAAAAAAACTACTAAAAAGATTAACAATGAAGACAATTCAAAAGTTGCTTCGATTTAGCCACTCTATAACACAGTAAAAGTTAACTTATAAAGGGATACTGTCATGGGAAAAAAGTTGGAGTGATATCATACCCTCCCTCCCCCCCCCAGCAGCCAAACAAAAGAACAATGGGAAGGTAACCAGATAACAGCTCCCTAACACAAGATAACAGCTGCCTGGTAGATCTAAGAACAACACTCAATAGTAAAAACCCATGTCCCACTGAGACACATTCAGTTACATTGAGAAGGAAAAACAGCAGCCTGCCAGAAAGCATTTTTCTACTAAAGTGCAGGCACAAGTCACATGACCAGGGGCAGCTGGGAAATTGACAAAATGTCTAGCCCCATGTCAGATTTCAAAATTGAATTTAAAAAATCTGTTTGCTCTTTTGAAAATTGGATTTCAGTGCAGAATTCTGCTGGAGTAGCACTATTAACTGATGCGTTTTGAAAAAAACATGTTTTCCAATGACAGGATGCCTTTAAAGGTGAACCACCCCTTTAATTAGATTAGATGAGTTAATTAATTAGATGAGTGGTAACCACAAATCATTATTTAGCAGAGGAAGGGGCCCCTTTAACACATGTGTACAGCAATATTGAACATTATTGATTTTGATATCTTAAGTCACATGCATATATTGGGTTAAGTGGTAACCACAAATTCTTAAAAAGCACAGGTCCATTTTATCTGCAGGAATGTTTTTATGGGTTGTGGGTATTTTCGATAAGCTTCAACAAATATATAATATTTTAAGGTTGGTAATATACAGTATATGTTTGTTTATGTGGAAGCCTTGAGTTCAGCCTGCACCCTGCGCAATGACTACTCCCTCAGTAAGGAAAAGGAAAGAACGTTCCAAGTTTGCTATATTTGAAGGGCCATAACACCAAATGAAAAAAAAAAGTTCAATATTTATTTACAACTAGGGGGATGCGTAATATTTGCCACAGTTCTACTCCTATAACTGTTTTACTTGGCATTTTGTAATGGCTGCAATGCATATTTCCCACTATGGGAAGAAATCTCAGCCACACCGAAGTGTAGAGATTTCTCTGCAGATTTACACTTTACTTTCTGTTTCTGTTGCTGTGTGGCAGCACCTTTATTTTTAAGTAGAGAATATAAATCTTTGTAATTATTCTCTGATTCTGTCTTTTTTCACATTTCTTAGCATGTGTATTTATATTGATATATTATAACTATTCTAGTTCCCCCACGACACTAAAACAGATGGATACAATTCACTTTCCTGCCACAGAAAGAACATGACATAAATACCAATAAAGCTATGAAAGCCCCCTACTTCCTTGGAGACTTTTTTCTGCCTTTGCTATCTTTGGCAGGTTACTTTTTCTTTTTAGATTCTGCTTTCTCGACGGAGGCTCCTGCAAGGGTACTCACTTGGGACTCTGCCCAGTTTGAAAGCTAAGGACAACATGTGCTTGGCTGGCTGGCTGGTTTTGCTGTTTGAATCAGGGAGAGTCATAAGGACAGAGGAAGGGGTAATATTTATTCAGTTTGCTGATTAGTTTTCCCTTTTTATTTTTTTTCTTGCAGATTACATCTTGCTTTTTAAATACAATTTAGATTTTTGCAGTCTGTTGTAGCTGAGGGCAGGTAAGGAATTAACTAGTGTATTTCATATACTGCTGTCTAAATCCTGACTCCTGTAGTTGTTTGGTAGTAACGTCTCTCCCTTGGCTGTAACTTCCTATAGGGCTTACATGAGTGTTCAGCTTTGACACTAGTAGCATTGTGCAAGTGCACTATAAGCATGGTTGCTAGCGTAATTTGGACCCTAGCAACCTGATAACTAAAAATTACAAGCTGCTGAATAAAAAGCTAAATAATGCAAAGACCACAAATAATAAAACATGAAAACCAATTGCATATTGTCTCAAAATACCACTCTCTACATCATACTAGAAGTTAACTTGAAGGAGAGCAACCCCATTAAAATGATATTACAAAGACCAATTATGGATTTTAAAAACAATTAACATTGTATTTAACTTTCATTGAAACAGGGGAACCCACTCCCCCATATGCTGTGATCATATCAAGTAGCCAGGTAAAGGCAAGACAGTGCTTATTGAATAATACCATAAAAAATGAAGACTAATTGCAAATTGTCTCAGAATATCACTCTATATATCATACTCAGAGTTAATGAAGGTGAACAATGGCATGTGTTATGCTGTCACATGGAAACAAAAAAAAAACATATATCTGTCATATATTCTATATATTCTATCATGGGTTACACAAACAAAACAATGTGTCAGCCAACTAATATAATGCATTTGTGTAGGTGTCAGTAGCAAAATACTCTTACTAAATTATTTGGTTAGTCATAACGCACAGTTTCTATTCGCTAGACAACATACGAGAAATTGTTTTCATGTAAGAAGTGGGATATGCTGAAAAAACTGTTTTTTGTTTGTAGATGACTGTTACACATCTGTTATGCTGCCATAACAGGGAACCTACTGTAGGAAAGAGAGATTTAGGTACCGGTAAGCATGTATGTTAGTTTTCACTTACACACAACACAACAGCAACCACCTTGGATCCCAGTTAGCATTTCTATATACACAACAGCACAAGGTACATACAGCATCAAACAGCTCTAAACCAGCAATAACCAATTTCTTGGGGCAAAGTGATACAAATCACAGTACAAATAAAATGCTGGCTTTTAAAATAGGTGACCAGTAAATGCTGATATGGGTTACTATTCCGGATCAAATGTTGTGTCTAATAATACATTACAACTATATTATCAGCCAATGCCATTTATCATGTTGTCTGTACCTTAGATATCTAAGGTATAGGATCTGTTATCCAGAATGCTTGAGACCTGGGGTTTTTCAGATAATGAATCTTTATGTAATTTGGATCTTCATAAAGGAAAACTATACCCCCCAAACAATGCAGGTCTCTATAAAAAGATATTTCATTGAACAGCTCATATGTTAAACCCTGCTTCATGTAAATAAACCATTTTCATAATAATATACTTTTCTAGTAGTATGTGCCATTGGGTAATCATAAATAGAAAATTGCCATTTTAAAAATTAAGGCGTACCCCCTGGGATTGTACGATTCACTGTACTCACAAACATACAAACAAACTATACTTGTTAGGTCACATGAGCCAATTAACAGACAGAGTCGTGTCTTTTGCTTTCACACTTCTTCCTGTTACAGTTAGAGCTGCGGTATTTCTGGTCAGGTGATCTCTGAGGCAGCACACAGACCATCACAAAATGGTGGTTCAAGGCAAGAGATGTAAAAGGGCAATATTTATTTAAATATATATTCCAGTTTAGTAAGATTCTTTAATATGCCACTTAAATTGATATAAACTGTGGCTTAATTATTAATTTTGGGGGCACAGTTTTCCTTTAAGTGCTAGAAGTGTTCAGGCAGAGTCAGACAGGCAAGGGTCAACACAAGGAGCCATAGAACAAAAGCACTGTTATGTGGCTCCAGCAGTAAAGTAGACCTAAGAACTGGCAAGGGTTTAATGCAAGTTTAGCAATAGGAGTATACTGTATGTGCAAAATCAGGAATACAAACAGAAATAGGTAGGCTTCAACACAAAGGAAGACAATAACTATAGCATGCTTTTGTAGGACAGAGGTAAGGACAGAAGGCTACAGAGTACCAGGTCACAGCTTCAAACCCAGCAGGGGAACTAGCATGTAATGATATGTTTTAATGTTAAACTCAATACTTAAGGACTTCTTTATTATTATTAGGTGAGGGTTGACATCATGTATATAGTTGTAGAAAAATGAGGCTGTGTTCTTTGTGCATTGATTGCTTTTTTCCCCATGCTCAGGATATTTTTTTCTACAATCATGTTTTTTCAAGAAAAGAAGAGCCTGCCAGGTTTTAGGCTATCTTCTTATTTTCTAAAGCAACGAGATTATGGGGGAAAAAAATCAAAGCATAGGAGGGGGAAAAAAGCAATTGATGCAACAAAACAAGATTATGATGTATTTTTACATCAACATACCCGATCCCAATCCTCAAGTAATAATAAATCATCCCCTGAAGTATGCGCCTAATATGATTCCTTGGAGATGTCTTCATCATTTACATGTTTGCAACTGTAAACTTCAGCATGGTTAGTAGGGTAGGGATCAGGTGCTGTAGCCAGGGACTGCCAAACAGGAAGACCCTTGTGTAAGTCACTACTGTCAAGCTTGTTCATTTTATTAAAGAGGCATTATATATGCAAAGTGCATGGTGTGTGCTTGTATTCTAGTTATGGTGAATATGTAGCTAATTAGTGTAGTAGGAATTCTGAAATATACATTCAAGAATTTCCACTTATTAAATTCATACAGGGAGTAATTATGCAGAATTAAAATTCAGCAGAGAACTTAGGATGTTACATAATAAAATAATGCATTCATAACATGTAGATGTAGAACATGTATCTCTTTTTTGTTTTTTTGCTCATTCAGTTGTGCTTTTGTAATAACAGGGTAGACCGTTTTATCTGTATATTTGTCACATAATACTGTATGAATACATTTTATACAGCTCATGCACAAGTCTTTAAGTAGGTTTTTAGGTTGAGTAGTTTTTTTTTCTCTATTGAGCAAAATTGAGCATTTATGTTTTATTTTTAAAAAACGTCATATGGTAAAAATTCTGATATACTTGGCCAACAATTTTTGTGTTTTCAGTGTTAATGGGAAGTAATAAAGCTGTGATGGATAAAAAAATGGTAGATGTATTCTATTTACTGAACCATATAGCTACGGTGTAAAAGTTTTAAGGTGCCATGTAGACCTACACTACTAATATACTTTAATGCATTAAACCAATATGGATAGGGTAGGTCCAAAAGCATGTTGTTGATCATCTCAGACTCTAGCCCTGCCTTGTCTCCACTGCCTGATAACAGGTAGATACTATATAGTTGGTGATGTCTGCTTGGCATGAACCTTTATCATTCCGTGGTTTCTATGAGGTTTAGACATTTATGGAACTGGATCTCTGCAGAGCCTTTGTTAAAAATATTGAGATATATTTGTAGCAGTTATAGTGACCTTGGTGTCTCAGAGCTGTCTAAGCCCTTCAGAATTTAGGTTACAGCAGATCTAAAAAAAAAAATTAATTTTTTTTAAAATTTCTTTTAATTGCTTTTTTTTTCTAAAATGTTATTTTTTTCGCCAGGAGGAAAATTAAAATTATGGACATCATTCTAAAACTGCAACAATAGTTCAAATTCAAATTTCATAAAATTTAATTGTCAAGAGAAGGATGAGATCCCCCATTGTATTTGCAGCCCATTGTATTTGTAACCCATTTCTGATGAGACCATATGTCTGTCAAGCTTTCTGTTACCCTTTTCTTAACCAACAAAGTTAAAAACAATAATTTTACATCTCTCCTAAACCAGCCCAAGCCTGGAAAAACGTTGCTGTACTCATTTGGTCCTTCTCAAATAGTCTCTATAAATAGAGAATTCACACAAAAGCTGACACTCATTGGTTGATAGTATGAGCAGTTATGCAGTCACAGTTCACTACAGTGTTCAACAAAACTGTGTGTCTGAGGAAATAACTCTAGGTTCACTTTAAAAAGGGGTAGCATTTTATTATTGTGGAGACCTATGGTTCTCTCAAGCAATAATGCTTATTATTATAGGCATTAACCAGTGAAATAGAGGCACATAGAATTTATTTTGGGTAAACATAAGAACTCATTCTACTTATATGAATACCACAGTGACCTCGTGTGGTATGTGCAGCTTAGGACCCAGCCACGTATCCATGAATTGGGATTTAATATACATATACACATACTTGCACACAAGCACTGTCATAGTATATGTTGTGTTGATTTCAACCATTTCAATTTGTTACAAGTCCCCCATTCCAGGCACTCTTCTATTAGTACATTTAGATATTTTTAATTTGATGAAGTTGTATTTAGTCATAGTTTTTGATCTGAACTTGGCATTGGTATGTCATTCACTAGTCACCAGTTCTAATCCTAATATACCAACAAATGTTAATCATAACTCATAACCATAATAATGTTGGCCTTTAGCAAAGATTGCAACGTTTAATTGAATAGGACCTTATGTGTAGCTATGATAAAATGGCCACCTTCAATTTTAGTATTGGGCAACATTTCCCTTTTCTAGTTCAATTATCCATAAAATAATAATATTTTTATACTGTATATTAACAAAGAAAATTAGAGTAACACAAAACATGTCCATTTATTTTGCTATTCTATATACCGTACACTGTGAATTATATTTGAATTTGATATGAACCAGTAAAACAAAGCGTAGCCATTGTGTACCCTATGAATGTGTGCAGTGCATTGTTTCCTTGGCTCAGCAGCAGATTTGAATGAACTGTCTTTATGCCTTCCTAAGGCTCAGAATTTTGTTTTGCCAGACTTTAGCTTAGTGAATATGAATGAAATCACGCATCTGTCCATATTGACTTTTTTTTCCTTGCATGTGGCTGGTCGATGGATAAAACTGATTGGCTAGCATGATTAGAAATACAGTGATAATAACACAAAGGAGACAAAGCTTGTCACCTCTCTGATTTGTCCATTATGTTTCTGTGTATGCTGCAAAGGCTGGTCCTTGCCTCTCTGCTTTCTAAAAGAAACAGCAGCAAGCAAAGCTTTGGTGAAATGAATAACATAATTGGCAGTTGGTTCAATCAGTACATGTCTAGACTGGCTGAGACATCAATTAAAGGGGACCCTCTTTTAAAAAGAGAGAAAACAGGATGGTCCTTATTGATACTGATCATTCCATGTGTAAATCCAGAGTTCCAGCAGGAAAAAGAGGTTGTGATTTTCAGGATAATGTCTTAGATAGAATTCAGTTGCTTTCACTACTAGTGGGTTCACTGAGGACACAGGTTGTTTTCGTCAAATATTTTTCTTGCTGAGCCTCTCTGCTTGAATTGAGCACTGAAAACCTTTTAGCCAGAAACAAAGAAAGATAAACATCTTTTACTTACTAAAGCAAAGAAAATATATACAAATAGCCTTTCCATCCTGTTCTAGAAATACATATTATATTAAACATCCATCATTTGCCTTAATTGAATACAATTTAGGAGGAAAAATCTTGAAGTTATATGTAATTTTCCTAATTATTTTTTTCATAGAAATTTAAAAAATTAAGGAATTGACCTTTTTAAAAGCTGGCCATAGATGTGCAGATTAGGCTATATCGGACAAACGCGCATCTGTTCCAATCTTCCAACCTACAACTAACCAATCAGATTAAAATAAAGTAATAAAGAGAACAAATCACACGATCCTCGGGCCATTAAGTGACAGACAAGAATTGTACCAAAGTTATGTCCCAAAAATAGTAGTGACAGTCTCCCTTTGATATCATCAAATATGCAACACATACAGAGATCTTATCGTTGGCTGATATAAATATTTTAACCTGTCCCATTGACTGAACGTCCGATCACCATGGTATGGAAAATGTCAGGACACTTCACACAGTCTGAAAATCATACAAATCTTTGTTTTGTACAATGGTATCTTTGTATCTATGGCCAGCTTACCTTATTTCTCTTTAGCTTCTAAGCAGCAAGCAAGTCTTTCCTGATGTTCATTGTTATGTGAACTATAAGGGCCTACATGATGACCAGCCACCCAATCAGTGGCTTGGCCAGTCAGGAGCTGAACTGTAACTGACTGAGCTCAACTTCACATTGTTCTGATGGATCATCCTACAGGTTGATACCTGTAAGACTCATTTACAAATACAGGTATAGGATCCATTATCCGGAAACCCGTTATCCAGAATGCTCAGAATTACTGAAAGCCTGTCTCCCATAGACTCCATTGTAATCAAATAATTGGTAACTATTTTACATACACTTAATTGTTACTTGCACAAATTCAAGCTCCTTAACTCTTACATAAAGCACCAATGCATATACTCTCAATTTTAGTTATATTACCTTTTTGTGCAAAGTGTTGTGCAGGAAAACTAGTTGCAAGTATTGCATTAGATTTGAAATCTTGGGAATTGAATTATGATATCAGTTTCCTCCTTGAATTAAATTTATGGATGTTATTAGCTGAATAATAATAAATATATTTTTCCAAATACTCTGCATTTGAGGGTGAAAAACTTTATGCAAATACAATTAAGCTAGATTCAGTTCAATTTACTTTTTGAAGTGCAATGATCAGCAAGACTATTTCTCCCCAAATACCAGAGTCAAAAGTGGTATCCTTGTCCCATGAATAGAAATTTAAAAAATTGAGTGAGACAGGAGTGTCTACTATAGCCACTTTTATTTCTTTAACTAATGGAAGTTTAATAATAAGCTATAGCATAAAATACTGGCATAAAAGTGTGCGAAAGAACATAAGACAATGACAGTTGCCCAAAGAACATAGAAAAATCTACAGTACAAACATACCGACTGGAGTGATAGTTATAGAATTTAAAGTGATACTGACACTAAAAAATAACTTTCAAAATATTAAATTTGTCTGCTTTTGTACGTTTGTTACTTGAAGTTCTTAAACCTGATTGATTTACCAACCTGACTGTCCCAACTCAGTCTAAATTAGAGTTTCTACTCCTGCACAAATATGGCAGTCCCCTCAGAGAAACATGGGGGATCAGATAGGTAACGTAAAGTCATCAGTAAATACTTTTATGGCAAAATTATAAATAGCATGCAAACACAATGTTATGATAGATGTAAAAAAAGGTTTATATTTCAGGTGTCACAATCTCTTTAACTAAACTGGAGGGATAGAGGAGTCTAAGATTATCTTTGTTTGGTAGATTTTTATCCATTTCAACTATAATTATAAAAAAAACAGATTTTACTCCTGGCCTGGACCCACAAATATTTAAAGGTGGCAACCAGTTGATTGTAGATCTATGAGGAAAAAAATATGCTCCAGGTAAATTAAATATTATCCTTGACAGTAATTCAGTATAGGCAAAAATCCTAGAGATGAGTGGAGATATTTCCAAGACTTTATTAATAAACCAAAATACAGAAGACAATAACACTCCAATCAGGCTCGAGGAATATGTCGAGTCTAAGAGAAATATAGAGCAGAATAGCATATGTATATATTAAAAAATTTCAAAAGAAAACATGCAAATGGGTACAATTAATTTTATTCAAAAATTTTATTTCAAAAAAGGGGTAATAAAACTTAATTTGGACCTTCTTATGATATGTGGGATCTATGTGTTACAATCTGACACTGCAGAGAAGCAATCAGATGGGAGTCTGTATACTGGATAACCCACCGTAAATATATAAATGCAGAATTTAATAGAGACAAAAACAAAACAGAAACTGATGCAAGGTGAAAAATATTAACTAATATAATCGGCAGGCAGAAACAGAGTCCTGGTCAGGCAACATATAAAAATGTCCAAGAACATGAAAGAAAGAAGAAAGGTCAAAACCAGGAAATCCACAGAGACAGGACAAGGAGGGAACAGGAGTGCAGGAACAAGGCTAGGATCTTGAAGGAAGGAAGGAAGTGACTCAAGAACTTGGGACCAGATGAGATCTCAGGAACACTAATTTTAGAAGGGCTAGATCTTTGTCTGTAGGCTTAATGACCAAGCAAGGAGCAATGGTCAGGGACAGGCTTATAAAGGGTCTTACTTGTGATGATCTACACATGAACCTAATAAGGTGGGTGGAAAAAAGTGCAGACAGAAAGAATACAAGCAGTGTACAAGGGGAACCAGTCATGACCAGCCCTAAATGTCTCCAGTGACTGGGATCGTAAATAGACAGTCCCAAAAATTCAAGCATCAGAGTTCAAATCCCAGTTGGTCCTGACACTATGTCATTGAGCCTACAAGAACAAAATACAAGCTATGTTCTTACTTAAGTCATAGCACCTTGATCTCCTCAGACCCACTTATAAAGCAATTATTTCAGCAAATAACATAAAATGGATGGTGTAAGAGATTAGGTCTGATGAAGAACCTTACAGCGTTCAGAACAATAACAATAAAAATGATTATAGTATTTTGAATCTCTGGATATCATGATTAGGTGATGAGCATAAATTTCAGCAGATTTTAAAGACTATAGTACAATAATTCTTTGAATTGTTTAACAGCGAGTTGGTGAAGTCTAGGTAGTTTAGAAATAAGAGTAAGGGCTGGATTGTTGTATTAAATATAACATTTCACATAAGGTAGATCCAGATTAGGGGCTTTATATGGTCAATGGTTATCTTCTCATGATACCTACATTGTTAAGCCAGTTAAAAGTAAAGTAAAAAATAATATTAGTTGCAATGTGGGAAAACACCCAACTAGAATTGCAGATGAAATGTTTTTATTTTTTCTTCCTTTTCTTTTTTATTCTTCATAGACAAATTTTTGTGTATGCATTGTATTTATGCTTTCCCATCCCTCATTATTTCTGTATCCCTGTATTTAAAATAAAGTGATGGCAGTCTCTTAATATGACTGCTGTGCAGTAGAGCTTATGTGTAAATATAGCAGAAAATCTGATTGCAAAACATCATCATTTATCCACAATACAGTGTTTACTCGGAATGCAAAAATAATTGTGGGCACCAGCTAAATTCGTCCTTCACAATTTGTGGTCAATGCATTAATATGGATGCAAATTAGCAATCTTTTCGGAAAATCTCAAGCCAGTTGTGGTTACACTTTTTGTCTGCTTTTGTGTTTGAATGGAATTGCTTTGGAGAACAGCACAACAGCGTTAGCAAACAATTCACATTCTGTGTTCTATGCAAAGTGCAGAGAAGTAGGAATGGACACAAGTACCTTCTTTGTACCTTGTATTATGAAACGATTATCTAAAAACGGTTCTATGGCAGACTGATGATGTAAATGGACAGAGGAGCTGGTTTACCAATAAGCAACAATCCTCTCCCTCTAGCATTTTGCTCAAGTTTTGAATTGATGTTACTTTATGTTGTATTTGGCATTAGTTTCCCTAAGCTACTAGGCCATTTATAAAACACTCAATAGAAAAGAAAGCATTTCATTAAGGCCAACTAGTCCAGTCACTGATCATCTTGAGAGCTTCCCCATTTCTCAAAGCTGCAATGCTTTCTGGCTTTCTAGCTTTTTGTAAATAAAAATCATTGTAATATATATATTGTTGTAATAATTAATAATAATCAAGAGATCACTAAAGCAAAATCTTATTAGATATGAGGATTATTTAAAAATATTTCTTAGAATTTCTTTAGGATACAGTAGCATTTTACATTTTTTAGGGGACAAGAAAGACACTGTGAAAAATTTAAAAATCTGTGTAAAATCAAAGAAAATTAAGATCAGGAGACATGAAATAAGGTTTCACTGTATTTGTATTTGCTCTGTTTCAGACATCTCTGATCAAAACTGTAAAGGTTTCTACCATTTTTTTTATCAACCAGTAGGTCCAGAATTTATTTTAATTTTAGATGCCTGTTCGGGTCCACAGACTAAACTAAGCCACGGCCACTCCTGGCAAGGTGAGAACCTTTCACAGACAGTCTAAGAAACACCAAATTTGAAGGCCTGGATCATTACTACTATAGAGGTGGTGAACCTTTAGGCTAGTTCAATATATAGAATATGGCATTTCTAGCCATGTTCATTTTTAGGGTTTAGTTCTTCTTTAAGCTGCTGATTCAGGTCATTTAGAACAATTTATCTGCACATGAAAGGGGACCTCTGATAGCCCCTTTTCCTGCAATTGTAATCCAGTTGTTTGGTCCTAGGGCTAACTATTGGATTGAGCCTATCGCCCATTTTATTTGGGCATATAGGGGGAGATCCACTCATATGGTGACCTCACCAAAAGAGTTGATCTTATAGTGTGTGTCCAGCATTACTCTCACCATCAAATTTGCCACAGTGATCTCCAAACAACATGTTTATAATAAAGAGTTACTAAACTTGCGTTGTTTTATGGGGTTAATGAACGTAAGCCAACACACTCAATTGTGAGCACATTTGGATAGTGAGCGTTGTGGGCACTGTAATGACATCACTAAAGGAGATATTGTTACACATCCCTGTAAAGGAACAAAACACCACACAAAAGGATTTCATACTTGTAAGTCCTTTAATGTAATTTATTGCATTAAATGTCCATGCGGATTAGCCTACATAGGTCAAACAAGTAGACAGATCAAAACACGATTAAACGAACATAAATCCACGATTCGGAACTTCCAACCGGCAGAGGAGGATAAAAATTCTTCCAGCAAATCTAAAAAAATATGAAACCACATTAGCCAAACATTTTTATGAAAATAAACATAAGACATCACAATTACGTTGGCAATTTTTAGAGAAAGTGGAAGTTAAGAGTGGACAGAATGTAAAACAAAAATTGTTACAACGTGAAAGTTACTGGATTTGGCTGCTTCATATGCAAGTACCAAAGGGACTTAATGAAGACTTCAATTTAACTTGCTATTTATAATACAGTACTCTCTACTTTGCAGGTAACAACTGAATTGAATTTTCTGCAGTAGGTAATAGCCTATAATTTTGTATTTGGTAATATTTTATATGATTGATAAAATTCAAATTGCAAGTTATCATTTTTTCGTTCACCATATTGGACTCTTTTTTTTGGTAAATTTTGGACTGGTGTGTACTATTTAATTTTTGTATTTTTTGTACTTTTTGTAATTTTGTTTACACGATGGGAGGGCCTAGCAGGCTATTTAAGGAATGTATAGACTGTCTGCAACATCACCTGACGAAGGGGCGTGCCCCCAAAACGTTGTGCATCATTTGACGTAATAAACACATAAGGGGTTAACCCCTTTTTGCTGATGATCCTGTGTGCCTATTCCTCCTTTCGTTTTCGCACCTTTGGATAGTACCACTTTCCAGGGCACCTTGACACACAATGCCTAGGAAACAACCAACGATATGGATCTTTATGTTGTCGATTTCAAAAGCACTTGTGTTTCCAAAATTACCCCAGCACCCAGTTAATGTTCAATGGAGCAAAATGTAGCATCTGCTTGCATGTCATCAAGATAAGCTTGCTGAAATAAACAAATTGATAAGACAAAAGTTACTCTTAAACAAACCTCCATTTTCAATATATGAGCACATTCTGAATATAAAAGAGGATTAGAAAACAATGATAATAAAAAAAATGTTTTAACTCTTCTTAAGATATTCTTTATAATGTGTTTATTTGTTAATCTTGCTCTTGCATAACTGTGTTTTATATTAGAGTATTGGCACCTGTATAAAGCCTTCCCACACCATCTTTTCCCACTGATTAATACAAAAGAGCAACTTAATCGTAATTTGCCCTTTTCAACACTCCCATTGTTTCATAATTCAAGCAATACATGCTAATTGGTGATGCTAAAAATGACCCAACCAGTCAAAGTCATTATCATAATTTACCTCTTCCTCATCACAATAAATGTGTTCCTTGCTGATTTAAACGTTTGAAATCTGTACGGTAGCCGAAAACGATTTCACAGCCACTCAGCGCACACAAAAGGGACTCTTATTATCTTTTATCTCTAGAAGTTAAATTCCCTGCATGTAATGCATTCAAAATATAGCATGTAATTCTTTTTTTTTTCCACAAGCACAAAATCAGGGATTAGACTCAATGAAAAGGAGTAAAGACATGGAAACAGTACTTACCATTTAGTTAAATGGGAATTACAATTTAAATTTCAAAAGGCTTCACACAATGAACTAGAAGCATTCATACTTTTCTCACACACATAATTTGCTGCAATGTTCTGACCTTGTAGACACATCCATAGATAAAATGTACAGTATTGCGGTAAGGATCCTCAGTAATAGCAACACTTAAACATTTCATTCAGCTGCACATTCACTGATATAGATCTGTTAAACTGTTGGGTTTCCTTTTGGGAGTAGTATTTTTAGAGACTATGTAGACATTTCCAGAATTTCATTAAAATCTACACTCTTCTTCTTTTTCTTTTAGTTTAATAGTTATATTTAATTTTTAGATGTTATTCTTAGATGTTGAACAAGCACTATATACACACTATGAGAAACACTGCCTGCAATGCTGCATTTGAACTATTTGAGTGTCGGCGAAAGAAGAAAGAACAAGTACTTTAGAACACAAGATAAATCATGGTCAACCCCTTCAGATATGGAACATTATGAAGTTAAACAAAATATAAACACACTCTAACATGGCACTTTGGGCAGAAAGGTACACGGTAAGGGATTAAATGAGCAGTATACCGTCTTTTCAATTTGAGTTAAATGATTAGGGATTAGTGATGATCGTACTCTGTCTATTGTTTTAATCTTTAATTAAATCTATGGTTTTTATTATTTATTCAGCTAAACTGGAGAAACTAGGAAACTGTAGCTACTCCATATTTGGCCCTCGCGAGGCATTTAACTAGACAACAAAACCATTGATTTATTTATAATTAAAACAATAGTCAAAAAGTATTTTCAGCATAAGCATTAGGGTCAAGGGATTTTTAGTACATGGACATACCATTTCTCTTACCTACTTGATCACAGGCCAAACAGAACAGTAACTGGCTAATATTCAGGGAAAGTTCTACATGCAACTCTTGGGGCAGATTTATCAAGGGTCCAATTTAGAGTTCATGGGAGTTTTTTAAACTCCCATGAACTTGAAATTCAACCAAAATTTGACCAACTGCAATTTGTTAAAAAAATGTGAATTTTTCAAACTCGGTTAAATGGGATCGACCTGCAAACTTGAATATAATTTTCAGGAAGACTGCAAACAACTCCAAATTGAAAAACACAATTTGGCAGGTTTATAGTGGCGAATAGTCAAATTTGAATTTTTAAAGGACCAGTATATGATACATTTTCAAAAATCGAATAACATTTTTTAAAAATTTCAAGTCAAATTTTAACTATTCCCTAGTCAAATTTCACTATAGAAAAACTCGAAAATTTGAATTTCAAATTTGACCCTTGATAAATCTGCCCCTTGATAAATCCCCTTGTGGTCAGGCACAATGAATGATTTTTGGATATGTATGTGACTTGGTGGGGCAGCTATGGCATCTTATTTGCCAGTGGACCAAAATAGATGTATCGGCACATTTTTTTTCAAACTCGGTTAAATGGGATCGACCTGCAAACTTGAATATAATTTTCAGGAAGACTGCAAACAACTCCAAATTGAAAAACACAATTTGGCAGGTTTATAGTGGCGAATAGTCAAATTTGAATTTTTAAAGGACCAGTATATGATACATTTTCAAAAATCGAATAACATTTTTTAAAAATTTCAAGTCAAATTTTAACTATTCCCTAGTCAAATTTCACTATAGAAAAACTCGAAAATTTGACCCTTGATAAATCTGCCCCTTGATAAATCCCCTTGTGGTCAGGCACAATGAATGATTTTTGGATATGTATGTGACTTGGTGGGGCAGCTATGGCATCTTATTTGCCAGTGGACCAAAATAGATGTATCGGCACATTTTTTTAGTCTGAACAAAACAAATGTAGAGATGTCAGCATGTGTGGTGCATCTTAGCCACATACCCGTTCCACCCATAGGTGCAGCACATTTCTCTGAAGATAACTGCTCCACCCACAGACACCTCTGTTCTGCCTAAGCAATGTGTTCCCTGCTCTGCTTGTTTCTAAAGGATTTTGCAAAGTGTAAGGAGCGTTTTAATGCTTTTCAGTGCTGGAAATCAAAATTAGGGTCATTTGATGCTGACCATGCTTATACTGATATAATACACAAAAGCCATGAATATCTTGTAAATTATATCCTTATAAACAGTGAGTTTTGATGTCATCAGTTATAAACGGTGAGTTCTGATGTCATTTCAGTCACATGACTCATTGAAATTTGTGTATTATAATAAATAAAGTACCCCCAGTTGCAAAATATGAGGATATTAGAGGTTACCTCAGAGTTCCATGACCTGTATAAAAACACTCGGCCTTCGGCCTCATGTTTTTATATGGTCATGAAACTCCTCGGTAACTTATAATATCCTTATATTTTACAAGAAGGGGTACTTTATTCACTATTTATTGTACTACTTATCCTTTCTTTTTGTTCCAGGCATTCGGTATATGTTTTCTCGGCACAAGCTGCTGGGACTTCAGCATGGAAATTTCTAAGCTAAGCTGTCTGGCAAATCTGCCGGACTGACCTTGCCAAAAATAGGGTTATTTTTTGTTTTTTATATTTAAGTGATTTTACTGCTCTATACATAGATGTGTGTACAGTATGTAATCTCTGTTTCAGAATTATTTTATTTCTCTAAGGCTGGTTAATCACATTGGACACCTTATTATTATATGAGGTGGGCAACACAAGAAAAAATCTACTATGGTTTGGCCAATGTAGATGAAGAAACAGCAATATCAGACGAAAGAGAGAGATCAGAGGAAGATATAACGGCATGAAAAAAAACTGCTATACCCAGTGCATTTATGTTTTGACTGCCTGTCTCAGATATGATGAGGGATTGACACAAATCATGTCCTGTACTGAATAAAATAACAGTATTAATAACCGGCTACTTTTATGTTCAAACCAGCATGGCATCCAATGATGATAACATCATTTCTTAAACAGTCTACTGCTGTCTGTTATAATATCAGCAATAATAGCAGGGGACCTTTGCATAAAACAACTTGCTACAATATCATCATAATTAATTATTATATAGGATAAAAACTTTACCTGTTGTTGTTTTTCATTTTTGTCATTCTAGCTGAGGGTGATGTAGCAATGCTGGAAGTCTGCAGGAAGACTAACACTATTTATCAACAGAGCCTGTCCTAGCATCTATATAATTCATGGGCACAACCTCTGCTTTACACATAAGCATGGCAAGATCTGAGTTGAACACAGCCCAGAAAGAGTAGTGTGGCTCCTGGCTTATTTGAATACAATTACTGTCAAAATATATGTTTCGTTTTGTACTTTACTTACCTAATGGCAGATAAAAAACAAGCCTGTTTCATTGTTTGGAGAGTAGTATGAAATAATATGGAAAACTGCTTATTTAGTATAGTTAAGGAAAATATATTTTAGAAAAGTGTGTTTTTTTTTAGGATTTTGTCGATTTATATAGAATATTTTCAAACATGACTGTTGCTTTAAAAACACTTGTGGAAAATATTTTCATGTAAAATATCACTTCCCTTTGAGTCACAGAACAATTTGCAGAATTACTCATTAAAGCATGTAAGGCAAAAAAAAAAAATTATGGCACAACGTTTAAACATATCCAAATAGTGTGGTGTGTGACTCACAGCTTCACTTTGGTTGTTTTTTTATTCACTTTCAGCAGCAAGTTTATTGCAGAAGTAAAAGGCTGATTTATAGAAATCATGGGACTGTTTATCCAGAATGATCGGGACCTGGGGTTTTCCAGATAACAGATCTTTACGTAATTTGGATCTTCATACTTTAAGGGGCAGATTCACTAAGGGTTGAATTTCGAAGTTAAAAATACTTCGAAATTCGACCCTCGAATTGAAATCCTTCGACTTCGAATATCGAAGTCGAAGGATTTAGCGCTAAACGTTCGATCGAACGATCGAAGGATTTTTCGTTCGATCGAACGATTAAACGATTCGAAGGATTTTAATCAAACGATCGAATGAATATCCTTCGATCAAAAAAAGCTTAGCAAGCCTATGGGGACCTTCCCCATAGGCTAACATTGACTTCGGTAGGTTTTATCTGCCGAAGTAGGGGGTCGAAGTTTTTTTTAAAGGGAAAGTACTTCGACTATCGAATGGTCGAATAGTCGAACGATTTTTACTTCGAATCGTTTGATTTCGTTCGATTTCGATCGAATTCGAACGAATTTAACCAATTCGATGGTCGAAGTACCCAAAAAAAACTTCGAAATTCGAAGTTTTTTTCATTTGAATCCTTCACTCGAAGTTAGTGAATCTGCCCCTAAGTCTACTAGAAAATCATAAAAACATTAAACAAACCCAATAGGCTGGTTTTGCTTCCAGTAAGGATGAATGGCATTTTAGTTGGGAATCATGTACAAGCTACTGTTTTATTATTACATAGAAAAAGGAAATCATTTTTTAAAACTTGAATTATTTGGATAAAATGAAGTCTATGGGAGACGGCCTTTCCGTAATTTGGAGCATTCTGGATAACGGGTTTCCGGATAACGGATCCCAGACCTGTATATAAATCCATGATATATATGTAAATGTGGGAGGCAATGTTCCCTCAAATTCCTTCTCGGCCACGTGCACAAAAAATTATTTTGAGTCCACATTTTAAACTTTTGTGCACAGTTTTAAAAAGTTGTGTGCTCAGGTCAGAATTAATACAAAATTTTGTATTTTCCCACAAAATTCCTTGTGCGCACCACAACCTGATATGGCAACCCCAGTGGGCCCTGGACCTCCAGTCTGATACTGTAGCGACCTGTTCAACAGTGCAGTAGAGTGCAGTAAATAGGGTTTGGGCTCATACTTTTGCCTATTTGGAGCTGAGCTTATATTTAAGACGCTGCTTTCTTCAATACATAAAAACTGATGTAGTTAAAAAGTCATTTTATTTATAGAAGAAACATCTTATGGATAGCCTTATGAGTTTCGTACCTCGCGGGTACTTAATCATAGGCACTTATATTTTAGACCTGTGTACTTGCAAGCACATTCAGTTACATTAGATTATTAGATTACATTAGAATTTATTATACAGGTATAATCAGCCCTGATATTAAATTCTAATGCAGGATAGACTGGTATATATATATATATATATGCATATATACATACATATATACATATATATGAGGAAGTAAAGTCTTTTTTTAACACTATCACTTCATTTCAGGGGCTCAAAAGTAATTGGACAATTGATTCAAAGACTATTTCATGGGCAGGTGTGGGTGATTCCTTCGTTATGTCATTATCAATGAAGCAGATAAAAGCCCTGGAGCTTATTTGAGGGTGGTACTTGTATGTGGAAGATTTTGCTGTGAACAGACAACAAGTGGTCAAAGGAGCTCTCCATGCAGGTGAAACAAGCCATCCTTAAGCTGCAAAAACAGAAAAAACCCATCCGAGAAATTGCTACAATATTAGGAGTGGCAGTTTGGTACATTCTGGAAAGAATGCCCTGGTGAACTCAGCAATGCAGGACCTGGACGTCCATGGAAGACAAGAAGTGGTGGATGATCACAGAATCATTTCCATGGTGAAGAGAAACCGCTTCACAACAGCCAAACAAGTGAACAACACTCTCCAGGAAGTAGGCGTATCTATATATAAAGTCTACCATAAAGAAAAGACTACATGAAAGTAAATACAGAGGGTGCACTGCAAGGTACAAACCACTCATAAGCATCAAGAATCAAAAGGCTAGATTGGACTTTGCTAAAAAAAAAAACATCTAAAAAAGCCAGCACAATTCTGGAGAAACATTCTTTGGACAGATGAAACCAAGATCAACCTCTACCAGAATGATGGCAAGTAAAAAGTATGGAGAAGGCTTGGAACAGCTCATGATCCAAAGCAAACCACGTCATCTATAAAACATGACAGAGGCAGTGTGATGGCTTTGGCCTACATGGCTGCCAGTGGCACTGGGACACTAGTGTTTATCCATGATGTGACATAGGACAGAAGCAGCCGAATGAATTCTGAAGTGTTCAAAGACATAGACAAATACAAGAGGTCCTCTATACTCCCATTATCAATATATTAAGGACATTGAAACATTTTGTGCCTTAAGCTACTAAAATGCCTTCCCCTTTAAACAAAACAGGGATTGTTTGTCCATATATTGCAACTGAACCCAATTGAGAATACATATCACTTGTTGAAGACTAAACTTCGGACAGAAAGGCCCACAAACAAACAGCAACTGAAAGCCACTGCAGTAAAGGCCAAGTATTAGAAATTAACATTTTCTTTTCAGTTTTTTAATTTGTCCAATTACTTTTGAGCCCCTGAAATGAAGTGATTGTGTTAAAAAAAGGCTTTAGTTCCTCACATTTTATGCAATTTTTTTTGTTCAACCTACTGAATTAAAGCTGAAAGTCTGCAGTTCAACTGCATCTGAGTTGTTTCATTTAAAATTCATTGTGGTAATGTACAGAACCAAAATTAGAAAAAAAGTTGTCTCAGTCCAAATATTGATGGACCTAATTGTATACATATATACAGCAGATAAATCCATATATATATATCAATGTTCCCTCAAATTCCAAAACATTTGTGCACAGTTTATAAAAGTTGTGTACTCAGGTCAAAATTGGCAGAGACGAAGAGCTGTAGGGGGCATGAGCTTAATCACAGATCCTTACTGCTAAGAGAATTTAAGAAGCCCAAACGTGTAACATTTCTAGCCTACTTATGTTACTCACATACCTCTATAATAACTCTCTAAAAATACTATATTTTTACATATCTATATATATTTTTCTACAAAGTGTTTGACAGTTAGCTAAATTATATTCTTCAAGTAGGTCCTATTAAGATTAAGCTCTTCTCTATTTTTTCTCAAACTCGCAAAACCCACCAGATTGACAGGTAAATTGATGCAAAATTGTCATCTTCCTGTTTTGGTATATAGTGATACTATGGTCTTATTTTCCTACCTTTCAACTGGCCCATTGACTATGCTCTGTCTTTGAAGAACTGGAGTTTTCTTATTTGCAATCCCAAAGGACTCCAGCAGCATTTATGACATTTAAAATAACTGAGTCAGTGACTGACGCATGTCTACCAAAGAAATGTAAGTACTGCTATAAAAGGTGACCACAGAACTGTGGAATATGTGGTTAATGCTGAAAAGGGTGATTATACAGCAGCAATTTAGGCTAAAGACACACTTAATAAACACATCTATAACCACAATTTGGCCTAAAAGAGGACACAAGGATTTTCTTGCTGATATCTGCCCCATGTGAATGATATTGGATAGTATTGCCTCTCCTGTGGATTTAGATGGTACGTCATTATCAGGAACAAGAAGCTAGACTATTTTCTTCTTAGATAGTACGTTTATGTTACATAAGGAAGGGGAGGGGGTTGTGGCTGCTTTTTATAAAAATAGAGGACAGAAGAGTACTTTGTATTCAATAGAGCTCATTAACAAAGGCAAGTGTAAAGAGCAAACTCAATTGCAAAATTAGAATCAAAGCTGGCAGCTTTACATCTCGTTTAATAAACTCTACAACCAAATCCTTCTGTGTGTGGGATGGGGTTCAAGACTTTACAGTACCTAACAGAAATAAGCCTAAAGCAACTGGACTTGAATTCTCATGAGAATGTTTCACCTAGACAACACCTAGAGGCCTATATATCAAATCATGAATTTTATTTTTCTACTTTGAATAAACTCAACAAAAACTCGAAATGTTTGCTCATTTAATAAAAAAAAAAATATTAAAAACTTGATTGAATAAAATCATGAAAAAGAACAAGAACACCACAAATCTGTTTGAGTTTACCAGCTCAGAAAACATTTAGAAATCTCAAAGTAAAAATTTGCTTACATTTTGCATAGGACAACTCCCATTAACTTCTACATAAACTGGGTAGCTTTTAAATTCAAGGTTATTTTTTATTTATTTGTGCTTAATAAATATCTAAAATTTGAATTTTTAAAACTCAAATTTGAATTGACATATCCTTCTACTACTCTACATACTTGGGTATTTTTGGATGATGCGGAATTATAGGATGGCGTGACATTCCACTGGATTGGCATTCCGAGATTTGTATACCACACAAAAATGATATGGCTGTAGTCATAGACCCCATCCCCTATTCTGACTGGTGGTTTAGATTTACGATTATTCCAGGTCAGCTGTAGTGTAGCGACTTCCATATAAATACAGGTGAAAATATTCACAGTTCCATAATAATGCCAAAGCTTCCTGCTCTGATTGAGAATATCACTTTTCTTTATCACTAAGTGAATGGCAATGACATATTGGGGCAGTTTTAATTAAGGGCAAAGTGGCCCTCGCTAGCAAAAAAATTGGACAGAAATCGAATTTGCAGGGACATCGCCAATATACTAACAGATGTAGACGCCGATTCGTAGTGAAAGAGACCATCGTTAGCCCAGTTTTGAGCCCTTTGCCAGGCGGATTTTTACTCAGGCATCACTCTGACATCATCAGGGAGCGCCCCACAGACAAACACGAGGAAGGAGACATTGCAAAGTGGATCTGCATTGAATCAAACAACACCCAAAGACTCTGTGGTGATACACTAAAGGGCAGCTCCAATGGGATGTGGCATAGATATGCTTTTAACCATGAATGCTATGTGAGTGTATTTTAAATATTTGCTTTTAAATAATAAACGGTATTTTACACTATTGCTGCTGCATATTACCCTACAGCCTATACCAGAAAGTGAGCTGTGTTGCAGGATAAGATTCCTATTTGCAAGTCAAAGATAATGTTTGTGTGTCCCCACCTAAAAAGTTTATATTGTGCAAGGGAAGTAAAATCTTTATTCCCTACGGTAGCATTGCAGGTGGATGGGGTCTACACACATGTGGTGCATTTAATAATTTCCACCGAACACAAAAAGAGGTGTTATAGACATAGTTACATAGTTAAATTGGGTTGAAAAAAGACAAAGTCCATCAAGTTCAATCCCTCCAAATGAAAACCGAGCATCCATACATACACCCCTCCCTACTTTTAATTAAATGCAAAGTTATATACCAAATAATATCACACTATTTATTCTCTTTGTTTCCTGAGCCTTTGGCACTGGGTCCAATTGCCGGTGTTGCTAAGTGTAAAATTGTGTAAGTGTAAGATTACAAACAAACTTTCGATGGGCAGAATTGAACACTATCAAAAGATCAGTAAGAAATGTTCGCTCTCTCAGATTAAGGTTAGTGAAACCTCGCCAGCGTTTGGCTGCGGAAACACATTTTCGCATTTTAGTGAATTAACATTGACATTAACACTGGTAACGAATTTGCGCCTGGCGAAGTGGTGCAAAGTGTGGCGGAGCATTCACTGGAGCATTCTGTGTTAGTAAGTCATCAAGGCCAACTGAGCTGGCATCCACTATCAGTTCTGTTTCTCTGCAAGGATTGCAAGAACATTTATAGATTTAAAGCGGACCTATCACCCGAATAAATTATTTAAAATCCTATTTTATCACATTAGTCAAGCAAAATTAACTTTAATTAAACTATATAAATAATTTGAATCTTGTTTCCTTCAGTCTGGGAACTCACAATTATAGCAAGCAGGCAGGAGCCATTTTGTGGAAACTGTTATTAAGACAAGTCTTGTATCATCTCAGAATCTTGTTTGTGCACCAGAATGGGGGTCCCGATATCCATCCCCATGCCCTGTCTACACAATTAAATGGTGAAGAGAACGGGGGAATGTGTGGAGAGCAGTGACATCTAGGAAGTGCTGAATGGAAAGTGAAAGTAATTGTCAGCCCCGCCTCTATGCCTAAGCATAGAGGAGGGGCAGACAATATTTTATTGACAACATAGATTTTTAAATTACTTTTAAACAGCTATGAATGCTTTAATAAAAAATAGAAATTGGATTTCATGTTTAATTTGAAAAGTACTTTTATTATACCGATTTTTGTGTCTGGATGACAGGTCCACTTTAATAAATTAAATTCTTTTTAAGGTTGTCTCATTCTGTACTTACTTTTTGCCATAAATGCAAGATAATTCTCCTGCCTAGCTGTATTATCGGCTTCACAGCAGGATGAATGCCATGTTGCACCTGAAAGTCTTTTAATTTTCCAAGGACCTCAAACAAATGAGCATACTGCAACATTGTTATCTGTGATAGAGCGTGCAGTACCAGTAGTTAAGACTGCTTTCATGAGTTTAAAAAATTAAATACATTTTTAAAAGGGAACTATGCTTTCCCTTGGTCACATGTAACCAAGTTTTTCTTTCTCTGTATATGCATTAGCATGCACTGATGAATTTGTTGCGAATATCATGTGGTCAGTTTGCACCATATGCACAGATTTTAATACTAATTTGTAATAGCTGTGGTTTCAACAGCTGCAACGTAGATTCTCCAGTGAGATTCACAGCAGAACCTGAGTCTATTATAGCAGTAATTCTAGTGTGGTAAATGAGTATACAAATGTGTTGTTTGGTTTTACACTGGGTAGTGACAACAGATGTACAGTATATTCATCTTCATCACTGGAAGTCTCATTGTATGGGGTGTGACTTGATTCACTTCCCTTGCCTGCATTTTGGTAATAGGATATGATTCACTTTTTAAAACAGTTTTGTCCTGCATTGATTTGCTTAATGATTCATTTTCCCACAGGCTCTGGCATTTGCTGAACACATTCTTGTATGTGGGTAAAAAACACTTCAGTATCTTCATTTATAAAGTGACTTCTGATTATATTTGGTATAGTATGTTATAGTATATGTTTCATTACTAGTACCCTGGCCTTGAAGGCAGAACCACCTGTTTGGCTGTAAAAGCAGTTCTTTGTTTTTCTGTGCTGTGAAGCAATACTGTATCTCTAAGCTCTCCCATACCTCCTGTGATATCTTTGTTCGGGGTTCTATCTCTTTGTGAGAGAGTTTGTGCCTAATAAACTTTGTCTTTTATTTTAAGTGGACTCTGGTAAGTGAATTTCCACAACAGTTCATAACCTGTTTAGTTGCTTTCTCTCTACATGGCAATGCTTGAGATTTAAGACACACTGGTTATAATGTAAATTCTTATACTTAGGGGCCGATTCACTAACTTCGAGTGAAGGATTCGAAGTAAAAAAACTTTGAATTCCGAAGTGTTTTTTGGGCTACTTCGACCATCGAATGGGCGACTAAGACCTTCGACTACAACTACGACTTTGAATCGAATTATTCAAACTAAAAATCGTTCGACCATTCCATAGTCAAAGTACTGTCTCTTTAAGAAAAAACTTCGACCCCCTAGTTCGCCATCTAAAAGCTACCGAACTCAATGTTAGCCTATGGGGAAGGTCCCCATAGGCTTGGCTAAATTTTTTTGATCGAAGGATATTCCTTCGATCGTTGGATTAAAATCCTTCAAATCATTCGATTCTAAGGATTTTATCGTTCGATCGAAGGAATAATCCTGAGATCGTTCAATCGCACTGTTTGCGCTAAAATCCTTCGACTTCGATATTTGAAGTCGAAAGATTTTAATTCCCAGTCGAATATCGAGGGTTAATTAACCCTCGATATTCGACCCTTTGTGAATCGGCCCCTAGATGTCTAATAATTAGTGATGGGCGAATTTATTAGACAGGCACAAATTTCAGTGTTTCGCCACGACAGTTCTGACGTGGGCAACAATTAAAGGCGCCCATTGACTTTAATGGGCGTCGGAATTGTGACCGGCATTAAAAATGTTGCTGGAGTCGGAATTGGAAACATATTTTGACGTTGGCGTCAAAATTCACGTTTCGCTAATTTTTAGCCGGTTCGCAAATTTTGCTGGAAATTTCTAAATTTTTCAGCAAATCGAAACGGGAGAAATTCACTCATCACTACTAAAAATACAGTTAACATATTATATAATTGGGTGCAGTGCTGGTAAGTAAAAGCCGGCTTTAAGATTGTACGCAGTTGTTAGATTTAATAAATTATGACACAACAGATATATTATTTACTAATATTGTTAGACCACATGTGACATACAAGCGTTAGTTGTATCTGTGTAATTGAAATGTTCCCCAAATATGAAAAAGATTTGTCGATTAACTCATGACATTCTGAGTATGGGTGTATTTTGCTTTAACAATTAAGATAGATCCAGACTAAAAGAGAACTAGAATAATGTCTAATCCCATTTTAATCACAGATGCTATAATTGGATGACATAATTACCATCTCTAGCAGCATAGTAATAATTATAGCAGCACATTAATTGCTTTTTGTGAGGTGCATTGCTGCTTTGTAAGAAGTAACCCATTAGATGCCATAACATATCACATACTGCACTGCTACTCCAGGTTGAAAGGCAAAGATCTATAATATAATTATTGAACCCATAATTATATAAGGGGACCATAAGCATAAGCTTTTTTCCACCAGAAGGTCCTTCCAGGAGACACAATGGGTTCCACTGAGAGGAAAAATAGGGAGGTTCTATTATACTGTGAACTTCATACAGCTGTGCAATTGTGCAAATCTCTTACTGAAGTGGTTGTACTGTCAGACTGGTCCACATGTGTAAATTACTATGTTATAAGTTTATCTCAATGCAATGTTTCTCAATTAATATCAAGCTTCCATCCTAACTATTAGCAAATGTATCTTGCAAGAATTCAGGTTTGGGGCACACATGCAAAAACACAATACTTTAATGAGGGCAGTTTGCACATCTACTGTATATAGTTACAGAGTAACATAGTAAGTTAGGTTGAAAAAAGACACACGTCCATCAAGTTCAAATTTTTAACCTGCAAACTGTCAGTTGATCCAGAGGAAGGGCAAAAAAACCCATCTGAAGCCTCTCCAATTTGCCCCAGAGGGGAAAAATTCCTTCCTGACTCCAAAATGGCAATCGCCCTAGTCCCTGAATCAACTTGTACTATGAGCTACAGTATCTCCCATAACCCTGTATTCCCTCACTTGCTAAAAAGCCATCCAAACCCCTTCTTAAAGGAATAGTTCAGTGTGAAAATAAAAACTGGGTAAATAGGCTGTGCAAAGTAAAAAATGTTTCTAATATAGTTAGTTAGCCAAAAATGTAATGTATAAAGGCTGGAGTGAACAAATGTCTAATAAAACAGCCAGAATCCAACTTCCTGCTTTTCAGCTCTCTAACTCTGAGTTAGTCAGCGACTTGAAGGGGGGCCACTGAACAATTCCTTTAATTTAAAGCTATCTAATATATCAGCCAGTACAACTGATTCAGGGAGAGAATTCCACATCTTCACAGCTCTCACTGTAAAAAATCCCTTCCAAATATTTAGGCGGAACCTCTTTTCTTCTAAACGGAATGGGAGACCTCTAGCGATGGGCGAATTTGCCACGAAAATTTAGACGCTGGCGACAATAAATGGATGCCCATTGACTTTAATGGGCGGCAGAGTAAACTTTGACACCGCCATCCATTTTGATGCCATCGAATTGTCGGCAGCGCCAAAATTGACATTTCGAAATTTTTTCGCCAGTTTCCCAAATTTGCAGGAAATTCATGAAATTTGTGGCGAAGCGCAACGGGACAAATTCGCCCAACACTATTGACCTTGTTTCAGCTAGAGAGACCAACTAGTTAATAAAGCATTAGAGAGATTATTATATGATCCCCTTATATATTTATACATAGTTATCATATCACCCCTTAAACCCCGCTTCTCTAGTGTGAACAACCCCAATTTGGCCAGTCTGTCTTCATAACCAAGATTTTCCATACCTTTTACCAGCTTAGTTGCCCTTCTCTGTACCCTCTCTATTACAATAATGTCCTGTTTGAGTGATGGAGACCAAAACTGTACAGCATATTCTAGAGGGAGCCTTACCAGTGCTCTATAAAGTGGAAGAATAGTTGCATTTGGTGCTGCTGCCTTCCTCCTGTCTCCTGTTTCAAAGTTGCACCTATTGAAACAGGGAAACAGTGGCTGCAACCTCTGGGCCACCCACCTTAATTATTAACTCCTCCACTTGCCAGCACGCCTCACAACCTCACTTGTGCTTATGCTACGTTAGCCACATAGCGGTCTTTTTATTTGCAGAATCATTAGGGGGTTAGCAGGGAGTGGACCTGGGTCGGCTGGGCCCACTGTTTTTTCTCCCAGTGTCCTGCCAAGCAAGTCCATCCATGCAGGGAAACCCTGAAGCTACCACCACCCCCACCTCTAAACCAGACGGTAGCTCCAGGATCCCCACATCGGCATGCATCAGAATAGCAAAGTACACACATCACTTTCACAGTGAATACTGAAAATTACATTGACTTAGAAAATTTCCAGCACAATCATGTCCAACTGGTGCAACTGCAGTTATTTTGTTACACTGGCCACAGCCACAGAATGACTGAAACAATAACATTTCTCAGTTTCAGCATTTGATATGTTGTCTTTGTATTAGTTGCAATTAAGTATGATTTGCAAATTTTCCCATTCTTTTTACATTTTACATTGTATTATTATGCAGTGTCATTATTATTATTATCCCATTTTAGGTGGAATCAACAATGTCTCTCAATATATATTTATATAACAATGGGATAATTAACTAGGTATGGACAATGAACTCTCAGATGTTTATTAAAATATATTAAAGGACTGTATAAAATTCAATGAAAGTATATTGCATTCCAGTTGAAAACTGGCAACATACACTAAACACCCTAATATTGTAAACACATTCAGGTCTAGCAAAATGCCAACAAGCCATTCATAAAAATGAATATAAGGGCTGGGCATAATTGTAGTCACATTAGTAAGTGAACTGACACATACTTCCCTATTAAGTCTTGAGTCATAAAACCACTATTTAAGTTGGCCCCAGTCCAGGAAGTGAGTGTTAAAGCTTTTTTTTTAAATGTGAATGCAGCTTCAAAGAAAATGCAGTATATTTTGAAATACTGCATCTATAAATTGTCTGTAATAATTTAGTAAATGCTACAGTCTGTTCAAATACAATGACTAATGACTGGACATGATTACAACCCTTATTTGTGTAATAAACCAAAACCAAATAGCAGGGTCATATTTTTGGCATATCTTAGGAAAGAGAAAGTCCCAATATTAAATAGATGGAAAGATGGAAATTAAATAGAAAATAAGTAGTAAGTGTGTTAAAGAGATAAGGACATTTTAACCAAAATAGCCAGAAAATCCAAATTATTTTTTGCATCTAGATATTTGACTGAAACCCCCCCGCCACACACACACTCTTACCTTGTCAGTTTTAATTGACCATTATTACAACTAATTCCATCTGGATGTTGAAATAAAGTTTTCTCCATCTGTACAAGGGAAAATGAATGTTACATAGTTACATAGTTAAATTGGGCTGAAAAAAGACAAAGTCCATCAAGTTCAACCCCTCCAAATGAAAACCCAGCATCCATACATACACCCATCCCTACTTTTAATTAAATTCTATATACCCATACCTATACTAACTATAGAGCTTAGTATCACAATAGCCTTTGATATTATGTCTGTAGGGATGTCGCGGACTGTTCGCCCGCAAACTAGTTCGCGCGAACATCGACTGTTCACGTCCGCCGAATGTTCACGAACGTCGCGCGACGTTCGCCAATTTGGGTTTGCCTTAGCTGGCGCTTATTTTTTACCTCTCACCCCAGACCAGCAGATACATGGCAGCCAATCAGGAAGCTCTCCCTCCTGGACCACCCCGACACCCCCTGGACCACTCCCCTTCCATATATAAACTGAAGCCCTGCAGCGTTTTTTCATTCTGCCTGTGTGTGCTTGGAAGAGCTAGTGTAAGGAGAGAGCTGTTTAGTGATTTGAGGGACAGTTGATAGTAACTTTGCTGGCTAGTAATCTACTTGATACTGCTCTGTATTGTAGGGTCAGAACTCTGCAGGGATTTGAGGGACAGTGAGTTTAGGTTAGTTAGCTTTGCTGACTAGTAGTAATCTACCTTCTACTGCAGTGCTCTGTATGTAGCTGCTGTGGGCACTGCTTCTGATCTCATCTGCTGAGTGCTGACTGCTGTAGTAACCCAATAGTCCTTGTAAGGACTGCTTTTATTTTCTTTTTTGTTTTTTTTACTTTGCTACTATAAGAGCCCAGTGCTATTAGTCTAGCTGTGTTGGGGAGTGGGACTGGTGTGCTGCTCCTCCTAGTAGTTCATCACTACCAGCACCAACCAGAGTCAAAATTGTTACAAAGTATCTTATTTGCACCTGTTAGCTGTTCTGAGCTCTCTGCCAAAAGCTAATTAAGTTCGAAACTGTTTTTTTTCTGGCTGTTCAGTGCAGAGAAAAGAGGGACTTTCCAGTACAAAAGAGGGACAGGGGGTTGAGTGGTCAAAAGAGGGACAGTTGGGAGGTATGCAAGTGCCACCTAGCTGTGTGAGCTTTTTCACATTCTGTCTAAATAACAATAATAATTCCATGTCGGTAAACATCACCTGAGTGATGTTTTTACAGCAGCAATAATATATTCCGTATCCACTACTGTATACGTTGCCCTCACAGGCATTGTTTGCCCAGTCTTTAACCAAGTGCCACCTAGCTGTGTGAGCTTTTTCACATTCCGTGTCCAGAAACATCACCTGACTGTGACGTAGTGTGATTTCTGCCCTTTACAGCACAAAACGCAGCGCTGTGTCAACAATGTATTTTTCAGATACATTTTTGCCCTTGATCCCCCTCTGGCATGCCACTGTCCAGGTCGTTGCACCCTTTAAACAACTTTAAAATCATTTTTCTGGCCAGAAATGTCTTTTCTAGCTTTTAAAATTCGCCTTCCCATTGAAGTCTATAGGGTTCGCGACGTTTGCGAACCTTTCGCATTTTTGACGCAAGTTCGCGAACATTTTTTCCGACGTTCGCTACATCCCTATATGTCTGTCCAAAAAATCATCCAAGCATTGTTAAAGGCATTAACTGAATCAGCCATCACAACATCACCCGGCAGTGCATTCCACAACCTCACTGTCCTGACTGTGAAGAACCCCCTACGTTGCTTTAAATGAAAGTTATTTTCTTCTAGTCTAAAGGGGTGGCCTCTGGTACGGTGATCCACTTTATGGGTAAAAAGGTCCCCTGCCATTTGTCTATAATGTCCTCTAATGTACTTGTAAAGTGTAATCATGTCCCCTCGCAAGCGCCTTTTTTCCAGAGAAAACAACCCCAACCTTGACAGTCTACCCTCATAATTTAAGTCTTCCGTCCCTCTAACCAATTTAGTTGCACGTCTCTGCACTCTCTCCAGCTCATTTATATCCCTTTTAAGGACTGGAGTCCAAAACTGATCTGCATACTCCAGATGAGGCCTTACCAGGGACCTATAAAGAGGCATAATTATGTTTTCATCCCTTGAGTTAATGCCCTTTTTTATGCAAGACAGAACTTTATTTGCTTTAGTAGCCACAGAATGACACTGCCCAGAATTAGACAATTTGTTATCTACAAAGACCCCTAGATCCTTCTCATTTAAGGAAACTCCCAACACACTGCCATTTAGTGTATAACTTGCATTTATATTATTTTTGCCAAAATGCATAACCTTGCATTTATCAACATTGAACCTCATTTTCCAGTTTGCTGCCCAGTTTTCCAGTTTAGACAAATCACTCTGCAAAGTGGCAGCATCCTGCATGGAACCTATAGTTCTGCACAATTTAGTATCATCTGCAAAAATAGAAACAGTACTTTCAATGCCCACCTCCAGGTCATTAATAAACAAGTTGAAAAGCAAGGGACCTAGTACAGAGCCCTGCGGTACTCCACTAACAACACTGGTCCAATTAGAAAATGTTCCATTTACCACCACTCTTTGTAGTCTATCTTTTAGCCAGTTCTCTATCCAGGTACAAATACTATGTTCCAGGCCAACATTCCTTAATTTAACCAGTAACCTTTTGTGTGGCACTGTATCAAATGCTTTAGCAAAGTCTAAGTAAATCACATCCACTGCCATCCCAGAATCGAGATCTCTACTTACATTCTCATAAAAAGAAATTAAGTTAGTCTGGCAAGATCTATTATGCATAAAACCATGCTGGCACAAACTCATAGTATTATGATTTGCTATGAAGTCCAGTATCTTATCCTTTATTAACCCTTCGAAAAGCTTTCCTACCACTGACGTCAGACTAACTGGCCTATAGTTTTGAGGCTGAGAACGGGATCCTTTTTTGAATAGCGGCACCACATTAGCAATTCGCCGGTCTCTCGGCACTATGCCAGATCTCAATGAATCCTGAAAAATTAAGTAAAGAGGTTTGGCAATCACAGAGCTAAGCTCGCTAATTACCCTGGGATGAATACCATCTGGCCCTGGACCTTTGTTAATCTTAACATGTTCTAGTCTCTTTTGAATTTCTTCATGTGTGAACCATGCATCATTAGTTGTATTACTAGAACTGGGACTGTTAAGAATGAAACCTTCACTTACTGGTTCCTCATTTGTGTAGACAGATGAAAAATATGAGTTCAGAATCTGCGCTTTTATTTTGTTTTCATCAACCAGCTGACCCCCCTCTGATAGTAAGGGTCCCACCCCTTCCTGCTTTATTTTTTTACTATTAACATATTTAAAAAATAATTTTGGATTTTTTTTACTGCTAGCTGCAATATCCTTTTCTATAGCAATTTTAGCTTGCCTTATAGCTTCCTTGCATGATTTATTGGCCTCCTTGTACCTTATAAATGTTTCGGCTGTACCAGCTAACTTCAAAGCCTTAAAAGCACGTCTTTTCTTACCCACCTCAACACCAACGCTTCTATTGAACCAAAAAGGTTTTGCTTTGCAACGACGTTCCTTGCTTACAAGTGGAATATACTGACAAGTATATTTATTAAGCAGCATTTTAAAGACTTCCCATTTTTGTTCTGTGTTTAACCCTGTGAAAAGCATTTCCCACTTAATATGTTGCAGAGATGCCCTTATACTGTCAAAGTTTGCACGTCTGAAATTTAGTGTTTTAGTTACTCCCTTATAGAATTGCTTGTGCAACAGAATCTCAAAGGAGACCATGTTATGATCACTATTCCCTAAATGCTCACCCACACAAATGTTAGAGATGAGTTCAGTATTGTTAGTTATTACAAGGTCCAAAAGAGAGTTATACCTAGTAGGTTCTTGAACGAGCTGGAATAAAAAGTTGTCATTCAGCATATTTACAAACCTACTAGCTTTTTCTGTCTTAGCAACCCCATTACCCCAGTCAATGGCTGGATAATTGAAGTCACCCATAGCAACAACTTGACCCAGCTGTGAAGTGGCTTGTATCTGCAAGAGTAGCTGGGCTTCATACTCTACACTTATACGAGGTGGTTTATAGCATACACCAATGATAATTCTTTTTGTTACCTTTTGCCCAGTCAAGATCTCTACCCAGAGTGATTCTACACCCTCACCAGTGCCAGCTATTGTTATTTCTTTAGCGCATGGTTTTAATTCAGGCTTTACATACAAACACACTCCTCCACCCTTTTTAATCCCTCTGTCCCTCCTAAAAAGGGTGTAACCATTTAAATTCACAATCCAGTCACATGTTTCATCCCACCAGGTCTCAGTGATACCAATTATATCATCATTTTTAGAGCATGCAATTAATTCCAGGTCTCCCATTTTACCTGACAAACTCCGTGCATTTGCCAGCATACAGCGGAGGTTACTACTTTTACTTTTGAAATTAAAAATGCGAATGGTTTGCGAACGTCGCAACCCCATAGACTTCAATGGGAAGGCGAATTTTAAAAGTTAGAAAAGACATTTCTGGCCAGAAAAATGATTTTAAAGTTGTTTAAAGGGTGCAACGACCTGGACAGTGGCATGCCAGAGGGGGATCAAGGGCAAAAATGTATCTGAAAAATACATTGTTGACACAGCGCTGCGTTTTGTGCTGTAAAGGGCAGAAATCACACTACGTCACAGTCAGGTGATGTTTCTGGACACGGAATGTGAAAAAGCTCACACAGCTAGGTGGCACTTGGTTAAAGACTGGGCAAACAATGCCTGCAAGGGCAACGTATACAGTAGTGGATACGGAATATATTATTGCTGCTGTAAAAACATCACTCAGTTGATGTTTACCGACACGGAATTATTATTGTTATTTAGACAGAATGTGAAAAAGCTCACACAGCTAGGTGGCACTTGCATACCTCCCAACTGTCCCTCTTTTGACCACTCAACCCCCTGTCCCTCTTTTGTACTGGAAAGTCCCTCTTTTCTCTGCACTGAACAGCCAGAAAAAAAACAGTTTCTAACTTTTTTCTTTTTTACCCTGCACCGGTAAAACCGATCTGTTTGCTTCAGAAACACAATAAACAAGCTGCTGTGTAGCAATGGTGGAAATTGAAAATGTATGATTTGTTCAGTTTGTTTGTATGCACCGTGAATCATAGGATCCCAGGGGATGGCCCTTAGTTCTTAAAATGGCAGTTTTCTATTAAGAATTACCCAATGGCACATACTTCTTAAAAAGTATATTATTATGAAAATGGTTTATTTACATGAAGCAGGGTTTTTTTTTTTTAAATTTCTTTATTTAATTAAAAATTTCCAAACAAAAACAAAGAAAAAAAACATAGTAAATACAGAGTAAATACAAAATACAAAAACAATAACCAAGAAAAAAAAAGAAAAAAAAAAAGGGGGGGTACAGAAAAAAAGAAAAGTGTAGGGGGAAGAGACTTTGCACCTCCTTATACCCTATTTGAAGTCACGTTACAAGGCTTAACCGGTTCTCCCATAAACCTATGCCATGGATGCCATATTTTCCAATAGGCGCCACTATTATTATGATAAATATATGTTAGTTCCTCTAACGTTCTTATTTCTTCCACAGATTTTAACCAATTATTATATATCGGGGCATCTTTATTCTTCCAGTTCCTTGGGATCAAGGCCTTGGCTGCTTGCATTAATTGAAAGGTAAGTGGATCATCTAACATCTTGTTTTTTCCAGGAAATACGTTCAACAGTATTATCGCCTGATCTGCAACATCCAGTTTTATAGAGGTTATTTTATAAATGCTTTCTAGTACCTGAGTCCAAAAATCTTTCAGTCTTGGACAAGTTAACCAAATGTGTATATGTGTACCCGCTTCTTTATTGCATCTCCAGCATATATTAGAAGTCTGTGGATGCATCTTATGAAGTTTAACTGGGGTGTAGTGCCATTTTGTCACTATTTTATAAACTGCTTCTCTAGTTTTCTCCGCCCTTGTCATCTTATTTCCATGCTTAAAGATCTTACTCCATTCCTGTTCTGAAAGGTTATATCCCAGTTCCCTTTCCCATGAGGAGCAGAAACCTGGAAGTTTAAATTCCTCTATGTTTAGTACAATCTTATACATTTTGGATAAAGGTTTGATCAGTTCTTTATTCTGGTTGAGTAGCTCCTCCCACTCTGTAAGGGGTCTGTCCCAATCCCTTTCTTTTTTCATTTTTATAAAGTAATGTAGTTGGTAGTATCCCCAAATCTCACTTGGGTGTTTCCCCCACCTCTTTTGTAGATCTTCTAATGGACTCAGTTTTCCCCCTTTAATCAAATCCTTTATCCTCGTGGGTCTTTCATCCCACTTCTCCCAAGCTGCAAATACTCCTTTTTCCATTCCCGGGGGGAAATTTGGGTTGTTTCTTAAGGGTTGTAGCACGAAAGGTGCTTTCATCAGGTTCAATATAACTTTGTTCTTATGCCATATTTTTAAGGTTGCTCTAATTATCGGGTGTTGACTCATAGACTTATGTGCTGCCCAGTTCTCATCCCATAATGAGTTTTCTAGTGGGTAAAGACACCATCCTCACACCACTCTTTTCTTCCTGCCCTCCTAGTCCAATTCCACAGTCTCACCAAGTGCACTGCTAAACAATATAAATAAGGATCTGGTACTCCAATCCCTCCTTTTTCTTTTATTTGGGTTAGTTGCTTAAAACTAAGCCTTGCTGTTTTCCCTCCCCAAATAAATCTAATAAAAATCGATCTTAGTGTATTAAAAAAAGTAAGAGGGATGTCTATGGGAAGAACTTGTATTAAATATAAAGCTTTCGGCATGACCACCATCTTAATCGCTTGAATTCTCCCCGACCATGATATCTTTATGTTCTTCCATTTGTCAATTGTTTTTTGAATAGAAGCTAATAATGGTACATAGTTATCTTGGTACGCTCTTTCTACATCCCCTCTTAAATTCACCCCCAAATATTTAATAGTGGAAGTCGCCCATTTAAAAGGGAAATTATCTTTTATTGTTGTGACTATGTCTTCCTTCTCATTAATATTCATTAGCTCAGATTTTGAATAATTAATTTTAAAATTAGATAGTTCCCCCAATCGCTTTAATAAGCTCATTATGTTTGGTAATGTAATGCCTGGATTAGTTACATAGAGCAGTAGATCGTCCGCAAATGCGGCGCATTTGTATTCCTTATCTTTTACCCGTATACCTGAGATATCTGGATTATTCCTAATGTGTGCAAGGAGTATTTCCATGACCAGTAGAAACAATGACGGGGACAACGGGCATCCCTGTCTCGTTCCATTATGGATCGAGATCTTCTGAGACAAAGTGCCATTAATTTTTATTTTGGCCGAAGGTTTGTCATATAGGGCTAATATTCGGCTTCTAAATTGTTCTCTAAACCCAAAGTTTATCAATGTCCTTTCCAGGAATGTCCAGGATATTCTATCAAATGCTTTTTCAGCATCAGTCGTAAGTAAGCATGTTGAAATATTTGATATTTTAGCGTGTTGTATTAATGAGATAGTTTTTGCTATATTGTCTTTTGCTTCTCTCTTAGGTACAAATCCCGCTTGGTCAACATGTATCAAATCTGGTAAGTATTGTTTCAACCTTTTCCCTAGTATTTGTGCATATAGTTTCATGTCTATATTTATTAAAGATATAGGCCTATAACTAGAACATAACATCGGGTCTTTATCTTGTTTTAGTATAATGGTTATTAATGCTTCCTGGGCCTGCGTATAAAACCCATTTTTCCCTGTAATAGCGTTAAAATACCTATATAGTAACGGGGTAATATCCGCCTTAAATATTTTAAAGAAGGATGCTATATAGCCATCTGGGCCTGGACTCTTTCCCAGGGGCATGCTCGCAATTCCCTCTTCTATTTCTTTATAGGAGAATGGTGCTTCTAAGTCTATAGCTTGGTCTGGCGTGAGAGGCTTCACCTTAGCGTCTTTGATAAATTGCTCCATTATATCCCCCTGTTCTGATGATTGGTCTTTCACCTGTATTTTATAGAGCGACTGGTAATACTCCTCAAATGCCTCTGCTATCCGCTTAGTGTCATGATGAATAACGTTCTTAGTGTTTTTGATCGCCAGGATATTGTTCTGGCTCTGTGTTTTTTTCAAAATTCTCGCAAAATGTTTATTGCACTTATCACCGAATTCATATAGGTTCTGTTTAGTTCTCAAATAGGCTTTTTTAATTTTATGGTTCAGTAATGAATTCAAATGCATTCTCTTATTTTCCAACTCCATGTGTGTCTTTCGCGCTATTGTTTCTTTGTGTGCCTGCTCTAATTGTGCAATTTCTCCTATTAGATCCTTAATCTTTTTATGTCTCTTTTTTTTTAGGTTTGAACCTAAGGCTACCAGGTGTCCTCTCAAAACGCATTTAAGCGTTTCCCATAATGTTGTTGGGTTAGTTTCCGGGGTGTCGTTATTATAGATTATTTGTTTAATCCACTCTTGTATCCTTTCCCTGTTTTCCTCCTCATGTAGTAAAAATTCATTTAATCTCCAGTTAAACTCAGGTTTAGAAACCCTTGGTATATTATATTTTACTATTACTGGTGAGTGATCTGAAACAGTAAAACTCGCTATGTATGCCTGTGTAAATAAGTGTGTCCATTGTTGTGATGCCATTATGTGATCTAATCGCGAATAAACTTGATGTTGTTTTGAGAAGTGAGTGTAGTCTTTCTTCTTAGGGTTCATTATCCTCCAAATATCTACCAGTTGTAGATCAGCTAAAGCTCTTTTTACCCCTTTCAAACTTTTATAAGAGAGACTTGATTTACCCGATGAGGAGTCTATCAGGGGATTCAAGGTTAAATTAAAGTCACCTCCCAAGATCAGTAATCCTTCTCTAAACGCCTCTAACGTCTGTAGAAATGTAATCATGAAGTTACTCTGTTTACAATTCGGGACATAAACATTAGCTATTGTACACATCTGGTTAGCCAGCATACCCTTAACCAACACAAATCTTCCTTCTGTATCTCTCTTATTCTCTTGCATTTTAAATGGTAAGTCTTTATGGATAAGTGTCAAAACCCCCGTGGCTTTCTTCACAGGATTGTTACTCAAAAATGCTTGAGAGTAGTTCTTAAAATTTAACGCAGGTAAGTGGTTCTGTCTAAAATGAGTTTCTTGTAGCATGACTATTTTGGCTTTATGCTTCTTACATTCATATAAAACCTTGGCTCTTTTAACAGGTTCATTGATCCCATTTACATTTAACGACAGTACATTACATTCCATATTAGCAAGAAAAATATAATGAAAAACAAATGTCAACAAAAATTAAGCCGCGCCTGCTGCCTGGAACCCATGTCCAGGGGCTGGCTGATCCTGCTTGCGGCTCAAGTGGTATTTCCACTATTCTTGGGGGTCTTGGCCGCCATAGCATCACGATGGCTGTGATCTTATAATCACTCAGACTCACCCTCCCACCCCTCTATTTAATCTTACTACATTTTATGTAAAGGGATTCTTTTGCTTTAAAGATATTTCCCCTTTAACTAACTTATATCCACATAAGCATAAATCCTCGCATATTAATATACATAAATACATACATACACTCTAACATACTTCTGTCTGGTGTATCTGTTATAAATTTATATTTTATTTTATTTATTTTTTTTTTTTTATTTAAGTTTTTCTTCTTTTCTTTCTTACTAGTAAATATTTTTTTTTTTTTATAAGTTTTTCTTCTTTTCTTTCTTACTAATAAGTATTTTTTTTTTTTTTTTGTAAATCTTTTCACAGTCCTTTAGTACTTTACCCTTCTTCCTTCCTTGTCCCTTCTCATCATGCCTTCAACAGCCGTTGTAATCCCTCTTCCTGCTTTACTTTATATCTTTATCCAGTCCTTCTGTTGGATCCACTTTAGTTCCCAATTTCGCTGAAGTTCCTCTGGCCACTCAGTCAGTTCTATGTGTAGTAGATGTAGTTTAACAGTTTCTAACTTAATTGGCTTTTGGCAGAGAGCTCAGAACAGCTAACAGGTGCAAATAAGATACTTTGTAACAATTTTGACTCTGGTTGGTGCTGGTAGTGGTGAACTACTAGGAGGAGCAGCACACCAGTCCCACTCCCCAACACAGCTAGACTAATAGCACTGGGCTCTTATAGTAGCAAAGTAAAAAAACAAAAAAGAAAATAAAAGCAGTCCTTACAAGGACTATTGGGTTATTACAGCAGTCAGCAGATGAGATCAGAAGCAGTGCCCACAGCAGCTACATACAGAGCACTGCAGTAGAAGGTAGATTACTACTAGTCAGCAAAGCTAACGAACCTAAACTCACTGTCCCTCAAATCCCTGCAGAGTTCTGTCCCTACAATACAGAGCAGTATGAAGTAGATTACTAGCCAGCAAAGTTACTATAAACTGTCCCTCAAATCACTAAACAGCTCTCTCCCTACACTAGCTCTTCCAAGCACACACAGGCAGAATGAAAAAACGCTGCAGGGCTTCAGTTTATGTATGGAAGGGGAGTGGTCCAGGGGGTGTGGGGGTGGTCCAGGAGGGAGAGCTTCCTGATTGGCTGCCATGTATCTGCTGGTCTGGGGGAGAAATGGCAAAAATAAGCGCCAGCTAAGGCGAACACAAATTGGCGAACGTTGCGCAACGTTCGCGAACATTCGGCGGACGCGAACGGTCGATGTTCGCGCGAACTAGTTCGCGGGCGAACAGTCCGCGACATCCCTACCGAAGAACAAAAAAGTGGAGAAAAAACAATCCTGTCAGATCCTCCAAATAAAGCCTAGTGTAGTATACCATAGGTGGGTCTGAAATAAGTAATCAAGTAGGAGTGTGACTTGCTAACAGTGTGCCTGGCATCCAAAACCTGTGGGCAACTCCCAGTAGTGCATGTGTTGGCCCCTTTAGCACCTTACCCTCAGGTAAGGTAGGTAGTCCCCTGGTGCCCAGATCAACCTGGTTGAGAGTAACAGCAGTCCAGGGGTTGCTTCAAACATATAACTTATTTATTGAATAATGGCAGAAGATGAGTCTCACAGCAGTCAGGCAATATAAATATTCAAATACATTTACAGCAATCAGTGGACAACCTTCACACTTTCAGATATTACAAGTAGATCCCTCTCAGGGAGTAGTACAGCCAACACAAGGGATCCCATGGGGTATCTTTCTTTTTGGCACTTTGCCTGCTCCTGAATTCACCCACTCATGTCCCTGTCTGGCTTGATTATTGCAAGGGTGCTAACCCCAACTATTCTCCTTGTTGGAGCCAGAAAGCTGCTCAATAAATACAGTGCCTCTAACTTTTGCTCCTAAAGTGACTATTGCACAAACTTCTACCACATAATAAACTTTCCCTAACCAGGGCCCGTAACCTGCTCAGACCCAGTCCTGTACCCACCTCCCTGCAAGCTGGGATCCAGGAAGAGAGCCCTGAGCATGCGTGCTCACCCTTTTAATCACTGCCACCTACTGGGCAAGTTATGGAAGAGATCAGATTAATGACGACATTCAAGAAATGATCTTTCACCCAGGGCTCAATAAAGATCACTTTAGATGTCCAAACGACAGGAGGAAACAGCCAGTGGAGATGCCTAACCATCAGGGTCTTTAAACTAGTAAATTACTCCTTTCTAACAAGAAAGTCTCCTAAAAGGGAAAATCTCCATATTTACTGTAACTAAAGACTGAAGAAATGCAATGCTCAAATATAAGGCTAAATAATTGCTTTAGGGAAAGCTGGAAAGTTGGGAAACAAAATAGCATTTCAGGGTACCCTGCAGTTTCTACTGTCAAACCACACTTAATTTGTTTGTGCTGCCATAGTGCTATTTAATAGAGGAATATAGATATGGTTGCCATAGTACATTAGTAATTTCTGGCGTTGAATCATTGGAAACCTTTGTCATTCCACAAAAAATAATTGCTATTACCTTGTTCACAAACGGCCAACAAAGGAACCAAGGAAAGGCACACATCAGATTTTCTCCCAGTCTCTACTTGACTTGGACTATTCTCTGGAGAATTATCAGTACTGCCTCTTTCTGTTTCTAGTTAAGAAATGTAACAGAGAGGCAACACTTCCTAAACCACCAACTAAGTAGGTACTATGTTGTCAACAGAGAAAATGTAATCCTGCAAATACACTTTCTCTATAGTATGGCTAAACACATCAGAGGGCTCATTAACAAACCTGGGTGTGCAAGTACAAGAGCACTAAGGTGCATAAACGTATGCCTTAGTGCTCAATTAACAGAACCTGTGCCCCCCCCAGGGATGTTGCTCTCTGTATGGAGCTCCATACAGAGAACAGCATCAGGAGATGCAGCCCAGCTGTGTCCTTATTGACTGAGTGGCTCCCCCTTCCTGCCTTTTTGAATCTAGTACTAGTATTTGCCATTCATAAGATGTTTTAAACAACATTTTTTTTGCATGTGATCCAAAGTTATTGGTAAACTTATCTGTTATGTTTTGGGTAGCCGAGGATGAGCAGAGTATAACAGTGCTTTATTAGCAGAATCTCTGATTTTTTCAGTACGCCTTATAGGTTCACTTTCTTCTGGCCTATTGCAGTTGACATCAGGAGTAGGAAAATGTCCATCAAATGGAGCTTCTCCAAAGTCATATCTAACAGCAGCAAGAAGACTTGCATTCCATATGTGTCCATCAGACAGTTCATATGTGTATGGTCCTCGCTGGCGTCTCACTTCAAGTGGTGTAGTAAATTTAGATTGTCCTTGTTTCAGTATTCCTGGTTTCTTAATTCTGACTAAAGATCCAGGCTGAAAGTGTACTTGTCTGGCACCATGTTTTCTGTTGGTATAAGCCTTGCATTTGGCTTGGTGATGTTTCACAATGTCAGCAGTAGATGATTTTGAAGGCACAGTATTTTGTGGAAGTTTGATGTCTGCAACATGTAACTTAGTGCGCTTCTGTCTGCCATGTAATAATTCAGCTAGAGATTATTGGGTTGTTGCATGGCGCATTGCTCTGTAATTATGTAGGAACTCTGTTGTAAATACTTTCCAAGATTTCCCAGTAAGATTTGCTGTCTGTAGTGCTTCTTCAGACTTCTGTTGAATTTCTCCATTTGATTGTGGGTAATACACTGATGATTTCCTATGCACAATATTCCTCTCTCTCAGAATGAATTCAAACTCATATGAGACAAACTATGGTCTGTTGTCTGATATTAACTCCTTTGGATTACCTTCTCTGCTGAAGACTGTAGACAGAGATGTTATTACTGTAGCTGATGATATATGAGAAACAAATGCAATTTCATTTGTACACCAAGTTAAGTTGAGACCAGATGTAAAACCAGTACCATTCCTGATTCAGCATGGGAAAAACGTGCTATTGATATTGTCGGTCCTTTTACAGATGCTCCTATAGACTGTAGATTTGTTATGTTTTCGGTAGCCGAGGATGAGCAGAGTATAACAGTGCTTTATTAGCAGGCTCTTATGCAGGCATTACACAACAGTAACTTTCACTTTAAGCTACCAGGAAGTATGCACAGTATAAGTATGAGCACAGTGACATCTACAGGCCATTTGCATGAACACCACATATTCACAGAAACATAACCTCTATAATGTATTCTAGTTTGTCTTCTGATATCAATGGAGTAGTATTTATCCCCCAAAATGTATTTTAAAGCCATTTTATCTATTCTGAATTACTGCTAAGGCAAAACAGAAAAAGGTACCTAAAGAATGGGCGCAGACATCATTCGCATGGCACACACATCTGCCAGGAAGTTATCAGAAACAGTTGCAGCCCTGTTGCATCCACAATGAGGCTAGAATTCTGGGGGGGAATGTTGCATTATGTGAAAAACTTGACTAACTTCGCCTATGGCTGCTAATAAAATTACTCTGCATGAGAGCTGCTAAGCAGAAAGCCTGATATTAGCATTGAAAAATTAGCTTGGTATGATGGTTTAAGCAAATGGAAAAAAAAGTCACACACAGACAAAGTAACTAGAAATAATATGAGACAGGAAAAGAATGACCCATTAAAGCTTCACCTTCCCACCATAATTGTCCCACATTCTCTGCCTAATGTATAAAACGTAACTTTTATTAATAGTATAAAACCAGGTATGTCCAGAATAAAGAAACAAAAAACTATATAGGCAGTGGCACCACAGAGCCTTTGATAAAGCTTGGGAATACGGAGCGAAACACTTGTCAGGCACACTCTATCTTTTTTTAAGTTTCTATGGGCAGGGCATTGGAACTTTTGCAAAAATGAGACAATGATCGGGTGGGAGGGCATGTCTAATGGTATGGTGCAGTCAACCAGGCAGCTTCCCATTAGCACTGCCAGTTGCTGTTACAACAGTTTAGTGTTTCATTTAACGCTCAGGCAGGCTCAATACCAATCTTTATAACTGCGCACCTGGGATCTGTTAATTTGTGGTCTCTATCAGCGCGTTATTTATGAGTTTTTATAGATGAATATACCTGGTTTTATACTATTAATAAAAGTTACATTTAATACATTAGGCAGAGAACGAGGGACAAATATCATGGAAAGGTGCAGCTTTAATGGGTCATTCTTTTTCTTTTCTGTCTCTCACTTATGCCAATTATACTTGAACCTGCACACCACTTTTTGTTTCTCCTTTTGATGGAAGGTGCTCCCATTTAAACTAACTTTAGAAATAATATAACACATTTTGCAAAAAAATCAAATCAGAGAAGAGAGATATGGAAGGATGAATCACAAAGCCATATAAGAGATCTTTCTATAATTTGGATCTCCATGCCTTTAGTATCAAAATATAGTTTAAACATGAGTTAATCTCAATAGGATTGTTTTGCCTCCAATAAAGATTCATTGGGGCTCATTTATCAACACTGAGCAAATTTGCCCATAGGGAGTTACCTATAGCAACCAATCAGAATTGAACAATGGATGCTGCAATTTGATTGGTTGCCATATGTTACTGCCCCTGGGCAAATTTGCCCAGTATTGATAAATGACCCCCATTATATTATAGAGAAAAAGGAAACCATTTTAAAAAATGTGATTTATTTCATTATAAAGGAATTTATGGAAGACAGCCTTTCCATTATTCAGAGCTTTCTGGAAAACTGGTTTGCAGATAACGATTCCTATACCTATGCCATTCATTTTAGGTTTATTAATTTATTGCACTTTGCATTGGAGTTTAACAATTCAGAGGTGTGTTGGGATCATCTCTGTTTCTAAAGCTCTAGCACCCAAAACAGCAGACTGCTCACAGTAGTTTTGTAACTGTTCTAAATTATGAACTGCTGGGAAGCCTTCATGACTCCATAGTTTGAATTTAAGGGACACTTGCTGACAAAATGGACTTTACCGCCACAGTACAGGCATAGTCCAGCCAGTCGTCTCCGTTTCTGCTGTTCGGAGTGGTGCATCTGACCAATCTGCATAGGTTCCTTCAGGGAGGTGACAGGAGGAGAAGCAGGAAGGAGCGGTCTCTGGAAGCATGGTGCCAGGACAGGCGGGAATCTACTATTGCGCTCCTTATCGGATTGGTCTACTTTGAAGGCGAGGGCAATCAGGTCTTCATATTGCTCAGGGAGATCCTTGGTAACTTGATCATCTTTGAGTCTGCTTGGTAACCCTTGATAGAAGACGGCTCCATAAGCCTCGTTATTCCAGTTGGTTTCGGCCATCAAGGTTCTAGCGTACTCACTGGCACTGCGATTCCCCTGCCAGATCTGTTGGAGGTAGGAAGGGGCATTAGCGACACAACCTGGGGCAACAAACACCGTTCAGAAAGCCTAAAGAAACGCTTTGGCATCGAAGGTCAAAGAAGAATTCTTCTCTCAGATAGGTGTTGCCCACTCTAGCGGTTTACCCTCCAATCTGGACATCACATACCCCACCTTGGCTCATTCACAGGAGTAATGCGAGGGTTGATACTCGAACTGGATGAGGCACTGTGTCACAAAACCTCTGCAGGCTTGAGGATCCCCATAGTTGCAAGGCAGTGCAGGAATTCAGGGCTCACCAGGCGATGAAGCCGTTGAAGGAGGAGTAACAGCTGCGGGAGGATTTCCGGTGACCAGAGAGACACAGAAGGCATACAGAAGAGAAGAGTATCAAGTACTTGCCCAATGCGGATCTGCTGAGCTTCATAAGCCTCCATGCGGGACACCAAACCCTGGAGCGTTCTTTCCACGTCAAGCGGAGCTTCCTCAGTGGGGTCCATGGCTCGATTATACTGTCCGGGGCCTATCGGCACCTAGTGGAGTAGTCTGGACCAAGGAGGAAGCTTCAGGACAAAGTTCAAGTTTACGGTTATCAAGAAGGGTTCAAGAGTAATCGTAGTCAATTCCAGGCAGTAGTTCAATTGGCAGGCAGCAAAGGATCATCAAAACAGGTTCAGGCAAGAGTCAAAGTCCAGGAATACAATCAGAAACAAATTAGGAACCAATTCCTATAATCGGGCATTGAACCCTGACCTGGAAGTCCTTTTATTTTCAAATTTTGCAACGTCATCAGGCAGGTGTCAAGGCGCCAGCGACGCATGTGGGTCATGGGTGCCACCATCTTGGATGTGATGCCGCTGGAGACGGATGTGCCAACAGGCGCTCCTGACACCTATAATGGTGAATCTCTAGAAAAAAGGAGGCATAACATGGGGAGAATACAGGCGCATGACTTGGCACAGATACCAAAAATTTACAACGGTAAATGCTACATTAATAATAACTGTGTTCTGTGCAGATTAATTAGGGTGTATTGAACAAAGTACATAGTTGATGATGTTGAAAAATGCCTAACTGCTATTTGCTTCAGAGGAAGATGGAAAGAAACCCATCTGAAGCTTTTTAAATAACATTAAAAGTGATATAGCAAGGGAGTAATAACCATAACCATAATTGCATAACCATTATTGGTATCAGTAAGTAACCCCATTTGACCGTGCCTTAATTTGCTTGGCAAGCGCACAAAAGTGATGCCTGTTGGCAAGCATTAAAGTGGGGACCCTGCCAGCCATTCTGAAACAGCGACTCTAATACAATGACAGCATTCGTTTCAGAAGAAGAACACTGAGTAAACTGCTTCAGTGGGGATAAGAGCCCTTAAAAAAGGAACTCTGCTTTTCAATCATGCAGAATTTTTACTTGTACTTAGCCAAGTTTCATGTTTGTCTAAAAAACGTTTTGTTTTTTAAAATCTCCATTGTAAGAAGTGTGTGTGTGGGGGGGGGTACTGTCCATCTTTCCATGTGGAAGCAATGCATGAAGTCATATACTTTATTTTTTGTCAAGAAGCTAAAACAAATTAGTTCTGGGACACTCCTATATTGCCAACGAATTCTCTGAATTCTTTGGTGACTCGTTATCAACTTATCATCTGAAGTGGTGGTTGGTGTACAATACGGAAGCTAAACTGGATTTGCATGTTTACAGAATAACAAACACTTGATTTCTTTATTGTTTGCCATTAAAAATGAACAAGGAAGGACCAAAGGATTAAAGCTCCACAGGACTTCTATAAGAACTTCACACTATCTAATCTCTTAATCAGAGAAATGAGATTACACAGATAGAGCAGGAGTTACTGGAACATGTGGCCTGAGATAATGTACCATGATGCAACTTATTGCAAGATTAAACCAAATAATCCTATTTACAGTATCCAAAAAGCATTAGTACAGCGCAACAAGGCATAAAACAGTAAACTGTATTACATTTTAGTCAAATATTGCCGTGAGTCTATATGTGTACATTCATTTGGTGGATTCTTTTATCATACTAATAGAGCAAGTATTATTCCAAATTGATATCTCAGAATTTAAAAACTGTGGTCATTTGCTCTATTTTATTCCAAGATATTAAATGGATTCAGATGGATCAAGATAAACCTGAATTATTTTGGGAAAATTCTGCTCCATCTATAATAGCTCATTCAGAGAAGGGTCTGAGGTTCTGCTCTGAGACACATACAGTAAGGGGGTTATTTATAAAAGTCCGATTTTATTTCAACATTTCCTGCTACAAATCTGCTTGGGTTTTTTATGCTTATTTATTATTACATTTTCCCAAAAATTTGCTTTGCGGGAAAAAATTAGATTTTCAAGTTTTTTTCCGAAAATTCTGATGTCTTATGCTTTTTTGCCAAAATACTCCAAAAACTGCAGGCTATTGCACGAAACCCAGCGCACATCAAAAAAATCATTGGGACTTCTCCCATTGACTTATATGCAACCTCAACAGGTCCGAGATGCCAGATTTTCTGATTCTAACTTTTCCATCCTCGGAAGTTAAATAAATTCTGAAAAATTCATGATTTTTTAAAAGTCAGATTTTATTTTAAAAAATCACAAAATTTTCAGGAATTTTTGCATTCATTGTTTTGTATATAATCCTCTAAATCTGAGAAAGAAGGTACATGGAATAGTGTTTTGCTTTAATGGGCTTATCTTTCAAAAATCGAATTTAGTGAGGTATTAGAGGTTTGTTCTATTTTGATTAAACTCACAATTAAAAAAAAAACTTGAATGTTTGCTTATTTAATAAAAATCAGAATATGCAAAAACTTGAATTGTGTCTAGGACAACTCCCAGCAACTGTTATATGAACTTAAAAACTTTTAGATGATGAAGTTTTACATTTCAGTTTTCAATTTTTTTGTGCTTAATAAACACCACACATTTGAGTTTTTAAAAATATCATTTTAATTTGTGAGTTTTTCTGCAAAAATTCTAATTCAAATGTTGATAAATCTAACCTTAAGAGTGGAAGTTAGAAATAGTGCATTAAAGCGGCCAAACACTTCTGGGGTTATTTACTAAAACTTGATTTTTTTTCAATAAAACAAACTAGAAAAAAATTCCCATCCGTGATTTTACCATATTTATTAATAAAATAACTCAAAAAATTCGGTTCGGGAAAAGTCTCGATAAAATCATGGAAAAACTTGAATAGTATGAATTTTTCAGATTTTCGAATAGCTTGATTTTTTTGAGTTATTGCCTCAAAACCCCAAACTTTTCTGATTATCAGATAAAAACCCAGCACAGACCACAATATCTCGACAGGTATGAGATGGAGTATTTTCAGATTCAGCCTTTTGTAGCTTAGGGGTATAATAAATCTCAAAAAATTCTAGTTTTTTTTTTTTATTCTCAAAAAAATCAGAGTTTCCCCCTTTAAAAGCCCAACCAGAAAAATTTGAGCTTTGATAAATAACCCTCTTCAAGATCCACTTGTTTAGAGAGGTCATCTAACATGCAGATCTCGGACCAATTTGGCTGCCCAAACTTATACCTGCGCGATTTAATGTTTTGACCAGATATTGATCAGCTCCATTCATGGGTCAAAAACTTCCAACTCACTTTGGGCAGATATATAACACCCTTATATTATAGAATGAAGTTTGATGCTCCCCTGAACATCAGGAACATTTTTTCTTACAAATAGGAAAATGTTGTTAATAACAGCAACAATAAATATTTTGCTGTTTTTACATTTTCTTGACTGAAAATAGAGTAAAGATATATATAATAATAAGAACTCAACATTCAGATATAAGTAAATTATAAAACTGCTGGGTCAAATATAAATATTACCAACATTGAATGAATTATAGTTTTGTAAGAAAAAATCAGTATGGGAAATGGATATTGCTATAGTAGTTCAGGGAGGGAGTGGGACAGCGTAAGCAGAGGTATGAAAAAAAGGAAGGGAAAAGGGGATAATGAATGGAAAGCTAAGAAATGCTAGAGGATGTTAGCGATGAGGGGTATGTCTAGCAAGATAAGTGCTGTATTTTATATACTAAACATGAACTTACTGCACCACAAGCCTAATTAAACAAATGATTTATGCTTTCAAAAGTTGGCCACAGGGGGTCACCATCTTGTAACTTTGTTAAACATCTTTGCAAGACCAAGACTACGCACATGCTCAGTGTGGTCTGGGCTGCTTAGGGATCATCATAAATTAGCAAAACAGCACAAGTCAAATAATATCTGCTGGAATTTGATACAGCAAGACTGATTAATAATCAGAATATGCAGACTGCACTGGGTCCTATGTTGTCATGTAATCCAATTTTTTTTTATAGTTTTTGCATTGTTTAATAAATACTTTCTCCAACCCTGCAGAACCAGTGGCTGCAGCAAAATAATCCTTCAATAAGAATCCCAGTTTATCTGTTTAAATCTGGCTCTATGATCTTTCTACTGGAGTAGGTAACATTAATGGGGATGTAACGGTAAAAATGAAATCCAATTTGAATCTCTGCACAGTCGCTGACTGCTCTACAGGGAAACAAACATAGCTGCTTGAGTTCTGCTGGGAAGTAAGGAGGGGGGTTGCCCCCTGCTGTTCGTAAGTATGATCTTTCCCTGCAGAGCAGTTAGGGACCGTCTGAAGTTTCCTATCCACAGCAGTCAGAGCATGTAAATGAAGGGGGAATTTCCCTGCATACAGTCAGATTTCTTATAAAAACAGAACACATTTTTTTAATAAAAGTATATTAGAGATACGGTAGTTTTCTTTTTCATTGAAGAAAGTAAAAATGGGATTTTATTTTTTTGCCTTTACATCCCCTTTAATGATGTGTGTCTGTGTGTGTGAACTGTAACAACTTAAACTTGAAGTTTACATCTGAGTCTGCAGACATTTCTATTAATTGCACTGAGTTATGATAATATTGTAATCTCCAGATTGCTTATTGGATAGAGGGACTACTTTCCCATATTTATCTTCTTAGCAGGCCCTTTAATATTGGGAGAAGCAAATTCTAGTTATCACAGTAAGCACACACATAACTGCAGTAATAAAAATATTCTGAACATTTCTCTTGTTATTCTTATTTCAAACTACAGTTGTCATTGTGCCTTACAAAAACGGGTATTTTTAAGTTCTTAGTAAACAAAAATTATATGATATTTTCTGCAAGTATTGCCTTTCAGCTGGTCATACCAATGATACTGTACAAAGCAAAGTTTGGTATGATTATTATTATTAGGTGTATGCAGTCCCGCCAATCTTGACTGATATTCAGGTACTAATTATATCGGTTAGTTTGGAGATCAGGTAGGTTATAACATTTTATCTACCAATGCACCATGCTCTTTGTACACATGGTCATACCATGTGTGGCCACTTGCATGCTCTTAATCCATTCGACCCCTGGGCTAACCAGGCAGAGAATAAACGCAGGCAGCCTGTGTATGGCCGCCATTATTGAAACATCAGTGCATTAAATACATGCATGAAAGACCAATAGAATACAAAGTGGTTACAAAAAAAGACCATGAAATGAACATTTGAAGATCCAATTGTCTTACCCATTGTTCCTTTAGCAGGCAAATCAATTATGTGGCTTAAAGGAGAACTAAAAATAGAGAAGTAGAGCAGAAATGTTGTACATTATGTTTTGTGCTTCTATAACAACCCAAGGCAACCGCAGCCCTTTAGCAGTAAAGATCTGTGTCTCCCAAGATGTCCCAGTAGCTCCCCATCTTCTTTTTTGCTGATTCACTGCACGTATTCTGTGCTGCTGTCAATTAATGAGGACTGACATGCAATATACTGAATATATACCATATACATGTCACAATATTCTAGCTATGTTCATTTTTAGGGTTTATTTTCCTATTAAGATTTACAAAACAGAAAAGTGTGAAAAGTTCGAAAAAGGGCACAATCTCCCAAAACAGCACTTTGTGTTCTGCTGTTTATGAATTGCCGCAAGCCTCTGTCCTCAATACAGTATCTATTGGTGAGGGAAAAGGCACCTCGGTATCCCCCCAGGCCCCCACCTGCCCCCTAACTTGCACATCATTTAGGTGCAGGGCACAAATGACCCTGTACTTACCACCTGCCATAGGACAGGTCTGGTCTGTGCTCCTTGATGCTGCTGCGGCACAAAGTGCCATGGTAATTTTTCCAGCAGGTATGGACTACAACATTCCAAGGGTTGTTGTCAGGAATTCCCCTAGAATCAGGGACCCGAGTGGTACTGGCCACAATTTCTACAGGTTGAGCCAAATGACTCAGCATAGCAGGTTATGTGAATGACTTTTCACCACCTGCAATCCATCTGCAAACAATAGCCTAATTAAGTGGTTATTCAAAACCTGCTTCTTCCTATTACGTGCGCTGGTTCATTTAACTTTTTTGCTGAGACCAAGCCTCCTGAGTTCCTATCTTAGGTTCCTGAGCATCCGGAGATCCATGAATCTTCTCCAGCCCAGACCTTGTTCACTCATATTCTGACTCCCTAGTTTTTGACCCCCAGCCTGCTATTTGGATTTCTTCTTGTCTGCAGCCTGCCCTGATCTCGTGCCTGTATTCATATTTTGATTTACTCTGCTCTGTACATACATTTATGAAGAGGACCTTATTATGTTATTCATTCATCTTTGTTTAAACTCAGTCCTTGCCTAGCCTCAGTTTGTCTGCTAGTAGTTACACAGCATCTAGATTCCTTAAAACCAGTTCAACCTGCATTTCTGACAGGTGCAAGTACATGTAGGGCAAGTTCTAATGGGCTAAGCCCTCAGAGCACCCTAGGAACCCGGTCGGCTACCCCCGCCCTCTGCCATGTGAGCGTGCGCACTCGTAAGTGTGCATGTGTTGTAGGGGGAGAATAAGTAAACCTTTTTTTTCTATCTATCTTGCTATGATCTCCCCCTTCACCTTTCCTGCTTTAATGATATCCTCTATCCCCTCTCAGCCCTCAGCACATGGAATGCGGCTTCTCATGGTATGTTTCTTCTGGTAAGGTTCTATTCACTCATCAGTCCTGCCTGCATATATCACTTAGATCTACCCCCTCCTGTCACTTTATTCTCCATACTGGCAGCATATTTCATTCAGATCTCCCCCGCCCCTGTCCCGTTACTCAGCCTTCACATTTTAGCCTTGATCTCTTCCCTCAGCCTTGACCCCTCATTCAGCCAGTATCCAAAAGAAGCCACATTCTGTGTACTTAGGAGTAGCACAGACCGAGCACCTTTCCTTCATGGTGCGCGCTCACATTACAAAGTCAGCCTGCATCCGCACCATCTGCTTCCTCCTACATATAGTTGTGGGCAGTGTTGGCAGCTCGTTGAGAATAATTTTAAATATGGCGCCTGTTATCAGTAAGCCCAGGAGAAGTGCAGTCCCTAGACAGCAGACAGACAGTAAGGTAGCGCTTTGTTAAATTTTAAGCTACTGAATACTACAGTATGGTGGACACTAATGTCATAGATATGATTTTTAAAATAAACTTTTACATCTCCTTTAAAGCAAGTGAAAGGCAGTGACGTAAGGAGGGGTGTGACTAGGGAGTGACGGAGGGGGAGAGGAGGGAATTGAGCAGCAGGGGAGCGAACAAGCCAGACTAAAGGGTAGGCAGAAAACTTTTGAACAGGAACCTGCCCAGCGCCCCCACATCTTTACGCCCTAGGCAGGTGCCTCTTCTGCCTACCCCTAGTTCCGGCCCTGTCTAACAGGCTCCCAAAGCTAATAGAGCCCCATTCGCTCCAAGCATTTGCATTACTACTACCTGGGTGAGAACATAAGTTGTTCCAGGCCATGAGAGGTAAGCTTGTCACATTACCGAGACATTTTCAAATGACTTCACCCATAAAAGGTATTGAAATACTGCTATAGTCATCTTTAGTATGATCTTCTATCCTTTTTGTAATTTCTAACCACCTTCTCTATACATTAACAATTTAATAATGTTATACCAAATAAACAGGAGCAGAAAGAAAATTCTTAGTACTATGGAAGCATACTGTATCTGTACCCAAAGAACGATACGCTGGTGATGATGTAATGTATATTTTTAATTATCCATAACCAAAGAAGATAGTTACATACATAGTTAGTTATATAGTTGCATAGTTAAATCAGGTTGAAAAAAGACAAAGCCCATCAAGTCCAACCCCTCCAAATGAAAACCCAGCATCCATACACACACCCCTCCATACTTCCACACAAATTATATACACCCATATCTATACTAACTATAGACTTTAGTATCACAATAGCCTTTGATATTATGTCTGTCCAAAAGAATCATCCAAGCCATTCTTAGAGGCATTAACTGAATCAGCCATCACAACATCACCCGGCAGTGCATTCCACAACCTCACTGTCCTCACTGTGAAGAACCACCTACGTTGCTTCAAATGAAAGTTCTTTTCTTCTAGTCTAAAGGGGTGGCCTCTGGTGCGGTGATCCACTTTATGGGTAAAAAGGTCCCCTGCTATTTGTCTATAATATCCTCTAATGTACTTGTAAAGTGTAATCATGTTCCTGTCAGGTATTGCTGGGATTCAAGCCAGGGACCTTTGGGTTTCTGGCTCAATACCTTAACCATTTGGCCAGGTGAGCAGCCTGTAGGGTTGCTCGCTATGTGTAACCTGGTCTCTCCAGCCCCAGCTCAGCTGCAGCCTGTTTGTCCTCTGCAGCCCCAACCCAGCTGCTGCCTAGTTGCAATCAGCCAATCAGGGCTGACTCTTCCCTATTTAAGGGCAGCACTTAGACCACTCCTTGCCAGAGCATTGCATTGTTTCTCCCTAGTACTGCGGCAGCGCCCCTAACTAGGTAGTTCTAGCTCTTGCCCCTTTTCCCTTATTATTCCTCTTTGTCTGGCTGTCCTTGTCTTGTCTTGCTTTACCCTATCTTGTACCTTCCCAGCCTTGACCTTGACCTGACCCTGCCTTGCTTGTTCCTGATTTCTGCTTCCTGTTCCACCTTGTACCTTGCTCTGACTTCACCTTGTACTGAACTTGTCTCGCCTGTTCCTGATTCTTGCTTTCTGACCCTGCCTTGCTATCCGCTCCAGTCCTGTCTTGCTATCCGCTCCAGTCCCGTCTTCCAGTCTTCCCTCTGCTGTCTTGCTCCAATCTTCTCTTGCTATCCTGCTCCAGTCCTCTCTTGCTATCCACTCCAGTCTCCTTCTGCTCCTGTCTTGCTATCCGCTCCAGTCCTGTCTTGCTATCCTGCTCCAGTCTCCCTCTGCTATCCTGCTCCAGTCTCCCTCTGCTATCTTGCTATCCAGCTTGATCTGATCTACACCTGCTCCGTCATGTCCCACCCAGTCTGTTCCTGTTCCACTCCTGCCCCATCCAGTCTGTTCCTGTTGAGTCGTTGCCCTCTTCTTTTTGCCTAGTCCAGTCCAGTCCTGATCTTTGCCCTCTCCGTCCTGCTCTGCACCTGATCCAGACTGACTCTTCGCCCTCAGCAACCTGTTCCTGCTTTCCCTTCAAGTGTTCCCTAGGCAAATACAGCTCCTGCCTCAAGGACTCGCCCTTTCAGTCTACACAGCACCCCCTACCTAATCCTTGACTGTTCCCTCGCAAGAGCCTTTTTCCAGAGAAAACAACCCCAACCTTGACAGTCTACCCTGATAATTTAAGTCTTTCACACCTCTAACCAGTTTAGTCGCATGTCTCTGCACTCGCTCCAGCTCATTTATATCCCTCTTAAGGACTGGTGTCCAAAACTGCACTGCACTCATCCCTTGAGTTAATGCCCTTTTTTATGCAAGACAAAACTTTATTTGCTCTAGTGGCCACAGAATGACACTGCCCAGTATTAGACAACTTGTTTTCTACAAAAACCCTGAGATCCTTCTCATTTAAGGAAACTCCCAACACACTGCCATTTAGTGTATAACTTGCATTTGTATTATTTTTGCCAAAGTGCATAACCTTGCATTTATCAACATTTAACCTCATTTTCCAGTTTGCTGCCCAGTTTCCCAACATAGACAAATCACTCTGCAAAGTGGCAGCATCCTGCATGGAACCTATAGTTCTGCACAATTTAGTATCATCTGCAAAAATAGAAACAGTACTTTCAATGCCCATCTCCAGGTCATTAATAAACAAGTTGAAAAGCGAAGGACCTAGTACAGAGCCCTGCGGTACTCCACTAACAACACTGGTCAAATTACAAAATGTTAGATTTACCACCTCTCTTTGTAGTCTATCTTTTAAAAGATGTTAATGATTAAATGAAATTAACACAAGAAAAAAACATATAATGCTTGTTATGCAGTTTTATTCACACCATGTAACTACTGGAAAGAAAATAAATTAATTCAAGTCAAGTCAAGGAATTGCTTGTGCAGTATAGTTCAGTAAAACACATCTTGATTTTTACTATATACAGTATATAGGATTGCAGAGTACAAAAATACTAAATAGTAAAGTGCAGCGAGTGTAGTGTTATATAGAATTGAATAATAGTAGGTGCAATGAATGCCTGTTGGATATATTTGTTGGCTTCTATATCATATTGCTGATATTGCATTCACAAAATGACACATTTTTTTTTTCTTCAAGCTTCATTTTTGGGAAAAAATGCACAGCCCTGCTGTCTGGTTACTATAGGAACCATAGCCTATTATTCTACTTTGTCGTTCATCATGACTGAGAGGCTCATGACAGACCAAAATGCTTGTAGTCCACAGCACTAAAATGAACCTTTTCCTATGGGCTTTGAGAAGTCTGTATGTATACCTATCATCCTTAACCCGTTCCTGCATTAATTTAGCATTGACATATACAGTAGCATGGCATAATGTACACTACCCAGAACAACATAGGATTGCTTTAAGACTATGAACCATTAACTAGATTAGAGAAAGTTTTCATAGTGCAAGAACATGGAGTATATTTACTTACATTCAAATTTTCACTTTGGAAGCCTCCTCCATACTTCGTGCAACTATGTCAGACGTTATTTCGCGACGAATAGGCGTATTCATCAAAATGCACAATTACATCTCGGCTTGCGCTTCCGCCAATTTAAATTCAGTGGATATATAAAGGTCATATGTATGTATTTATTAGTGATGTTGGTGAAATTGCTGGAAGTGGCCACTTATTATTAAAAATGTCCAAAGAAGCAAAATAAAGACAATAGAGATCCTCTATTGTCCTTGGTCATGAGCCCACCCTAAAATAAATGTGGCATGAGCTTCAAAAAGTGTAAATAACATTTATAACAGTTACAATTTGTAAACATAATCCCACTTTATAAAAAAACAACAGCATTTTTTTTCTTTTTTTATGACTTTTTTTGGAATACAGGATATGATGAGGCTGTAACTTCATTTTACTACTCATCCAAAATTTGGAATTTGACTGGCAAAATAGACTTTATCGAAAAGGGTAAAAATAGAAATTATCACACTAATAAATTAGCAGATTAACGATTGTTTACTGAGCAAAAATTCACCTGGCAAAACAGAGCAAAAATTCTTCAGCGCTGAGGTGTTACTTGTCTTTTAGTAAATTGGCGATTTCCCTGCTCTTTAGTAAATCTGCCCCATGGGGTGATTAGGCTTGCAACAAATTAGTTTTAGAAAGGGATATAAACACCACTTGAGTTCAACAATAGCTTATCCAAAGGTTTCTGTATTCCAACTACCAGCATATACCAATATATTATCAAGATAAAAAGCACAGAGTCTGAAAACCTCAAGGATTGTTTAAGAAACTTTTTCTCAGCTCAAATTATGCAAGTGAGCCCTTAAAACAGAATGGCGCCTTCTTTGTATACCTTGAGCCCTCTAAATAAAGCTGAAAACATTAAGCTAAATGTTAAGCATTAAGGGAGGTTATTTACTAAAACTCAAATTACAAAAAACTAGAATTTTCATGGAAAATATCTAGTATAGATAAATCTAAAAACTAGATATACTATGAATGAATGAGATTCTTCATAGTCATATTTCATGGAAAATGTTTTTTTTTTTTGAGATTTATTATACCCTAATGTTGCAAAAAGCCTGAATCCGAAAATCCCCTATCTCTGACCTGTTGAGCTCATGTATAAATCAATGGGAGACGAAGACGAAGGGGCCCGCCCCCGAAACGTTACATTGTAATAAACACGCAGGGCTTTGCCCGCATGCATTGAGCTCTGAGTGCCGGTTTTTCTTCTATTATGCTTACTACAATTAGGGTTGCCGATCCCTTGTAACTGTGCACCGGGCCAGCTTGTGCTTGAGAGGCCAGGGTGTGCTGGTGGGTTCTGGAATTTGAGATGTCTCTATCACACTATATCTTGGTTTGAGCTGGGTTTAGCCTGATAATCCAAAAATATAGGGCAAAACCCCAACAATTCAAGCTTTCTGTGAAAAAAGTCCTCAAAAAAGTACGATTCAGGTTTTCACTCAATTTTTATTGTTTTTTTTCCCGTTATGATTTATTCAAGTTATTTTATTAATAAATAAGGCAAAACCAGGCATGGGAGTTTGTTTGAGCTTTTTTTATATTAAAGGAAAACTATACCCCCCAAACAATGTAGGTCTCTATTAAAAGATACTGAGTAAAACAGCTCATGTGTAAAACCCTACTTCATGTAAATGAACCATTTTCATAATAATATACTTTTTTAGTAGTATGTGCCATTGGGTAATCATAAATAGAAAATTGCCATTTTAAAAAATAAGGGCCACCCCCTGAGATCGTAAGATTCACTGTGCACACATACAAACCACATGTAAGGTCACATGAGCCAATTAACAGACAGAGTTCTGCCTTTTGCTTCCTCACTTCTTCCTGTTACAGTTAGTGTTGTAGTATTTCTGGTCAGGTGATCTCTGAGGCAGCACAGATAGAGTCACGAAATGGTGGTTCAAGGCAAGAGATGTAAAAGGGCAATATTTATGTAAATATATATTCCAGTTTGGTAAGATTCTTTAATATGTCATTCAATTTGATATAAACTATCTGTTGCTTAAGTATTCATTTTGGGGGTATAGTTTTCCTTTAATTATGAGATGAATTCATTTTTTAATATATAACCTCCTGAATATTACAGAACTATGGAAAGCACAATGTCAGCCCCTACAGTGAATGAATAGCAAGATTACTGACATGGTGTTGGTAAGCAGGATCCCAATGAAGAATCAGTCCACTTTTGTAATGTCGTGGGCCAGCAAAATTGGAGAGTTAAAAAGAAAAATGCTAATGTTTTTATGAATGACTTAAATTCCTTTTTAAATCTCATGTCCCTTCATATACAGCAGAATCCTCCACAGTGAAGTATAGTAAATATACTGAAAAAATGTATGAGAAAAATAGTTGTTTTTCAGTTTGTCTTATGTAGATCATACTCTCAACAGTTTATTTAAATCTCTATACAGCCAGAGGTTGAGATGAATACGCTATTCTGCTGGGGCATTGTTTCTCTTTTTCCTATTGTAGCTTATGAAATAAATTTGACCTTTTTTTTGTAAATTGAATTGACTTTCAAAAATAGAAAATGGATACATCTTTGGGTAGTTTTTAGAGTAACTAAGAGAATTCTATGTGTTTTTCTGGGAGCCCAGTGTTGCAAATCAACTCAGCTAGTTGGACTGAGTAGTCTGATAAACTTTTCACTCACAATGGAGGCAGCCACATTTTGTTGCCAAGCAAAGTTGAATTGCCACCTTGCCACTGCCACAAGCTGAGCAAGCCAAATGAGCCAAGGAACGCTCAACAGAGATGAAGGCATTTCAAGGTTTTTGTGTAAAAATGGAGACAGTGGCCAGTGAAGCTGAAAATACCATGACCTATATTTTACAGCAACTTTATATCTAGGTGTGGGGCCCAAATGACAGCCTCTTTGAACAATAGCTTGTCAGGATTCTGTCCTCTTTTGACACTGCCTGATGTGATCAATGTCCAAAATCGGTCCACCAACTAGATGGACAAACAATATAAATTCCAGGACCCTAAATAAATTACATTTTTCAGACTGAAAACCCCAGGTCCCGAGCATTCTAGATAACAGCTCACACACCTTTTTAAATTTAACAATTTGCATTGGATATTGGGACATGTAGTGTATCTATTGGGCCACTGTGTTCAGTGAAAAATATCTGCTAAATTCTGTTTACTAACTGGCCCAAAAAAGATTCCACCTTGGATTATGGTTATATCTGTTTATTCTTTTCTGTAAATTTATATCAGACCGCAATAGGCAATGCCCCCTTACTGTCTTTATTACGGAAGGCTATGGGAAATAATAAAGGATATTGCAGCCAACAAATATGTGAACAATAGCAGCTTATGCATGTCTGAACAACACACAGAGCAAGTAGTACATAAGCTAAGGAAATCAAAGCAACAGCAAAATAACTTTACACTCTCATTTAATAAATACAAATAAAAAGTATAACATTAACCTATTGTGGTGCTATAGGTTATTCAATTTTTAAAAGTGTACATGTACAGTACATGCAGCAGTTATAGAACCAGCTAAGTATGTGTGCTGCAAGTGAGGAAATATTATGTTTAACTGAACATAAGTTGAGATCCACTAGATCTGTATTTGGACAGGAGTAACACTGTAACATTGTTTCTATGTAAACAGCTCGTGCAGTATGTGAAACCCACTGTTGACATCATTGCAAGATTTATAGGCCTTATTAGGATTAATTAGTGGAGTGATTCATACTGTATGTGCAATCTTTGCAGTGAGGAAACAACCCAGAGCTTATGCTTTAAGGTGGAATGATGTAAAAACTAGAAATCTTTACACAAATTTATTCAGAATAGCAGTGATACTACAAGGGAAAGGAAATTGAAGTGATGCCCACATTTGTTATCTTTTATTAAAGGGATTCTGTCATGGGAAAACACGTGTTTTTAACAAAATACATCAGTTAATTGTGCTCCTCCAACATTGAATCCTGCATTGAAATCCATTTTTCAAAAGAGCAAACAGATTTTTTCTTTACATTTAATTTTGAAATCTGACATGGGGCTAGACATGTTGTCAGTTTCCTACGTGCCTCCAGTCATGTGACTTGTGCACTGATAAACTTCAGTCATTCTTTACTGATGCATATTGGAGTGATATCACCCCCCCCCCCCTTAACTTTTCCCTCGGCAGCCCATCTGTAGAACAATGGGAAAGTGACCAGATAATTGCTCCCTGACTACTGCGTTGCTAAAAATACTTCCATGCCATACCTAGTGGTAATATGAGAACAGCACTCAGTAGTAAAAATTAAATTCCGGCTTAACCAAGTCATGCCTCCGTCAGTTACATAGGAGAAACGGTAGCGTATTTGAAAGTAGTTCCATTGTGAAGTGCTGGAGCACATGACCAGACACAATGAACTGACATGGCTGCCTACACACCAATATCACAACAAAAAAAATAAATTTATTGGTTGAAGAATAAAATTCTAAATGATGTGCCATGAACACAGTGTAATTTAGTAATACCATATAATAATGACAGAATCCCTTTATGGCACAGAAATGCACATATGAGAGAGACTCCATCCAGGGCTACCTTAAGGCACTTGTGGACCCTTCACAAAATACTACTCTCATTCTACTTAATGCACATATTTAACCTGGGGAAATTTAAAGTAAATAATTGGAGAGCACCTTCATTTGATTAAAATGATAGACCTGCCATTTCTTCAGGTCTATTCATTCAAAACCTATTTTAGTTGAAAAGGTTGATGATGGTCCCTCCTGTGCTGGTTGGTGTTGAACAACTGCCCAGCTTCCAATTAATATTTTTATTGAAGATTAAGGAAATGGTGAATGCATGAAGCATGAACCAAAAATAAAAAAAATAGGAGTGATCTCAATGGGAAATTCCCCTAAAAACTCTTGGAGAAAACTCTTTATGGCCAGGGTGTAGTTGATCTATAATGTCCAAAAAGTCTTACAGAGACCACAGAGCAACCCCTTAAGGCATTCACATTGTTTTACCACAAATGCATCTTTTGCACTGTGGTCGTTTTATATTGAGACCAGTAGATCATTATAAATATGTGGCATGATGAATATATAATGAATATGTGACAATGAATTCATTTAAATAAAATGAATGAACTAGACAAAGAAATCCATTTCCTTAATTACAACTTAATGATTCTCACTTTTGAATTAGTAATTACTTGATTATAAAATTTATGTTCTGATATAATGAACAACTGTATTCGATATTTAATAATAAAACTAATTAGAACCACTCTTTTTTCTTGATAAAGTGTCTAGTGCAATAAAAAAAGGAAAATATTTGTTTGTGTTTATGGGTGCCTAACATTTACTGATTAGCTGTACACATCGTAGTGGTAGAAGTATTCCCAAATTCCTTATTAAGTCAATACCCTTCTGAATAGCAAGCAATATAGTTGAGTATTTATGTAATATAAAAAATAAGATTAAAAATAGGAAATCAAAAAGTATTAATGACATGAGAACCCCAAGATATTACTTGCTAATTTGCAACTTATTTAAGTTGGCTTCTTGTCGCCACAAAACAGAAAAAGTTGTAAAAAAACTATTTCCAGGATTTATTAGGCGTCCAAACTGCGACCATTCCAAATCCAAAAATACTCCAGCTAAAACCTGTTGAAATCATGTAGAGCTACTTTTCATCAATATAATAAGTTTATCAGCATCAACACCATCCCTCATGACCATTGCCCAACTGCAGCTGCAAATAGAAGTTATTGTGTGCATTTATTTGTGCTTTAGTTGCAAAATCATTTTTATTATATGCATTGTTCTGAGCAGAAATCTTTAAAGAAGATCGACTAATAGTAAGCTCTTTTTGCCTTAGCTGACAAGCGCACAGTAGTCTACTGTGATTTTTATAGAGCAGTGGTCCTCAACCAGATGTTCACGAGCAGAGGCTGCTTACCAACCCCTTGGATGTTGCTCTCAAAGCAGGTGCTTATTTTTGAATTCCAAGCTTGGAGGCAAGGTTTGGTTGCCTAAAATCCAGGTGCACTGCCAAATAGAGCCTCCTATAGGCTGCCAGTCCACATAGAGGCTACCAAATACACATGCCCAAGAACTTGTTTCATGCTTATGTTTCTCCCCAACTCTTTTCAACTCTTTCAACCTGTTCTAGAGGGTGGAAATTCAGCCTAAACTGATAAAAAATCATATTCTTTTAAAACCATAGGCCAGTGATGACAGCTTCAAGCATTCTGGATGCACAGCATCTGGAGGTGGAACCATTAAAGGGAATGTAAAGGCAAAAAATAAAATTCAATTTTTAATTTCTTTAATGAAAAAGAAACCTATCTCCAATATACTCTAATTAAAAAATGTGTTCCTTTTTTATAAGAAACCTGACTGTATGCAATGAAATTCTCCCTTTGTTTTACTTGCTTTGACTGCTGTGGATAGGAAACTTCAGACCGTCCCTAGCTGCTCTGCAGGGAAACAATCATACTTTCAAGTAGCAGGAGCAACACCCCCCCCATCTTACTTCCCAGCCATGCAGAACTCAAGCAGCTTTGTTTGTTTCCCTGTAAAGCAGTTGCCAACTCTGTAGAGATTTGTATTGGATTTTATTTTTGCCTTTATATCACAACAATCTCAAGATAACTGCAGTATAAATGACTGTGCTAGTAAGTGACATCCTCTTTGGTGAATACTCTTGCATCTGTAATTACATTTTTGCCAGCAAAATTGTATGCATTATGCAAAATAAATGTGGTTGAGTGTAGTCGATACTCTAGGATATTCTAAATGAATGGCCTACAAAATTTCTTACAAATAGATCATTCATTGAATACATAATTTACTGTGCAGGTATATAAAAATGTAATGATATTTAATACAAGAATTACATGTATATTTTGACATAAAACATATGTTAAACCTACACATACTGTATGCCAATGATGTAGGCTCAGGAAAAACACCACCTAGCAACATGCTTTTCCCAAAGCACCTTTACTGCAGCAAAACAGCAAAAAGGGGAAGGGTTAAACCATTCACAAATTGCACCTATATTGTTTTTAATGTTTTTGCTCTCATGCTTACTGTTTACCCAGTTGTTACAAATAAATGCATTCATTGGGACTTTCTCAAAAGATGAAACTGAGAAACCTACCGAACAGATTCAATAAAAATCAATATTGTTAATTGCCTGAGCATTGTGGGGTTCATTATCTCCCACCCTCAAAATAATAACAGACGTGAGCTACTAAATTGCATAGATCGCTATAGGCTATTACTTTTCTACTGCTGTCTCGATCATTCTTGATATTGATTAGACTGAACCTTTCCTAGGTGATCGATCAGAATTAGATTGAAAATATTTCATAGTGATTTGATCTAACACAATCAGATTCATTATTTTTTGTGATAAATCCCCAAACTGCTATCCATTGTTGAAATTGATCAGAATACTGTTGTATAATGACATGCTTAAGGCTGAATATTACATGTTAATTCATTTGATCAATTTAACTGCTTCAAAACTGCTAATTTAACCCAATTATTATGGCTTTAACATTGACTTAAAAATTCTGCTGATAAATTCTATGGATTTGTTACAATAGCAAGTGCTAAGAGCGACAAATGATCATAACCCACAGACTTCAATTTGCCTAAAATAACAAGTATTTTGCACAAAGGAAGATGTGCATTTATAAATAGTCGTATTGGATATTTTTTGTCTCTTATTTATTTTTAACCAAACGATATTAAAGTTTGTTTTCCAGGTGCAGGTATGGTATACATTATGTGGAAACCTATTATACAGAAAGATCAGAATTACAGAAAGGTCATCTCCCATAGATACCCATTTTAATCAAACCTCTGTAATAATAAAACAGTAGCTTGTACTTGATCCCAACTGAGATATAATTGATCATTGTTGGATGCACAACAATCCTATTGGGTTTAATTCATGGTTAAATTATTTTTAGGATACTTAGGGGCCGATTCACTAACTTCGAGTGAAGGATTCGAAGTAAAAAAACTTTGAATTTCGAAGTGTTTTTTGGGCTACTTCGACCATCGAATGGGCTACTTTGACCTTCGACTTCGACTATGACTTTGAATCGAAGGATTCGAACTAAAAATCATTCAACTATTCGATAGTCGAAGTACTGTCTCTTTAAGAAAAAACTTCGACCCCCTAGTTCGCCATCTAAAACCTACCGAACGCAATGTTAGCCTATGGGGAAGGTCCCCATAGGCTTGACTAAGTTTTTTTGGTCGAAGGATAATCCTTCAATCGTTGGATTAAAATCCTTTGAAACGTTCGATTCGAAGGATTTAATTGTTCGATCGAAGGATTATTCCTTCGATTGAACTATTTGCGCTAAAATCCTTCGACTTCGATATTTGAAGTCGAAGGATTTTAATTCCTAGTCGAATATCAAGGGTTAATTAACCCTCGATATTCGACCCTTGGTGAATCGGCCCCTAAAAGTATAAGATCCAAATTAATGAAAGATTCCTTATCCATAAAACCTCAGGTCCCTAGCATTCTGGATAACAGGTTCTATTGAATGTTATATAAAAATCTCATAAGATGCCTTAATTTTTTTGTTACTTAGTCATTCAGCTCCAACAATCACCACTTCATGGAAAAATTAACGTTAGGCAGACAGTCTTCAACCTACTGAGAGTTTTGCAATTGACAAGCTTTGAGAACATCTATGAAAGGGTAACTAGCTAAAATAATTCTCTTAAATACACCCAATGATAATAGTCCTATAAGAACAATTGCATGCATGTGATACATTTAAATACTACAGTCATTAAATGGAATTCAAATACTGCATCCTATTAAATATTCTTCATTTGCATATTATCATTTAATTAACCCTATTCCTATATGGTGATGAATGGACTGGCAAGGCAGCATGCCAACAAGGCATTTAATGAGCACACCACTGCTCATTAGCAAGTAACTGAATCTCCTTTTCATGAGGACTGTGCTGGTGACAGATGTGGGTAACTGAATGACTGTGAATGGATCATATAGGAAGTGCATGCAAATGTGTCTGAATGTCAAATGATTGTCAGTAGACATGTCTCTATAGATTGCTTGCTGTTAGTGAGATATGTTCTAAAGAAAAAATGAAGAGGCTGTAGATTAAATAAAAGCAACTGGGTCATATTGGGATTCCTAGAATAAGTAGCAGACCTAGCTAAGGTGTGGAAGACAAGGACAAGAGAGAGAAATGTTATAAAAGCATGGACAGCTTGGAGACTGAGCTGCTGGCAGCAGCAGAATGAGAACAGTTGAGAAAATGTCTCTTCTTTACTGTGTAAAACAGATCATGAGAGGACTATAAAGGAAGACAAAGAGTCTCTGATACTCAAAGGCTAACCTCCTAAGCTTCTGTTATATACAGAGGAACATTTATTTACAAAAAAAAAAGAAAATAATTTTTTTCATTTTGATTTTAAATTTATTATAGAGTCCTGAAAAAGCAAGATGTCGTTTTGCTGCAGGCTGTCAACGTTTAAGGCACCTCAGAGCAGATTAAAAACCTTTATTTGAAAAACAAACCTGATGAAAAATTTGAAAAAGTGCTTCATTAAATTGGAGAACTGCCTCTCGTGAAAAGAAAATGCATCCAGAACCCGAATCAAAATCCAGAATGAACTCAAATGAAGTAACGATATCATCTGTATTCAGATTCACACAGGAACAATGTGGCAAAATGTTAGCAAATCTGCTCCAAAGTTTCTGGTCTGTATAGTAAATGAATCCTACATATTGCAAAATATTCTGAATGCACTAATGGATGATTTATCAACACTCATTTTAATGGTTTTAGAGGCTTTGAAACTAATATACTAATTTGCTCAAAAACCATGAATGCCATGCCATTTATTAAAAGATTTGAATATAAAATGTAAAAAGGAAAAAAAATGCTGAACGATCCAATTAAAAATTTGAAAACCTCTAAAATTTCTAAAAAATCAAGCTTTTTAGACAATTGCTAGCGGGAAAAAAGTCCAAAAATCTTTAAAACCTGAATAGCTAAGAAAAAGCTCCAATAGGATCAGGACCTCAACTGCTTTTACTCCATGAAGTTTTGTATAAGAGTTTTACACATTGATATCACATTTTTAGAGTTTTTTGGAACTTAACAAAAACTAATTTTAGAGAAAAAATTTGATTCATGGAAAAAAAATAGTAAAAAAGCTCATTAATGTAACCGGTTTTAATGATGCCACCAATTCACTCTTTAGATACAGACTCAAATTTTTACCACTTTTTAATAAAACAAAGTCGACTTAACTCTTACCTAATTTATCAAAAACTCCGATAGAAAAAAAAAGTCTCAACAAAATTGGGCTCGTATCATACAACTTTTTCAAATTTGACGTTCGAATCAGGCAACAATTTAGTGTTTAGACTATTGTACAAAAAAACAGCCAGATGATGATGATGATGTCAAGAAACATGGGACATATGCCATTGACATCTACATGACCTCGACAGGGTTTAGCTGGAGTATTTTCAGATTTGGATTTTTAGCAGCTTTGGGGAATAATGAATCTATAAAAATTCAAGTTTTTCCCCTTTAAAAACTCAACCAGAAAAAAAATCAAGGTTTAATAAATAGGCCCCTAAGTGTCTCGTAATATTGGGGTCCCAATTGGCAGGCGAGTATTGGCTGGTAATATTAGAAGCATAAGCTTTCATGTGGACTAAGCATAGAGCATGGTGCTTATATTTCATTTATTTCCCTAAGTTGAATAGAATTTTCTACATTTGCTTATATATGTATGGCACCTGTTATCCAGAATGCTCAGGACCTAGAGTTTTATGGATAATGGTTCATTCCATAATTTGGATCTCCATACCTTAATAGTTTACACATTAAATAAACCCAGTTGGATTGTTTTGCCTACATTAAGGTTTAATTGTATCTCAGTTGGGATTAAGTACAATGTGCTGTTTTATTCTTACGGAGAAAAAGGAAATAGTTTGCAAAAATTAAAATTATTTGATTAACATTGAGTCAATGGGAGATAGCCTTCCTGTAATTCGGAGATTTCTGGATAAAGGGTTTCTGAATAGTGGATCTCATACCTATTTACTGGATGTTATTTTGTGGACCAGTAGCATTTGAGGAATATTTTCCTTGTCCCATTATATCAAAGAAGCAACTTGTACTATTCTATTTTCATCATTTCAGTTTTATTCAAAAAGAGGGAAAATCACAAAAAAGTTATAAAAAACAAAAAAAATGGAAACTCTATGTTCCTTATGCTAAAATTGTTCCCCATCAACAAAATCTTTTCATCTGCTAACAGGGGTGTCGGGGGAAAACAAGGTAATATAAGGGATTTGAAAATCAGGGCTTTGTCAAAATCTGAAAATGTAACTAATATAAATATAATTCAAGGTTAGTGTGTTTCACCTCCTTGAAATAGACTTTAACCTTCCATAGCTGTGTTGCACTTTTCACTTATTGGTGGAATACAACACCCAGCATTCTGTAGAATATGATAAAGGGTTAAGAGCAACAGGAGTTTAGTGATCCGTGTAACGCTAGTAGGATGATTCTCCCTTTGCATCTGTAATTAAGTTTGGGATGGTTTGGATGGTACTCTGAAGAGCTAGGGGAGCAGTTCATGTTGAGGGGGGTTAAGTTCTCATTGAAGAATAAATAGGGTTTTTGCTGGACATACTTTTTGCATTTTGTTTTAATTAATAAATATGTACAAGAAATACGTTTTTTCTTGCACTGAACAGGACAAAGACTGACTAATTTAAAGTAAGAGTCATTCCTTCTTCCTGTTTTTTATGAGTTAATAAAACAAATTACCAGCCCCCAAGAAACCCTCTACATAATGAGCTGCCCCTACCTTAAAGTCTAACACTAGAGTAGTTTTAAGGGAGGGGTTTGTTAATACATGGGGCTTCTCAGGGGACTGGTAATTTGTTTTTACCAGCTTGTAAAACGAGGAGGTTGGAATTACTCTTACTTTCAGTTTAAGTATTCCCACTGTTTAGTGCAAAAAACCCAGTTTTACCAGACTATTCGATCATTCGATAATCAAAGTACTGTCTCTTTAAAAAAACACTTCGACTTCATACTTCGCCAAATTAAAGCTACCGAAGTGCAATGTTAGCCTATGGGGACCTTCCAGAGCACTTTTCTAGGTTTTTTTTGGTCGAATAAAAATCCTTCGATCGATTGCTAAAAATCGTTGGATCGAACGTTTTTTATTCGACCGCAGGATTGCTAAATTTGTTGAAAAAAACTTCAAATCTGATATTCGAATTCAAAGTTTTTTAATTTGATGGTCGAATTTCAACGTTTTTTGCACTTCGAAATTCGACCCTTGATAAATCTGCCCCTTAATGTATGATGATTAATATACTATTATTCATTACATTAATATTGTCTTTTCTTTCTTACTTACTTTTTTCTTGACTTGGTCTCATGAAAATATCTCAATGAAAATTGCAAGTTACAAACAAATAACAAAAACCATCAATTCAATTAAACAACATTATAGGGAAAAAGCCCTATTTGTTAGACCAATGTTAAAAAAGAGGGTATAATGCCCCTTTAAGGTTGCTGTGTCTCAAAATATTTCTTTGACCAGAAAATATAGAATCAAAATTTACTAAAGTAGTGAGCTTGAACTTTTTGACATTTGTTATACTTACATTATTCTCATACATTCACAGAAGAATATTATTAGCACCTAAATTGCTAGTATAATAAATACAATGACATACACTTTCATCTCACTGCAGTTTCTTCATTTTTTTTTTTCGAAATTTTGCAGTATTTCTGAATGCAGACAATTCATTATTTGTCTAGATTTCCCATGAGCTAAGTAGACTGTAATGGTCTCTAACATAATAGTTAAGGAGGAGGACAGAAATATTTTTTTAACGTGAAAAGTACAGGGGAAAACTGTTCTGTTAAATAGTCTTTAAGCAAATGCCCTGCCTGCCTTTAAAAACTCATATCCTGCTAATGACTCAAGGTTAATTAGAATTTGGATGCAATAGATGAAAGGACTTTGCAATTATCTGCTTTCATATGCTTCTCAGTAAACTACCTTATTCACCCCCTCCCTTATTATGAAGACTTTCCCAGGTCCCTCTTGGCTGCTGTTGATCGGTGTTGGCTCATGTCCATGCTGCAACAAAGACCTGGCATTCCAGCTGTCTGAGTCTAATCTCTAGTGTCAGCTCTTGTTAATGTTTCAGCGTGAAATCAGAAGGGGCAAAGCTGCATAGAATATTAAAATCATGATCAGAATTCTACTGAAATTCTGATAGTTTGTAAATGCTGGCAGGGCAGAAGAATTTCTGTCACATAATAAATAAAGTAATAAATACCTGCAAAGCACCATCTCACCATACCCGTTTTAGACAGATAACTGCTTTAGAAGAATAATGAAAATAAATCCTTATTTTGCATCACAGCCTGTCTCCATTACCTTACAGCCTGTCTTTTATTCCCTATGGTGAATTTGCAATGGACTGAAAATGGCGTAGTTTATGTTTGTAATTTAATTTGATTGACAAGATATTTTTTCACTGAAACTGGCCTGTACGATCGCACTGCTCTATATATAAGTCCAAAAATAAAAGGAAGCATTCACCCCCTCAAGGGGTACCAGATATGGGATGTTGTAGCTCCCACCCTTCCCAGCTATATTGCAATATATGTACAAACAATCCTTGTTTTGTTTAAAGGGTAAGGCATTTTTCAGTAGCAGTATGCACAAAATGTCTCTGTTTTACATATATTGATAATGGGTTGAGTGCAGAGGACTTTTGTATTTGACTATATGTATTTTGTGGTCACAGCCTCATTGCATCCCCGCCTAATGGTTTTAAAAATTAGTGGTGAGCACAACTTTCCCTTGTATGTTATATATACACGTGTATATAGTTTATCTTTGGCTGAGCTTTCAAAGTAGCAACTTCATGTTAATAAATAGCATGCCTTATGGAAACAGTAGTATTTCAGCAGTGACATAAAGTTTATTGGATTAACAGAAAATATTAGACAGGTGCATACATTTGGGCACCCCAACAGAGATATTACATCAATACTTAGCTGAACCTCCTTTTGCAAACGTATCAGCCTCTAGACGCCTCCTATAGCCTTTGATGAGTGTCTGGATTCTGGATGGTGGCATTTTTGACCATTCATCTATACAAAATCTCTCCCGTTCACTTAAATTTGATGGATGCCGAACATGGACAGCCTGCTTCAAATCATCCCATAAATTTTTCGATGACATTCAAGTCGGGGGACTGTGACTGCCATTCCAGAATATTGTACTTCTCCCTCTGCATAAATGCCTTTGTAGATTTTGAAATGTGTTTAGGGTGATTGTCTTGTTGGAATATCCAACCCCTGCGTAACTTCAACTTTGTGACGGATGCTTGAACATTATCCTGAAGAATTTGATGATATTGAGTTGAATTCATCTGACCCTCGACTTTAACAAGGGCCCCAGTCCCTAAACTAGCCTCACAGCATGATGGAACCTCCACCAAATTTGACAGTAGGTAGCAGGTGATTTTCTTGGAATGCAGTGTTCTTCTTCCGCCATGCAAAGTGCTTTTTGCTATGACCAAATAACAATTTTTGTCTCATCAGTCCAAAGCACTTTGTTCCAAAATGACTGTGGCTTGTCTAAATGAGCTTTTGCATACAACAAGCGAAAGGGCTTCTTTCTCATTAACCTGCCATACAGATGTTCTTTGTTCAAATTGTACTGAATTGAAGAACGATGTACAGATACACCATCTGCAGCAAGATGTTCTTGCAGGTCTTTGGAGGTGATCTTTGGGTTGTCTGTAATCATTTTCACAATCCTCCGCATATGCCGATCCTGTATTTTTCTTGGCCTTCCAGACCTGGGTTTTACAGCAACTGTGCCTGTGGCCTTCCATTTCCTGATTACATTCCTTACACTTGAAACTGACAGTTTAAACCTCTGAGATAGCTTTTTGTAGCCTTCCCTTAAACCATGATACTGAACAATCTTTGTTTTCAGATCTTTTGAGAGTTGCTTTGAGGATTCCATGCTGACACTCTTCAGAGGAGAGTCAAACAGAAGCACAACTTGCAATTGGACACCTTAAATACCTATTCTCATGATTGGGCACACCTGCTTATGACGTTCAAGGCTTAATTAACTAATCCAACCAATTTGGTGTTGCCAGTAATGAGTATTGAGCAGTTACATGCATTCAAATAAGCAAAATTACAAGGGTACCCACATTTTTGCCCAGCCAGTTTTCACAATTTCATACAACTGAATACTACTTCACAAAACATCTTCGTTCAGAAAACACCCCAGTACTCAGATGTTCCTGTGAAATGAAAGATATACCACTGTTATCTTTTTTGTTGAAAGTGGAGTTAATTATTATGCAGGCTGAGAGGGGTTCCCAAACTTTTTCACATAATTATATATGTATATTTATGACACACTATATACCATTCTTGTGTGTATGCATAGTATTTATAGTATAAAACTCAACTTGTGATGGAAATAGTTTTCAAGAAATTATATTACGGGGCAGATTTACTTAAGAGTGCTGTAGCTAGAGAAAATCCACCAGAAATGCCATCCGTGGGAACATCGCCAATTTACTAACAGGCGTAGAGGACAATACACTAGTGAAAGAGACCGTCGCTAGCACAGTTTTGCTCCCTATCGGCAGGTGAATTTCAGCTCAGATGAACAATCATTACTATGCAATTTTACTTAAAGGAATTGTTCAGTGTAAAAATAAAAACTGGGTAAATAGATAGGCTGTGCAAAATAAAAAATGTTTCTAATATAGTCAGTTAGCCAAAAATGTAATGTATAAAGGCTGGAATGATTTGATGTATAACAAGTCAGTCAGAGCACTACTTCCTGCTTTTCAGCTCTCTTGGTTTACACTGACTGGTTGCCCTGGCTACCAGACAGTAACCAATCAGAGACTTGAGGGGGGGCCACATGGGTCATATCTGTTGCTTTTGAATCTGAGCTGAATGCTGAGGGTCAATTACAAACTCACTGAACAGAAATGTACCATGTGGCCCCCCTTCAAGTCGCTGACTAGCTCAGAGTTATAGAACTGAAAAGCAGGAAGTTGGATTCTGGCTGTTTTATTAGACATCTGTTCACTCCAGCCTTTATACATTACATTTTTGGCTAACTAACTATATTAGAAACATTTTTTATTTTGCACAGCTTATCTATTTACCCAGTTTTTATTTTCACACTGAACTATTCCTTTAAGTGCACATTTTCCATAGTGATGTCTCTTTCGCCAGAGTTTCCTTCACCACCTTAGACCTGGCGAACTGATAAGATAGAGCTACATGCTCTTCAATCTTATGTCAGTGACATCATATCCTATATGCCAAAAAGTTAATATAATGATAAAAAAAACTCTGGTGTTTATTCATATTTTAAAGCGGGATTGTCTTTAAAAGTTGTAACTATTACAAATTTTTATTTTAAATCGGGATTGCCTTTTACCATTTGAGGGGCATGCCACATTTGTTTTAGGGTGGGCTCATGTCTAGGTCATTAGAGGATCTCTTTTGTCTTTATTTTGGATATTTGTAATATACTGTAAGTGGCCACTTCAAGCATTTGTACCAACATCACTAATAAAGACGTCTATATGACCTATATGTACGCGCCCAATTCAAATTGACCCTAATCTCAAGTGCACTAACAAAGTTTTGCTAGGCAGAAAGAAATTTTAGCAAAATACTCACCAGTGTTCCGCTACCGAGACGCAACTTCTCATTTAGTGAAATAGCAAAATGGTAGCGAATTTGCACCTAGCGAAGTGGCTCGAAGTGTGGCGAAGCCTTTGCAAGAGAAAATTCCCCTTTTAGGGAATTTGCTCCATTATATAAAACATTTTGGACCAATATACAATAATTCCTGCTGCAAAATTGTGCAGTTTGAAAAACAAAATCTCGCCCCATGCCTGCTGCAGTTAAAGCAGTGGTTTCCAAATTCTGGGGGGCTAAATCAATGGCTGAGGGGATTCTGAAACAATTCTCTTGTTAAACTGTGCCCATGGTTACAGAAATTTTGAAGCCAGTGAATTGTGGTGCGCATAATAAATTTTGTTTACTTCTTGCTCTGCACCCACCCACCACTTTGTGAAATGTGCATGATAATTATTTTTTGCGCACTCAACCAAAGGGAACGGTCTGAAGGCCGATTGAGATAAATTTTGAGGAAAATGCTTATTTGCTTCCTAGATACCCCATGAAAGTCCAGCTAGAAGGTCAGTTATGGTAACAGTTTTTGAACACATATTTATTGCCATAGATATCTGAACTATGGCTGATACACCAGTATTTTGCTATAGGTTTTATAGGCAAACAGCAAATGCAGAGTTACTATTCATAATTAATGTACAGTGATTTTTTTTACCCACAGCAAAACATAGGGTTATCTAAGAAACATTTGTATGGGTACTACTGGCTGATTCATGAACCTACCTTTTGAGATACCTTTTGTGTACCAGTTTCTGGAAACCCACGTAAAACGGTGCCAGAACGCACATTTGCACAGTGTCACTATGCCAGCTATTCAGGCTTGGATTCCTGGACACAAACTGTCCAAGGATCCTACAATAGGTTTCTAGAACCAGTGTTAGCTTCCCATTTATATTTTCACAATTACTGACTGAGTTTGCCCAATTGTACATGTAGCTCTCTGCTCTTGCTGAGGTCTTGAGTGTTGTATCCACACAGATCAAAATTAGAGGGTGCTTAATCCTTTTCTGGATTACCAGGATGATGGGACCACTTCAGATTTAGGTTTCCATTGGTTTGTTACATTTTATTTTATATGTCGATTATTTAAGATTTTTTTTTTTTTTAAAACATTTATTTATTACCAGCACAGAATTGTACAGTAGAATGACATGCAGTCAAAATAACCATTACCACATTGTACTGGACATTTTAACATTAAACCCCAGGGGAAAACAGCTTGAGGGGGGAGAAGCAAGAAGAGAGAGAAGAGGTAAAGAGAGAAAGAAGAGATCAAGGTGAAGCCAAAGGGAGATCAAGAAGAGAAGGAAGGGATATCCACGACCAAGGAAGTGGGATCCCTACCTCACACATAAATACTTAGAACAAGTCAAGACCGACCATATAGCTTCAGAGCATAGCTAGCTTCCAAGAAGGGGGCTGACCACCTAGTCAGATAAGGCAAAAGCTCTACACAAGCAACATCAGGTTGAGGGGGGACTGTGTCCTGTTAGTATAGGATTCATATTGCAGTATCCAGAGAGTCCAGATTTTAGAGAATTTTGTGGGACAGCCACGAGCTGCATAAATTTGTTCCAAGGTCGGTAGAGTTTGCTCAACCAATATTTTCCAAAGAGTGGTTGTAGGTGGGAGGTCATCCTTCCATTTCATGGCAATTGCCTTTTTAGCAAAAAATAGTAGAAAAATGAGTGTTTTTTCCGTCCGTGAAGTAACAGTGTCATCAAGGTAGTTAAGTAACAAGACTGAAGGGTGTATTTCTACCGGTAATGCCATTAGCTGAGAGATGCACGCTGCTACTTCAGACCAAAAATTTCGTATAATGGGGCAGCTCCAGGCTAGATGGAAAAATTCAGCATGACCACTTTTACACTTGTTACACACATCTGGAAATGTGGGGTTGATTCTGTGCAAAATATGAGGCATGTAGTAGGCTCTATGGAGATACTTGAATTGTATAAGCCTATCCCTGGATCTAATAAGGGGCTGAATGGATTCGGCAAGGATAATCTCCCATTGATCGACCGTGAGGTCAGGAATATTTGCAAGCCATTTTATTATAAAGGTCACCATTGGGAATCAAAGTACACGTTCCAATCTGGCGGTATATAGCAGAGAGTGGTTTGACTAGTTTTTCTTTCCTAAGCAGCTTTTCAAGGGGGGGTACCTCAATGGTGGGTGGGCCAGAACGAAATTGCTGATTAATGGCATGCCGGAGTTGCAGGTAGCGGAATAGCAGCTTGTTAGGTACATTAAAGTTATCCTTAACTTGTTGGAAAGAGAGCAGAATGTTATCCTTATAAATATCCCCAAGATACTTTACATTATAATTGGCCCACAACTGTGGTTCTGGCACTGTGGACAGACTATGAAGGGCAGGATTATGCCAGTGGTACATGCGGTGAAAATACCTTTTCCGTTCTCCCTATCCTAGCGGATCCCACCCGCCAAGCTTTAAGTGTGTTAGCCACCATTGGGGTGATAGTGGTCATGGAAGGTGGTTTTCTATATATCAGATTCCTCAGGCCTTCCATGGAACCTACCAAGTGGGCTTCTAGCATAGTGATTGGGTCCTCCGGGAGAGGGTCAAGCCACCTTTGTACGGTAGTCAACTGGGAGGCCAGAAAATAAACCCCCATATCCGGAGCAGCCAAACCCCCTAATGATATAGGCATGGTTAACACATTGTATTTAATCCGTGTCGGGCCCGGGGACCAGTATAGGCGATTGAGGTGGCTCTGAAGGAGTTTAAAGAATTTAGTCGAGATCCAAATGGGGGAAGAGATATAAAAATTTTGGGAGAAATTTCATTTTGAATAAGCTTATCCTGCCAATTAGCGAAAGTGGGAGCTTAAGCCATCTATCGATGGACTTGAGCAATTGAAACATTATTGGGTCAAGGTTCAATTCTACGAATTTGCTTATTTGTGGGTGGATATGGATGCCTAGATATTTAAACGTGTCAACTCTGGTCAATGGGGGTTCAGAGTCATTGCTGTCCTTATCACAAGGGTCCAAATACATCAGTGAAGATTTGGCCCAGTTGATCTTAAGCCCTGAGAAGGTAGTGTGATTATTAATTATCCGAAGAGCCAATTGGAGGGAGGGGCCTGGATCATTCAAGTAAAGCAAAGTATCATCAGCAAAGAGCGAAATTTTTTCTGCAATGTTCCCAATTTCGAAGCCCCTAATCCCTTTTGTTGATCGAATTAAGCACGCCAGTGGCTCCATGGCAAGAGCAAAAAGGGTCGGTGACAAGGGGCAACCCTGGCGCGTTCCCCTAAACAGGTTAATTGGAGCTGAGTTTTCCAGGTTAGAGAGAATTCTAGCTGTGGGTTTAGAGTACAGTGCCTGTATCCAAAGTAGAAAGTTCTCCCGAAAGCCCATGGTTTTTAGAGTTTCCCAGAGGTAGTGCCATTCGACTGAATCAAATGCCTTCTCATTGTCCAAGGAGGCAATGACTCTGGAACCCGGGTTGGAGTGGGGGATAGAGAGATTAGTAAAAAGTCGTCTGAGATTCAACTCGGCCGCTTTATGGGGAATAAAGCACACTTGGTCAGGAGCCACTAAAGATGTTATAACATAATTTAAACGTTTGGCTAGAATCTTGGCTAAGATTTTTGTATCTGAGTTGATTAAAGAGATGGGTCGGTAGGAGGATTGAGGAGTGAGGATCTTTGTCTGGCTTCAGTATAAGGATTATAGTGGCTTCGCTGAAGGAGGGAGGTAGGGCTCTTGAGGTAAGTGATAGGTTGAATATATCAGTTAGGATTGGGGCTAGGAGAGTTGCATAGGTTAGATACCACTGATTTGGAATTCCGTCAGGACCTGGGGTTTTTCCCAGGGGTAGGGTTGCAATAGCATCTAAAGTCTCGTGTTCTTGAATGGGAGAGTCAAGGAAGGATCTATGCTCTAGGGAAAGAGTGGGCAGATCTAGGCTATGTAGATAACTAGCTATTTCTAAGGGTGATTTCGTCAGTTTAGATGAATATAAAGACTGATAATAGTCCGCTAGGTTAGTATTAATTTCTATTGGGTCAGAAACTAGTTCGGTGTCATTTTTACGTATCGCATGAATGGCTGGTCGACTACATTCATCCCTGGCCAAGAGCGCTAACAACTTGCCATTCTTGTCCCCTTTTTCATAGAGTGCAAATTTGTGGTACAGCTGACTTTTGTGGGCACATTTCCATTGAGCCTGAGCATATTGTCGTTGTGCAATTACATAAGCAAGTTGGGTGGAATCACCAGGATCTCGGACGTACCCTTCCTCAGCCTCTTTGAGCATGTCCTCTACAGTAGTCATCGTATTAGCTGCCAATTTTCTAGTGTAAGCTATTCCGGAAATATACTCACCCCTGATATATGCTTTTAGTGCGTCCCATACTAAAGGTAGGGGAGCAGTGTTAACATTGACCTGGAGGAAATCAGTGATGGAGCGTTTCGTTTTTTCCTGTAAAGCTGGATGAGTAATCCAGAAGGGGTTTAATCTCCAGGTTTTACTGGCCGGGTGTGAGTGTCATTTCCAAGAGATCAGTAAAGGGGCATGATCTGATACACCTCTTGGCAAGAAGTCAGCTCTAATAATTTTGGTGGACATGTCTACTGAGGCGAAGGCAAGGTCAATCCGTGACATAGAACCCCTAGAGTAACAGGAAAACATGCGTTTAGACGGGTTACAACTTCTCCATACATCAACCAAGCCGGCAGTGTCCGCCCACGCTTTCAACCCTTTCGTGCCTGACCTCCCTGGAGTGGAGAGGGTTAGGCGATCCATACTCATATCCATAACATCATTAAAGTCCCCCATTATCAGCGTTGGAATCAGAGGCAGAGTTGCCAAGCGTGAAAGTAAACCATAGAGTAGAGAGTCATTGAAAGGTGGAGGTATATAAACATTTATGATTGTATATGGATAGCCAGCTAAGGATGCGTGAATCAGAGTGAATCTGCCTTCTGTATCAGTTTGGAGGTCAAGGAATTGAAAGGGTAGCGATCTGTGTATGAGGATCGAGGTGCCTCTAGCATAATTGGAATACACTGAGTGAAATGCCTTTGCTATCCATATCTTTCTAATCGGATTAGGGTTGGTTGACTTACAAATATGAGTCTCTTGGAGACAGATAATTTGGGGGGTATATTTCCTCATAAAATTGAAGACCAAAGATCTTTTGAGAGGGGCATTAAGACCCCTCACATTCCATGAGATGGCCATTATATCAGCTGCCATTGGACAACATTAAATCCAAATATTGATTCTCCCTATAGAGCAAAGAAGGATAGAAAAAGAAGAAAAGAAGGGAAAAGAGGAGGAGGAGAGAGAGAGAGAGAGAGAGAGGAAGAAGGAAAATCCCAACATTTCCCACCCTACTTCCCACGGTAATGGGGAAGTGTCGATCCCTAAACATTCAAAAGTAGCTGGGAGCGTACCAGAAACAAGTGGTCGCACCAATAGCAAATTAGAGACAAAGCATCAAAACAATAGCAAAAGAGTTGTATGGTATACTTTAGGCATCAAAATAATGAGTAGATAACGTTCTACTAAGATCAGCTTATTTGCTGACTCCGTGGTCCCACTAGCAGGAGAGAAAGTGAACTGAGCCAGGGTATAACCACATATGCAAACTCAGTGTGGAGAGATATCTGCTGGATAGAGCACCCGATAGGGCAGGCGATCAATATGTCGCGGAGACAACAGGCCAAGCCATATGAAGCCCATCCATGTGCTCAAAAAACAACAGAGCAGGCGTAGAGACATTTCACGCAGGGCGGCGGTCCAGCCATTGCGATACCTCCAAAGGTGATGTAAAAAATTGCGCCTTTCCATCCGCCGTCACCCGGAGCTTGGCAGGGTATAGCATGGAATATTGTAATCCAACTTTGCGGAGACGTTTCTTAACAGTGGTGAATTGCTGCCTCTGTTTCCTGAGGTCGTTGGAAAAGTCCGGATAAAGCGAAATTATCGAATTTTCAAATTTCAATTCACCCAAACGTCGAGCAGCCGCCAGAGCTGCATCCCTGTCTCTAAAATTGAGAAAACGGGCAATAATGGGTCTTGAGGGCGCTCCAGGAGGTGGAGGCCTAGCTGGGATGCGGTGAGCGCGCTCAATGACAAACATAGTGGAGAAGGCCTGAGCCCCACACGTAGTTGCAAGCCAGTGTTCCAGAAATTTAGTGGTGTCTGGGCCTTCAGCTCTTTCAGGGAACCCAATTATCTGCACATTATTGCGACGTAGGCGATTTTCGAGATCATCCGACTTCGCCTCTGCCATCTCTAGTATTTGAGTCAAACGATCCGGTATCGGCTGGCAAAGGTCGTCCAACTCCCCCACCCTCCGTTCCACCTCCGTCGTGCGGTCCCGCACCTTCTGCAAATCTTGTCGCAGGATGGCAAAATCTATTCGCAATTGTTCCACCTTGGCCTTGGTAGCCGCATGACACGTTTGGATGGTATTCTGAAGGACCGCCACGACCTCCGTTAAGGTAGGTTCATCCTGTTCGGAAGTTGGAGAGTCGCTGCGGAGGGCTAAAGTTGGTGGGGAAGGGGAGAGTACAGTTTCGGAGAGCACGGCAGGAGCAGCCGGTGTACTCACAGTTGCGGGTTGCAGCGGCGCAGGTGGTGTAACTGCTCCACTGCGCTGTTCCTTGGGCGCTTCCGGCCTACGTGTGTCGGGCATTTTGTTAGGCCTCCCCGCGTTCCTCAGATGAGCTCGGATATCAGAAGCCTCTGCCACGTTGTGCTTCTTTTTGCCCATCGACAGGTGGTCAGTAGTTGGCAGACTCGATTGTAGGGGGATTTTCCCCTGTTCAGTCAGGATTTTTACCGGATTAGCGTGGGTTTCAGACAGAGCTCAGCTACCACACATCCGCTCACATTGCTTGCTGGCCACGCCCCCCAATTATTTAAGATTTAATGGACAATTTGAGGGGTTTTTTTTTTCTTGATGCTGCAACAGGCACCAGTGTCGCAAATTCATGTATGTGTTTGTTTGAGGACAGATGTGTACTTTGATGTTTCATTCACCAACCATTGTTTGACTTGGTGGTGTTACATTGATAATGTGTTTGCTTCTGAAGGGGCAACATAGAGTCCATGCATAGATGTTTGACTTGTTTAAATTAATGTACATTTTTTACAAGCCAGTTTACATCAGGTTTCTTTCTTGATATTATGGTTATATGCACACGATTGTCTGGAAAATGAAATTTATGATAAAGAAACAAATTACAACTCATTGCTGCTTTAGGATATGGTCACCATGACCTTAAAAATTTTCATTTGAATTTCAAGATTTATCATATTCTGGCCCTTTAAGAAAGTACAGCTTAAGCCCATAGTAAGAAATTCTAGGCTTCATGGTAAGGCTAAATTCCTGCAACTTCTGAATATGCCATTGTCATAAGCAAAGTAAGTAAAAGCAGAAGGAGTAATAATATACTGTTGGGTTGGTATAGTAAGTCTGTAGTCGGTTCAGGTTTTTCCAGGCAAATCAGATACTAATAGTGTTAGGATATTTGGGCACATTTTGGGCTAATGTTGGAAAAGCTCAATATTATGTGAAGACATATACAGGCCTAGAATTTCAGGTTAGCAGTTAGGATCACTGGGGTGTCCCTCGCAAACTGGCAACCACCACGTATTTAGTCTTTCATTGTCCTTAAGGGACAGAAGTACAAGTCATGGCATGAATGACAATGAAAGGTGTTTCATGTCTTTGGGTTACTTAAAAGACAGGGTATACTGTCATAATATTAATGAATTGTAACCCTATTTGGTTTAAAAGACAAATGGCAATTAGTAGCATAGAGCATGAGATACCGTGGACCCTCTTTCAGCAAGATGGGGCTTCACTAAGTGGAAGAAGCACTGTTCCTTGACTTCTCTAAAGTATTGTCACTTTAGGGCCTAACATTTCTGGGGCCTTGTTGACTCCAGGCTCAATGGACATCTGCTCAGATCAACTGCTGCATGCCAAAGATGAAGAACCTCCCCTTGCAAAGCATCATGTTACAGTGAAGCAGGAAATGGTCACCAACTTAAGGGTCAATGAACTGGTTATTTACTGTAAATAAGTACAAATTGTTGCATGGGCTTTAACCCAGCAACAAGAAAATGAGGCACTGGTATGAGAATGAAGCCATAAGAGCCGTTAGACCTATGAGCCCCTTTAAAATATTCCAAAGAGTTTTAAAAAAACATGTGAGTGTATTATGTTCAGTATTTACGTAAGTATAATAATAGAATTTCTATTACTATGGGAATGGTTACTGTCCAGTGCTAGGAAAATATAATATATAATACATGTCATTTTACCTACAGCATTCTTCTAGCAAAGAAATAATGTAATGAAGTGTAATATTTTAGCTTTCAAAAAGACAGTTTTACTTTATCAGTTTCAGCTATGAAATTAAAAGTTACATTACCAAAAAAAAAAAATACAGTCATTCCGTCCCTTAATCTGCTAATCCTTTCGCCAGACAAGATGTTTTTTTTTTTTTTTTAAATCAACTGCCATTTTATCAACCCAATGGAGCAGAGATCCGGACTCAATTCTATTCAACAATACATTCTTTTCATGAGAGACTGGCCCAGCTAACATGACACCACAAAAGGACCAAGGAATTCAAAACACCAGCTCTTTGGATTAAACCTATAATAATCACATGCCATTTTTGAGTGAGATTGATAGAATGATTGTTGGAAGAATAGCCGGTCCCAGTTGTTTGAAGTTTCAGAGATTCCTTATTTTGCTACATTTTTAGAGTTTTGTAAAACAATAGAAACCAGAGATTTGAAGATGTTACTAATGTAACCACTCAGTGGTTCTCAGGAAAAAATCTGTAGTGGCTGCCAATACAACCAATCTCTGGCGGCTGAATAATGAATATCTAGCTGTTGGTGAGGCTGCAGCAAAGTCAATCGATGAACAGATACAATGTATGGTGGAAAGGTTCTGGGAGTTCTAGTTCATCAGATGCTGCCAACTGCAGTTTTGGATCTACATACTTGCAAAAAGAAACTCAAGGTTATATTAAATATATGTGAGCCACAGCATGAGATCAAAAAGCAACTAACATAATTAACAGGCGCAGTTACTCCCAGCATTAAAAGCTACAGTCAAAAACATTTACAGACCTAAATACTCATACTATATATTTTTCTTGGGGAGGGGTCACAAATTAGTTATAGCCTGAACAGGGGGCATGGCGCGGGTGTGATCTTGCTGAAACAAGGTGTGGTCTGAGGGCCTGGGTATGAAGTGGTGTAGCCCAAAATATCTGCCATCTTTTTATATCCGGGGAGATTGACATCCTTGAATTTAAAGGTACACTGAGACCCAGCATTAACAGGAACATTGACTAATGTAGAACATTGTCTAATGTAGAAGGAAAGGCTAAAATGAAGTAAGCTTTATCAGAAAGGTCTATGTAAATACAACAGTAAACCATCAAAGTAATGCTGCTCTGAGTCCTCTGTCAAAAGAAATACAGCATTTCTTTCCTTTTATTGTGTACACGTGTGCTTCTTTATCAGACTTCCTGTTTTCAGTTTAAACCTCCAGGGCAGGGCTTGAGCATGCTCAGTTTGCTCCTCCCTCCTCCCATCCCTGCTGTAATCTGAGCTCAGAGCTGGAGTGAGTGAGTGAAGTGAGCAGGGAGAGACTCAGGCAGGAAGTGATGTCACACCAAGCTTATATGGCAACTTCTATCCCAAACAAACAGAGACAGTGTCTAGAGCTGTTTATTCAGGTATGGTAAAGCATTCTGCAGAATAAATATAGCGTTCTAGCTTGCACTATTGTGGCTAATCTGTTGGCAATAAACTGTCTTGGAGCTTTCCTTCTCCTTTAATGGCACCATGACTCATAGCATCAAAAGGCACAATGGCTCAGTATTACAAAGCATAGCAAATTCCAGCATTAAAAGGCAACAAGTGACCTCCAACATTAAATAGAAGAATTAAATGACACAGCACATACAACATAAAAAGGGCACCATGATCCCCCATTCTGACCACCAGCATTTAATGGAACAGTTACGGCATTAAGAGACACAGTAATTCACAGGATGATATAGCATAATAATCCCCAGCATTAGAGGGCACACTTACCTGGTGTGGGCAGTCAGAACAAGCAGAAAATCTATGCAAGAAATATTAAATGTATGTAATTAAAGCTTAGAGAAAAAAAACACAACACAACTTAAAAAGTCAGTGCTCAAAAATAAGAAAAAACTATTTTGATAAAACTGCCCCAAAGGGTAATTTAAACCTCTCATCATGTGTCCATTAAAAAACTTTACAAATAAGCTAAAAGGGATAGGTCACCTAGTAATTAAAAGTAATCATTTTCAGACAGTACAACATATATAGCTTTTTTTAGTTATTTATTTATTTTTTTACATCTGACATATGAGTCCTCGCATATTTGTGTTGTACTAAATTATACATTTTGTGAAGGTGAACTGCCCCTTTTTTTTTCTTCCTTCAGTATATGCATTATGTACAATAGAGAAGCCAGTGTTAGAGGACCTACTCTGTAATAGTACGGAAGGCTCATGTCAATGGATATAAAATGTAAACACTAAAACAAAGTTAATGTGAAATTACTGGGCCAAATGCAATACACCCACATGCAATCCTCTGGATCAATAATACATTAAAGGGATACTGTCATGGGAATTTTTTTTTTCAAAATGCATAAGTTAATAGTGCTGCTCCAGCAAAATTCTGCACTGAAATTAAATTTTTAAATCTGGCATGGGGCTAGACATATTGTCAGTTTCCCAGCTGCCCCCAGTCATGTGACTTGTGACACTTCAGTCACTCTTTACTGCTGTACTGCAAGTTGGAGTGATGCCACCCCTCCCCCCAGCAGTCTAACAACAGAACAATGGGAAGTTAACCAGATAACAGCTCCCTAACACAAGATAACAGCTGCCTGGTAGATATTAGAACAACACTCAATAGTAAAAATCAATGTCCCACTGTGACACATTCAGTTACATTGAGTAGGAGAAACAACAGTCTGCCAGAAAGCAGTTTCATCCTAAAGTGCACATGACCAGGCAAAATGACCTGAGATGGCTTCCTACACACCAATATTACAACTAAATAAAAATACACTTGCTGGTTCATGAATGAAATTTTATATTATAGAGTGGATTATTTGCAGTGTAAACAGTGTCATTTGAAATAAAAACGACATCATAAAAATCATGATGAATCCCTTTAAGGTCGCACAGAATAGAAAATGTTCAACTTTATCTGTTATACAATTTTGGATAGCTAGATAGATATAGATATTCATACAGTAGAACTCCCATTTTATGTTGTTCAGGGGACCAGAATATAATGGTGTAAAATCAGGGAAAATGTAAAATCATGGAAATTTATAATGCATAATATATAGAAAATTTGTATATTTGTATAATAAAAATTCTCCGGAATGTCACTTCTGTTTTCGGCTTTAGGTTTTTTGGCTTCAGGTCTTCAGAGAGTCACTTCCGCCCTTTTATTACGTATCTAGAATTAGGCGAGAGTGGAGGATGTAGAGGACGGAGCGGTCATGATGATGGGAAGGTTCCCAACTGGGAATTCCTCCCGTTCTCTCACCCAACACCTCCCTCGCTATATGATCCGCCTGTCCACGTATGTTCTAAGGACAGCCCCCATGTCGTCCCAGCTAGATTTATTTCATTCTGTTGGGGGGGGAATAAAAATGTTAACCAAGTTTTGGGGAGAGCCACATATTGATCCTATATCTGGCATTATGATTTATAGTTTACAAAAAGGTTGTGAAAAGTTTGTTCTCATTTATGCCATGGGGAGAAACAGTGTTTAATTTGAATATCCATTGGCTTTCTCTTATCAGGAGTTCCTGTGCCAAATTCCCTTTTCTAATTCCCAGTTTCACTTGCTCAATAGCACAAAAGCACAATTTCTTGGGGTCAGAATTATGAAATTCCCTAAAATGCTGTGCTACAGTTGAAAGAGTTCTTTCCATTTTTATATCATTATCTGCATTTCTGATGGTACTGCAGTGTTTCTGCATGCGATGTTTAAGTATTTGGGTTGTCATCCCTATATATTTTAAATTGCAGGGACATTCTATACAATAGATGACCCCTTGGCTTTTGCAGTTTATATAATTCCGTATGGACCACTCTTTTCCAAATCTATCTTGGAATTTTTCTTTTCTTTGTATTTGATTGTACATATTGCACTCTCCACATGGATATGACCTTTTAATTCTGTACATTATCTTTTTTGGACTGTAGTGGCTGTGGAAACTGGAATGGCTCAATAGGGAATTGGTGGAAGTTTCTTTTCTGTAGTTCCTTGTGAAGAGTTCTCCTCCATTGCCTTTACTTATTTTTAAGACTAAGAATGATACTTCCTTATCCGAAATCTAGGAGGTTAGTTTGACGTTCCAATCCTTGTTATTTAGTTCTCCTAGGAACCTTTCAAATTCCAATATAGTTCCCTGCCACAGAATTAAAGGAGAAAGAAAGCTCCAAGACAGTTTATTGGCAACATATTAGTCACAATAGTGCAAGCTAGAATGCTATATTTTGCAGAATGCTTTACTATACCTGAGTAAACAGCTCTAGACACTGTCTCTGTTTGTTTAGGATAGAAGCTGCCATATAAGCTTGGTGTGACATCACTTCCTGCCTGAGTCTTTCCCTGCTCACTAACAGCTCTGAGCTCAGATTACAGCAGGGATGGGAGGAGGGAGGGGGTGAGGAGCAAACTGAGCATGCTCAAGCCCTGCCCTGGAGGTTTAAGCTGAAAACAGGAAGTCTGATACAGAAGCCCATGTGTACACAATAAAAGGAAAGAAATGCTGTGTTTCTTTTGACAGAGGACTCAGAGCAGCACTACTTTGATGGTTTACTGGTGTATTTATATAGACCTTTCTGGTAAAGCTTACTTAATTTTAGCCTTTCCTTCTGCTTTAAAATATTGTCGATATATCTGAGCCATTTTACGATACATTTAGCAAGACTTGGTCCGAATACTATTATTTCTTCCCATTGCCCCAGAAAAAGATTGGCATATGCTGGGGCACATGCAGTTCCCATGACGGTCCCTTGGACCTGTAGGAAGATTTTTTCATTAAAGGTGAAGTAATTGTAGTATAGGATGAAGCGTAATAATTTACATAGAAATTCTACCTCATCAGCAGATCTTTTTTCAGATTTTTGTAGAAAGTATCGTACTGCCTTGATGCCTAGATTGTGTTTAATAGATGTGTATAAAGATTCTAGATCAAGTGTGATTAGCAATATTTTCTCATTTAGCTTGATGTTTTCAATTTGTGATAAAACATCCATTGTGTCTCTAGCATAGGACATTAGGGACTCCACCATGGGTTTAAATATCAGATCCAGATATTGGCTTGCTTTTTCAGATAGGTTTCCGTTTCCTGAAATTATGGGTCTGCCCGGAGGTTTCTATGTATGTTTGTGAATTTTTGGTAGCAAGTAGAAAGTGTCAATTCTTGGATTATCCATTTTAAGGAATTATTGTTCTTTTTTATTTATTAGTAAATTTTTCTGAGCTTTGAAGTTAGATTCTATGGGAGTAACTCCACCAACTTCTTATCTTATTTCAATTTCCTGGTTATTACCCAAAGAGCGACCTGAGAATCAAATTTGTATAATAATTTTTTATTTTTTTGGAGCACAGATCACTTTATAAATTCATGAATTTATATATAAGGAAATAGAATATGAATTGAGCTGGATAATTAAGGACTAAGCACTTGCATCTTATAATTAATTATCCTGTCTTTGTTCTAAATAATTGTGGTTATAATTATTAATTAATTTATAGCCAATTTGAAGCGCTTGCACTTTGTAACCATAAACTAAATAATTTAATCATGTGTCAGCAACTAATGGTTGCATATTGAACTGTGATGTATTTTTAAGGATCAAGCACTTGAACCTTACTTGGGTTAAGTTAATATTGTTTAACTTAATTTATGGTTTACAATTTATTAATCAATTCATAATACTTACACCTATGATGTCTGATAATATTAAATGAATTAAGAAGTGGTATATACAATTCGTCAAATTAATGAACTGGTCTCAAAAAGATTGCCCTTAAGTAACGCTAGAAAATTGTCGGAAGGCGGAGGAGGTTCTTTTAAAGTAACGAAACATTTCAAACAAGGTTCTTTCTCATCTTTTTAATACAATTTGAATAAACATTCCCTGTGTATTTTAAGAAATTGGGAATCTAATTGGGAGGAATTGGTACTGTCCGTACTAATTGGCACTGAAACAAATAACATTAGCAAATCCATGCAGAAAATTATGCTGCTACAGGAGTAGGGTTTATAAATAACATTTGTCTCTTTTTTTGCAATATTATTTGGTATTATACTTTGTTATTGTTTTATATTATTAGCATTATGACTAAAGGGTTTCATGTTTTGTTTATTGATGCATTTATTGAATGGCTAGGCACTTTTGCAATGTCTATTTTTGGCTTGTTTATCTTGAAGTGTTGGTAGTGCTTTGAATGCCAGTTTCCCAGCAGACACTGAAAAGGATTTGTTAGTGCCTAAATAGAACTTGGCATCAGTCCATCTCATATTTGTCCTACCTTATTTTTAAGACAGAGATTTCATTTGTGTAGAATACCATTAATATCGGTGAGAAATTGGGGTTCCTTTTGTTGATTTATGTTTGTCAATTGTCAGTGACAGATTCTGCGAATGCATTTTAATTAGCCCTATTCTTCCCTCTTTTTCTCAAGCTGCCTAACATAATTAATGCTCCTCTTACGACACACTGCCCACTAAGAATGATCCCTTATTTCTGAGTTTTGGTTTTCTATAAATTATTATGAAGAGTTTTCCCTTTGAATTTGTACAATAACAAAAGGAGTAACTCAATCTTTGAGTAAATTGCCCACAGCAGTCTAGGCATTGTTCATTTAAATAAACACATTACAAAGTTTTAATTAGCCCAATAGAAATTAGAATATAAATTTCAACAATCTGCCAATGAATGATGAAGAACATTATGTAATCTATGAGTGTTCAAGTCTCAGGACACCACTTAATTCTAGCACAGGTTTCCTTAGTTAAGAGATATTTGTGCATGGACACTCCAATGATGTTTTTTGTTGTGCTGTGGTTTGACTGAAACTTGTGGTTAGGTAGGTTTGCTAATAAAAGCCATGAGAAAACCATATACTGTATGTGGCCCAAAAATGGGTCACTCGACTTAACATCTGTGTCATCTAAATTTATCATCAGGATTTGGGAGTCTGTCAGAAATGATAGACCCTTTATATAATCAGTTGGCGTCACCATATAACCCTTTGTTTTTTTATTCATGTTAACTTTTTAACTTTTGGGAAAAATCCCCAAGGGATGTTGCTTATTTTTAATTTTTTAATGACATGATTTTTCAGGCTCAAGTCTAAGTTTGCGCTTAGGACACCTGGTCAGTAATGGTCAGTAAAATGGCATAGTGGAACTGCGCATTTTTCCTAAAAGGAGTACAGGCCCAGGGAACAAAACTCATGTACGCATGCTCATGTATGTCCACAAGAGCAGTTGCAGTCTCCACAATTTCCCTGCTGTTGAGTGTAAAAGCACTTTAATTAAATATGACTATGAAGATTTTCATTCATCCAGGTCATGGTATATCTAGTATAGGTCAATCTAAAAACAACTGGGCTTGCTGAGTAATCAATGAAGACGTTTCACTACTCATCTGAGCATCTTCTTCAGTTCAACTGACTGGTGTGGGAAGTTCTCGGCATATAAACTATTTCACTAATCCAATCACAATGGCACATTGTAACTCTTCAAAGAGGTGACATCTGAAATTGACAGAGGTGTTGTTACAGGATTTTTTTTTTTAGATTTACCTATACTAGATACACTTTAATCAAAGGTACATGCACACAAATTCTCTCCTTGCACTTGCATATACAGTAAGTGCTGCTCAGTCCATCCTGCTGTCCGTTCTGAACAGAGCACTACTGCACCTGTTGATTCAGGGGATCCCTCGAGCAACTGGACTTCCTGACCAAGCAGTAGCTCCATGGTTCCCTTCATGCCCAGCATCATTAGGTGAAATAAACTTGCATCTAAAGAATCCGGCACAGACATCACGTGCATGCTGAACAGTGGAAATTACTTGAACCGAACATCAGCGTAAGTGTCCAGTTTAGCTTGAACTTGCAATTTTCTCACTGCACTTTCAGACGTACATGTGTCCTATAAATTACACATATAGAATGGGGTTTTCTCGTCATATGATTTTTTTTTGGATTACTTTTTTCCCTCCGAGTACAAGCTACAAGATTTAGTGGCCATTCAATTTAGCATCTGAACAAAGAGTTTATTACAGCTCCTTCAGCAGCACATCACTCCAGTTGAACCTCTCCATGGCACTAAATATAAACTGGGATTCTGTGGGATTTTGATTCAGTTGGGACCTGTTCCTCTAGAAGATACAATGCCTGCAGGTTTCAAGTGTTTAATTGTAAGCTACTGTAATAAATAATATTTTTAAATTACTGCACATATTTATTTAATTGGACTTAGGTGTATAGTGAATATGTATGCTTTAAAATAGTCTACAACAGATTTTGTAGCACCCAAACTTTTGTCTTCAGAGCAGTAGAAAATCTTAGTGGAGCATGATATAATGGTAATATTTCTGTTGGATCTCAGATGTTTCCTCAACTCCTATACTTTCCATAACTACCCCTATAAAATCATTGCATGGATTTGAATATGACAGGTCCACTTTAAAGCATTGGACACAGGTGGAAGATGTTCTCTGCCCTTTGTAGATTGTAGTCTACTAGAGTGAGCATCGGCAAACGAGGGGAATGACAGGAGGCTCGCAGAGCAACCACTGGCAGGGGCTAGTGGAGTGGGGGGAGGAGAAGGGGCAGTGGAGGCTAATGAGGGAGGAAGGTTTGTGACAGTCAAGAGGGGAAGTAGGGGACAGAAGAGTAGGGGGGCTGGTCCACAGTTTGTCCAAAACAGCAAATTTGCCGTTTTGGCTGAAGATGCTGGGGAGGAAAACTCCGAACTGGCATGTATGGAGCAGGCTGACTCTCGGAGCACCCCGGGAGGCAGTGGCTCTAATACGGGTGGTGGGGGAAGTGCAAGGAAGGAAAGGCAGGTTCTAGTTATAGGGGATTCAATTATTAGAAAGGTGGATAGGGTAATCTGTCGCAAGGCCCCTACATGCCGAACAGTCTGCTGCTTACCTGGTGCTAGGGTTCGGCATGTGGTGGAACGAGTGGACAGATTATTGGGAGGGGCTGGCGAAGACCCAGCGGTCTTGGTACACATAGGTACCAATGACAAAGTTAGAGGAGGTGGTGAAGTCCTCAAAAATGATTTTAAAAAACTAGGTTCAAAGCTGAGGGCGAGGACTTCCAAGGTAATTTTCTCAGAGATATTACCTGAGCCACGAGCAACGCTAAGGAGACAGCGGGAGCGTAGAGAGATTAATGCGTGGCTGAAAGATTGGTGTAGGGAGGAGGGTTTTGGGTTTTTGGAGAACTGGGCTGATTTTTCAGTCGGCTACAGGCTCTTTGCTAGGGATGGGCTGCACCTCAATGATGATGGGGCAGCTGTTCTGGGAGAGAAGATGGCTAGAGGGTTGGAGGAGATTTTAAACTAGGTGTGGAGGGGGAGGGTTCAGTAATAGATTCTGTGGTAGACAGGTTAGATGAGATAGTGGGCAAAGAAAGGGAAAATGGGGGAGGAGATCTGGCTGGGGATACTGTTAAGGAGAGGGAGGACCACATGTCATATGTTCAATATGGTGCCAGTATTAAATGTATGTTTACAAATGCAAGAAGTCTGGCTGGTAAAATGGGAGAGCTGGAGCTGCTGGTGATGGAAGGAAAATATGATGTGATTGGTGTGGCCGAAACATGGCTGAATGAGTCGCATGACTGGGCAGTAAATATCAGTGGCTATACTTTGTTTCGGAGGGACAGAGGCAATAGAAAAGGAGGAGGGGTATGTCTGTATGTTAGGCTGGATTTAAAAGCTCATATAAAGGAGGAGGTTATGTTAGAAAATGAGGGGGCAGAAGTCGTATGGGTGGAGTTCCTCACCAATTGTAAAGAATCCAGCAAATTAATTGTAGGCGTATGCTATAGACCCCCTAATGTAAGTGAGGAGGAAGAGACAAAGCTCCTAATGCAAATAGAAAAGGCTACTAATTTAGGTAAAGTAATGATAATGGGGGATTTTCATTACCCAGATATTGACTGGAGCAATGGTACTGCTAGATCAGTTAATGGGAACAAGTTTATAAACTTATTGCACGACAATTTTTTAGCACAGGTTGTTGAGGCGCCTACCAGAAAAAATGCTATTCTTGATTTAGTGATCTCAAATGACCCAGAACTTATAGCAAATGTGCAAGTCATTGAACCCCTGGGTAATAGTGACCATAAGGTTATATCTTTTAATGTCTGGTGCAAAAAACAAAAATATACTGGGGCAACAAAAACCATGAATTTTGCAAAAGCTAATTTTAGTGCCTTGAGGGCTGCCCTACAGAGCATTGATTGGGGCATTAGGTTTTCAGCTAAAAACACAGAACAGAAATGGTTGTCCTTTAAAATGATATTAAATCATTACTGTTCTCAATTTATTCCCTTAAGGACTAAACATAGAAGCTCTAAGAATCATCCTATGTGGCTTAATACAGAAGTAAAGAAGTTAATGGGAAAGAAGAGAAAGGCATTTAAAACTACAAATCTGTAGGGACAGAAGCTGCATTTAATGAATATAAACACTGTAATAAATGTTGTAAATCAGCAATCCGGAAGGCTAAGAAAAGAAATGAAGAGTTAATTGCGGTGGAGGTGAAAACTAACCCAAAAAAGTTTTTTAAATATATTAATAGTAAAAAGATGCAGGTTGAGAGTGTTGCTCCATTAAATAATGGTACCAGTATGGTTGTAACAGATACAGATAAGGCAAATGTGTTAAATCAGTTCTTTTCTTCAGTGTATACAATAGAGGAGTCTGGGTTCACAGGCTCACTTAATAACTGCACGAATGGTTCAGCTCAATCTAGTCAGTGGCTGACTCAGGATATGATTCAAAAAGCTTTAATACAAATTAATGTAAACAAGGCTCCAGGGCCTGATGGCATACACCCCCGGGTTCTAAGAGAGCGTAGTTCAGTTTTAGACCAGCCCTTATTTCTGATTTTCTCAGATTCCCTGTCATCTGGTATGGTGCCTATGGATTGGAGAAAAGCTGATGTTATTCCAATATTTAAAAAGGGATTACGATCTCAGCCTGGCAATTATAGGCCAGTAAGCTTGACATCTGTGGTGGGCAAATTATTTGAAGGCTTGTTAAGGGATCACATTCAAAATTTTGTCCTAATGAATGGCATTATGAGCAACAATCAGCATGGCTTTATGAAGGATAGGTCATGTCAGACGAATTTGATTGCATTTTATGATGTGGTAAGTAAGATTCTGGATAGTGGGGGGGCAGTAGATGTGATCTATTTGGATTTCGCCAAAGCGTTTGATACTGTGCCCCACAAACGACTGCTTTCTAAACTAAGGTCTGTTGGGCTTAATGAAGTCGTTTGCACATGGATAGGAAACTGGCTACAGGATCGGGTACAGAGGGTAGTTGTTAATGGGACATTCTCTACTTGGAGTAAGGTTCTTAGTGGGGTCCCCCAGGGCTCAGTATTGGGTCCACTTTTATTTAACTTGTTCATTAATGACTTAGGGGAGGGTGTTGTAAGTAATGTATCAGTGTTTGCAGATGACACAAAATTATCCAGCCCAATTAATTCCATCCAGGATGTGGCATCCTTGCAACATGATCTTGACAAACTGGCAATCTGGGCAGCTAAGTGGCAGATGAGATTCAATGTTGATAAATGTAAAGTCATGCACCTGGGATGTAAAAATATCCAAGCCACTTATACCCTTAATGGGACTGCACTAGGCAAATCCATTATGGAAAAGGACCTTGGAGTCCTTGTAGATGATAAACTTGTCTGTAGCAAGCAATGCCAGTCAGCAGCATCAATGGCAAATAAGGTCTTGAGCTGTATTAAAAGGGGCATAGAGTCAAGGGAGGAGGGGGTCATTCTTCCACTGTATAGAGCACTTGTAAGGCCCCATCTAGAATATGCCGTATAGTTTTGGTCTCCATCACTCAAACAGGACATTATTGTATTAGAGAGGGTACAGAGAAGGGCAACTAAGCTGGTAAAAGGTATTGAAAATCTTAGCTATGAGGAAAGACTGGCCAAATTGGGGATGTTCACGCTGGAGAAGAGGCGCTTAAGGGGTGATATGATGACTATGTATAAATATATAAGGGGATCATATAATAATCTCTCTAATGCTTTTTTTACCAGTAGGTCTTTCCAGCTGACACGAGGTCACCCATTCCGATTAGAAGAAAAGAGGTTCCGCCTAAATATTCGGAAGGGGTTTTTTACAGTGAGAGCTGTGAAGATGTGGAATTCTCTCCCTGAATCAGTTGTACAGGCTGATACATTAGATAGCTTTAAGAAGGGGTTGGATGGCTTTTTAGCAAGTAAGGGAATACAGGGTTATGGGAAATAGCTCATAGTCCAAGTTGATCCAGGGACTAGTCCGATTGCCATTTTGGAGTCAGGAAGGAATTTTTCCCCCTCTAAGGCAAATTGGAGAGGCTTCAGATGGGTTTTTTTTTGCCTTCCTCTGGATCAACTGGCAGATAGGTAGTTAATAAAATAAAAAATAAAAAAAAAAAAAAAAAAAAGGTTGAACTCGATGGACATGTGTCTTTTTTCAACCTTACTTACTATGTTACTATGTTACTATGAGTGGGAATCTAAGACATGAACAGGATATGCACAGCATTTATAACTGGTTCTGTTCTTGTACATTCCCCATAGCGACTGAAACATTGTCAGCTACCATTGGAGTTGTGCTGTTGATAGCTAGTGATAACTGTGTTGGACTGGAGTGGGTCCATTGACAGCTAGTCGAAAACTGTTAAATTGGGTTAGGACTCTGCAGGAGAGCAATAGAAGAGATACTTATGATAAGACTGAGACTACACAGGTCTTGTAGTTGATGCAAGATAAACCTCAATACACTTGACTCTTTAGCCCTTTGTTCAAACACCTCAGCATAACAATATTAGCTCTTTTGATGTTTGATTATGGAGTAATATTGACAAGCACAAATTGCACTTTGTTAAATAGTAATGAAATAACTCACTTGGTGCTGTTAGGGAAATGCTTATACTTCTGGAATTGCATGTGGATTGCCTACTTTAGAAAAATAAAGAGCGCCAATTAGTCATTTTTAGAGATGGTGCAAGAGAACCTCTAATGGGGATTCTGCTTTCTCTGCATGTGCCTTGCACACTTTTACAGTATTAGTCCACATGATCAACATTCAAATCATCAAACACATTTTTGTTCTAACACCGAAAATCTTAACCAGGCCCACCTTTATGAAGTTTACATTGGGAGACACCAGAGGATACGCTAAAGAGTGAAAGAGATTTATAGAATGTTTTCTTTCCCTTTAATATCAGTTATGGAAAAAGACATTTTTAAAAATGGAATTTTACCTGTTCTTTAAATTGTGAAATAACATTTATTCAATACATTATGTAACGTATCTACTGTATATAATTCATAGGACATTATATAACTGGAAACTGCCTCAAGTATTTTAGCAGCTTCAGTTTATTTTTAGAAAGGAATATTTGTTTAATAGAACTGCAATGAATAAAATACAATGTGATAAGGTTTCCAAGCAAAAAGGAATACAAACAACGAATCTATTGAAACGCACAAAAAGGCTTATTTAATTAAAGGCAATCTCCTGAAATTACAGACTTTTCCTTTTTCTTCGTTAAAAGAAGATGATGGCAAATACTATGTCCCTTGTTTCCTGCTGGTTGGCTGCCAGCACTCGAGATGCATTTTTTTTCTTAATTAAAGAATCCAGCTTACAAGTCTTTAAATTTTAGATTTTCACTTAAAACTTATATCAGGTTTAGAAGAGAGTTTAAAGGAACAATATAATCATGAGTGTTTAGGAAACACCATGTTTTGAACCTTTAGGTAAACTTATTTTCATGAATCCATCACAACTACCTAATTTTAGCTACTGATACTGTATATTAACTATATCCTAAAAACTTCACTTTTATGTCTGCTTACATTAGCAAGAAAAAGTCATGATGTTGCACATGCAGAAATGCCCCTTTTGCTTTGTATAACATTTCTGAGAGTCAAGTAACAATGAATGGCCACCCACAATGAGCCAGGGACGACTGCTTTCCAAAGGAAATAATGCATTTCTTGATGGGGTTATGGATGGTTCACCTTTAGAAAATAAGAAAAATGTTAATAAAAGAGACTTTTAAAAGACATTTTGCTAAATAGTGAGAGTACTGCATTCTGCATGTTTCTTCCTTGTTTTCTAAAGTGCCAGTAATTCTGTATACAACTTAAAACAGCAGGACCAACTTAATAGCAACTTCCAGTGACAAAGATGAGATTTTATGGGAACACACAAAAATTATGGATTTTTGCCAAGTTGACACTTTACTATGCATCTTGGCAGCGTAGCTGCATGAAAAATTTGAATTTCAGTGCTGAAGCTGCATCAAATCCTGGTGTATGTGAATTGGCAATGGCACACAGCAATAGTGTCACCCTGTATGTATGAAAAATTCTTTGTAGCACACTGCTGAACATTTTCATGAAAGACAATATTCTGTAACAGTTTATTTGATTAGGGGATGATCAAATAAGATCGAATAAGAAATGCTGCAGGAATGTTGCTGCAATTTTGATTGCATTGATCAAATTATCCTATCAATTCAATCAATGTGATAAAAATTATTATTTTAGAATTGTTTATTGAAGGTTTTGACATCCCAGACCCCCAAAAGAAAAACTGGTGTGAGCTATTAAATTCCATAGTAGGTTAAGAGCTATGTTTACAGGATTGTTGTCCTTTCATTGATCTTGACAGTCTGAACTGAAGATGTACTGAAGACCAATGTGTTCATTTTAATTAGATTAGTTTATATTATTATCATATTGTAAATCTTAATATAATTAATGTTAGTTTAATTGATTCTAATTTTAAGTGCCCAGCTCTAAGGAATAAATAATACAACTTTCGGTTCTGTCATTTATTTATTGATATACCTGTACAATAAATTGTCTTTTTTTATATCTTTTTTATATAGAAGTTGTATGTATCATAGCAATAAAGACCAAAACATTTTCTTAAAGGGATTCTGTACTGGAAAATAAGTATTTTTAAAAATGCATCAGTTAATAGTGCTGATCTAGAAAACTTCTGCACTGAAATCGGTTTTGCAAAAAAATTCAACAGATATTTTTTATTTTTAATTTTGAAATTGGAAATGGGGTTAGACATGTTGTCAGTTTCCCAGGTGCCCTCAAAGACAGGACATTCTCCTTTCTTGCCAAAGAATCCACATATAGCCTCCAGGGCTATTAGTCCTTTAAAGAAGCCGTGGGTTAGAACAAATAAGCATAAAATCAGAGGGGATGATCACATTGGGCTAATCAAACACAAAATGACTAAAGGAAAAATTGATTGTTCTTTTAGAAAGGGAGAGGAGACAATCGATTACATTTTTTTTTTAGAAGTTTAGAGTCAGAGGTAGTTGCGGAGGAAGGAGGGGAACCTCATTAAAAAATGTAGTTTCTAATGATAAACTGGTCCAGCATGGTGTTTTTATCTCTCTTTGAATGTATTTACTGAGTGTGAGGTTTGAATATTGGATTAAGGTCTAAAACTCTGTCTATCAGGGGCACAGAACATGTTTGATCCACATGTTGACATTAACAATTTTGTGTGTTCTATGACTCTTGGAAGGCATTTTTTGGGACAAAATGGTGATATCCAAAGGGAGGATGGCATGATGTCAGGCCTGCGTCCCAAGTCTGTTTTTTATCGTCATACCTCCTGTGGTCCTTTTTTAGATGCCTTTTAAAAACTTGTTGAGGAAGATTTGCACAATCCTGTTTTATTCGGCAATAGACAGCCATCTAATCTGAACAAAAATAAACGTTGAGGGCTTTGAGATCTTTACAGAAGGATAAGTAGATTGTTGTCATTTCAGCTGACAAAGGTGGGTGATTAGTTATACAAGGATAGGAGTGACAATTTTTCTGAGGCACAGAGATTGCTTTCTGATGTTAGCACATATGTCCCTTTAGCATTTGCTACTACTATCAAGTATCATGAGAAATTAGGAGCTTTGTTTAAGACGGCCCAGGATAGAGGAATTTTAAATACAAAGGAAGTGGGTTTTTTTTTCCTTAACAAGTACCGTTTTTATAACACCGCCCTAAAATACACAAGTGATTGAGTAATTAGATTAATTTACATAATTTGCACTAAATGCATTCAGTGGAAAGGGCAAAAAGTCTCATATTTCCATTTTGTGCAATTTCCATTATGATTTGATTCGAGGGTAACATGGTCTGCTTTCAAAGCCTTGGCAGTAGCACTCTACTTAACACATACAAAAACGATGGTTTTGTGATTTCTGTGCAAGTCAGTGGAAAGAGGGTTGAGGAAAGCTATTTAAGTGTTCAATTAAAAGTCCACAGCAGTCACTTCATTACTTGTTGTGAAGAACATGTGCCAGTATTATTGTGTGGTGGGGCAGCTCATCAAATGTGGAACAAGGTTGACAGGTTCATAAATCTTCCAATATTACGGTTTGTTACATGTACTTTATCCAGAATCTATCGCCAGCAGTATATGTTTAAAAACATAAAAAAAAGAGTGTTTTTTAATTGTTAAGGTTTTTATTGGTTATAATTAACAGAACAGAAGACAGAACAGTGTGCCCAAGTGACACTGTATCAAAAATGACTTAGAAGGTTATTATTTCATGTACAGAGTCAACAAAACATTATTTGGAGCATTTACAGGAGAGGTTACCAAAAGGCTCAAAATATTAGGATACCTATATGGTGAGTCATTCTAATCCTGCTTCGCACCACAGGGTCCAGAACGGTAGCTGTGCAATATTAACAGTCCTGCAATGATTTTGATCTTGCTTGGTACCCTTGTGTTTTTACCACCCCACATAGAATTTGTATTTAATAGTTCAAAAGTAATAGATTCTAAGGGGGATATTTAGTAAAGGGCGAAGTTGCCAACGCTAGTGAAAATTTGCCAGCGTGACGACATTTTGGCACTTCACCAATTTACTCACAGGTGCTGGCATAAATTCGCTAGTGAAGTAGACTTACTCTAGCGCTACTTCTCAACGCCAGGCGAAGTTGCACTCTGGCGAAGGGACGTAACTACGCTAATTCACCAACTTTTTACTGAACATTACCTCTTGCGCCGGACTTGACTTTGCCAACTCAGACCAGGTGAGTGCAATAGAGTAGATAGGAGGATCTTCAAAAATAGTTAAACTTTTTTCTAAGTCCCAAAAAAAAATGCTGGTGTCTTACATTTTTCAGGGTGATGGGCTGAAAAAGATCAAAAATAATTTTTGGGGTACCCTCCTTCCCCCCTACATATGGCACGTAAACTATACAGTGGGCAGATGTGTAGGGCAATATAAGACCTCTATTTTGTTTAATGAATGTTTCCCAGGCTTGTGTAGTGTAATGTAGTTTATGCTGCATATACATCCATTGTACTTTAACTTGGCGTCGTATGCAAATTAGGCATCACTAGTGTAACTTCGCTTTGCTTGACGAATTAACGCTAGCGCAACTTCTCTACCTTTCGCCTCCCTGGGCGCAACTTCGGATTTTAGTGAATTTGAGCAGCCCTGGAGAAACTACTCCTGGCGAAATGCGGCAAAGCCGCCGCTAGTGAATTTTCAGCACTTAGTGAATTTGCCCCTATATGCTGGCAGCAATTTTGGTTTCCCCTCCACATGTAAATACTATTTGTGTTTTAATATGTTAATGTATGGGGAACTATAACTGATTAGTAGGTGCATTTGTCTCAAATCAAATCTGGTCCTGTGTATGAAATATTGAGTGTTTATCCATTCTAAATGTGTTCCTATATATGCAAAACAAAAGTATGAAAGAATAAAAATACATGAAATACTGTAATGCATGCTTGCATCACAAGATGGTGCTCATTTATAACCATAGTTACATGATTCAGTGGCAAGTGAAAATTAATATGCTTATGAAATAAAATGGATTTGCCTTCAGATCACCCATAATATCTCCTAAAAACATGCACTCGTTACTCTTTATTATATTTCTTACCTATATGTTGGCACTTGGAACATTGAACATTGTAGCTCCCCAGCTCCCTAGTGTTACATTTTAGTTAGACTTGTCAACAATATTTACTCTTTAATGTAATATATTTACAGGACAATCAGTTAGCATTCTGTTAGTTTCTTGCCTAGAGAGCTTTACAGCACAGTGCTCACTGGGTAAGAAGCTTAAAGACTCATACAACGCCAGGAAAAAAAACACTTTTTAAAGCTAGTTTTGCCTCATTTAATATTCATACATGTATTATAATATCTGAAATATATTATACTTGGGGTGAATTTCTTTCAAAATACGTTGAGATGTTTAAAAGAAGGCAAACAAGTTTATGACTGTGGTGTCTCCATGTGGGTGTCTCCTGGAATGCCATCTAGCTTGTGCAACATTTAAATGAGCAAATTAGAGAACCAAGATTATTGCACTAAACATACAGTAAATGTTCTTGTGCATGGGCCCTTAAGGTGCAATTTCATGCTCCTTAGTGACCTTGTAAGTGCAAGAACAAAGGAACCCTAATGTTTGAATTTGTATGCATTTGACCAAGCCTCTATAGTAACATAGGCCCTAAACTATACAATTTTCAAAGTACAGTTTCTGAAAAAAATTAAATTAAAAAATTCCCTAACCAGATATTTTCGATCTCCAACCCTTTAGGAAAAGGACAAAAGATCAGAAATGAGAATGCCATGTGTTTTCTTATTGTTTGATACAACCTATGCATTGGATCACCTAAACTATGTGGCAAATAGATACCCCGAAATGTGAATAGTGTATTTCAGTTTCATGAACAGCACTTTGGCCACTCCAGATGAAATTCAATGGCATTCCAAAGACCCCTAAAAGTAAAGTAACACATGGATAAAATATCTATTTGTAAAATAGATACCCTAGAGAATTCAAAAGGGGTAAATATGGCTTTCAAGGCAGAACTACCAAACACAAATCCTCTACAAAGAGGAGGATATTACAGCCTCTATCACATTTATTTGTGATTCATAATGTAAATATGTGCAACACATTATCCAATGACCCAAATACAAATATGTGTGGGTTTTTTCATCATTGGACAAAAGGCCATCACATCGCTGCTGTAAGAAGTTGCTAAGTAATATTTGTGGCATAAAATCACTTTGCATTGAATCCAATGAGAATCTCACCTAATCTATCTAAATCTGCCTCCATGTTCTTTGTTCCGGCAACTGGAAATTAAAGCTTTAAGCACAGTTTCTGTAGCACTGGGCAAGTGTGTCCTTTATCCCCATGTCCTACATATATTACAGTGTAATATAATTCATTGGTGAATTCTCTTGCATCTATAAGTTTGGGTTCATTAGAATTCTGATTGGTGACTTGTCTTCCATGTATAATTACATTTTTTTCATCAAATTTTTTATAGAACTAGGGGGTATTGTGGGACAGATTTTTGTGTTGAAACAGTCAGTTTACAGAAGGAGTCTGCTATATAATTCATGGTGTCCTGGGTCATTATAAACATCTGGGTTTTGACTAATAAGTGGTTTACCATTTTTTCAAGACTTTATTACATAATCTGTCTACCTTCTCACTTTAATATGTTAAGTGAAGTGTGGTTTTAGTTAAGGAGTAGTTAGACATAGATCCCCGCCATGCAGCATAGAACATTTGAAATATATCCTGACATTATATCAGGTTTCATAAGAAGTGTGGTACCTGGCTTGTCATTTTGGGTTAGGTGATTAATATAAGGTTTGAGTCTTTGCACCAAGATGTAGATATTTTAATATCTGAGTTTAACAGAAACTTCAGGCAAAAGTTCCTGCATAGCGGGAAATCCATTCTGGTGACTGCAGAAAAATAGGTACAAAAACTGTTAGTAGGGTTGTTATTTTCATACTAAGTTTTTAAATATAGTATAAGGTTAGGGGTGAATTTTTTTTATAGTATGCTTGGGGTTTTGAATATTATAAATGGTTTTATACACAAGGCGATCTCCTGTTCCCAAACAGGCTCTGCTTATGTTCTGCTATTAATTATGAGAATAAAACATTTGGGGGGGAATACACTAGTTGGATTAACTATTAATTGGAGCAATTAATCAGAGCACTTTGACAGAAAAAAAATAATCAAAGTTTGCCATTACTGGGCACAGTAACATTTGAATTAAGTTGCTATTAAGCCCAGAATTGTACACTGTATTATCATTTTCCCCAAACAATGTATTCTTAGGTTAGCATGAGAAAGGCAATACATGCATGGAGTTTGTATATTCACACAGTGCTCTTGCATCTGTACTTGTGTTTTGGAAACACCTACTGTACTTTGGAGAGCTATGAGGGACATAAAAGTTTGTTATAGTGTGTAGGAGATGCATGTCCACCCCACAAGAGGTTCTTTAAAACATATACAACAGATGCAACTTCCCCATATTTTGCAAGGCCTCTTAAACTATTTTTGAAACAAACTTTCATCAATCCAACCATCCCCACACAACAACATCCTGCTGTGGTTGATCTGAGTGAACTGCCTGAAAAATTACCCTGGTGACTGGCTAGTAGAAAACCACCCAAGTCATGAGAAGGTGGGAGTTTTCACTGCAGTGCGTTATATCTGGTGACAATATGAAGTAACACACTACACCATTTATTGAAGCCACCAGTGCACCATTTCAACTTTTTTTTTTTGGAGGGGGGAGGATACTCCCTTCCTTTGTTAGGATCCAACAAATGCCAACACATGACATTTAAAGGTAACATAAAACCACAAAGGTAACATAAACATTACCCAATTAGTTCAAAGTATCTAAAAGACTGGTCAAGTCCAGGCAAATATGTGAGCTGAGAAATTCCCACCAGTCCTTTATCTTAGGCAGGCAGTACCAATCTAAAAAATCTGTATATTGTTCTCTGCTACCAAAAATGCATTCTCAAAGGACATTACACACTGATAATAGCAGATGATGGTCTTGTGACAAAAAAGAAAAGGTTATTTTACTGGTTGAGAATACACACCTTCAATCCCAAAGGTCCTATTGAGGATAAATTACAATGTACAAAAGGCAAACAGAAGGTGGATTACAAAGCCAGTATATTAAAAATGTACAATTTATTACTTATATATAATCTCTAAAACACTGGCCGGCCAGTAAAACACAATGAATAATTTAAGAATAAATATACATAAAAACAATTATAGATTCAATTCAGGTGGATAATCACTTTTCCTGTAGAGAAAAATCAAGTAACTGTTCCTTGGTTGCGTTGTCTGCTTATAGTTTAAAAAACAAGAAAAAAGTAGTAAGTTGTAGTTTAACAAGAAGGATAAGTTATTTCAATTGGGGTTGTGAGCAAGATTTTTTTCTCCCAATATAGTGAAGCAATGAGGTATGAAGAGTGCTTTACTGAGTGGATAAGCAGGCAGATCGATGAATGGCTAAATGTAGAGAGCAAAATTTTCTAGGGAATGTATTGGGGCTGTTAGGGGAGGGGACACCCCAATGTAGGGGCCCGTAGGGGGTTAATCTGCCCCTATGACTTTAAGGCCCCTCCCTTTTCTTAGTGTGATTGGCCAAGAGGGGTTATGACAACTTCCTGCCACACTGTAATATAGTGTGTGTAAGGAGTGGCCTCTTCTTCTTTGGCCTCTGGATGGTGATCCGGCTGGATGTGCCCAGGGGGGCCTGGATAAAGCTAGGCCTAGAAAGGCCCATATGCTTTGGAGAAGAAGTCGGGGACCAGGAAACCCCGTGAATGAGGATTAGCGAGAATAGGGTAGATTTGTAATAGAGAGAAAGGCAGAGAGGCAAGAGAGAAAGAGCAGCTGAAGCTCCAACAAGGATTTGCAGTAGGGAGTAGCTTCCCAGAGGCTTTGTGTGAATGCTTCCAGTGCAGGGACCTCAGTGAGGAGGGATGTTAGGTAGCAGGTGGCTTCCTGAACAGCGCACTGTATGGGAATGAGGTACTGAATCTGCAAAATTGCCTAATGCCTGATGTGACTGTGTGTCATGTGCTAATACCTCATCTGTATATGTGAGTAAACCTGGGGACATTGTCTTTGACTAATAAACAGTTCTTTGTTTGTATCATAAGAACCTCCTGGTGCCCAATCTTTTGTATGTTTTGTATGCACAGTAGCCTGAGTGTTGAAGTTGCACTACACCTTAGAGGGAAAGCTTCCACATAGCGAAGACCCGGATCCTGAAGAGAGAGTCCAATGTAACCCATGCTCTGCGCACTAGCTGGAAAGTGAAGTGGGGTGGATAACCCAGATTGGCATTTATGGGTGTGTGCGCATTGGGGGTCATTTAGAGGGGTTGAAATTCATGGACTCATTAATTTAGCAAATGCTAAAACAGTTGTGGTTTTAACTGTCATTCTCTCTCATTCTGCAATGGCATCTATAGTTTACACGTTTTAAATGAGAGAGAGAAAAGTAAGATTATATCTTCAATGTTACCTTCTCATTTTACAGATGTGGACAACCAATCTCTTGTTCCAGTTATGTGCAAAGAACATCCACAACAGTCCTTCACAGTGGGGAGAAGCATTTTAAAAGATCTCTGGCTGTACGGATTTTGACAGGTCTTGTAAGGATTCATCTTATTTGATCTTCATACATTTAATAATTGTTCATGCAGAGTCAAGTGTAATTCAACCTGAGAGTTGCAAAAAAGTAAATGGAAATGAAGGCAAAAAAATGCCAAAGAATGCAGATATGTGTTGCACTGAATATTTTATGCAGTAAAACAGCTTAGAAATAATGTTATTGAGTAAATTATTCACCCACTTGTGGACGACAGTGAGAAACAAATTGATCCAACTCCGAATGATATTAGATTATTAATCTCCAATAATATGCACTGTAATTTCTGTCTGTTTTTCTAAATATGTGGCCAAAGTCAATAAAACCTTTACAATGATTTTAGACCTGTTTACTTGGCAGCTTCATTCTGAATGCATGAAAAACCAATTATTCGTTTATTTCCGATTTATTTATATTTAATAAAACATACAATATTATATATCATTTTATAAGAGGGGAACACATTTAAGAGCAATAGTCTAAAAACTAACAGGAAGATCCACATGTGCTTAATATCGATTTCCAAAATGGGCACTTGTGCTGATATTACTTCCCACTATGGCAACAAATGCTGTGTGATTTAGATTGATAAAATATTTTTATATATTGTATCCTCAATATTGTTCTGCCATTCTTAAATGCTATGAAGTCCTGTAGGGCAATGCAATTAAAAAATATACAAACAATTTTTCAATATGTATTCACTATATTTGTTTTGCACCTCTAACACCTTATCCACATATGTAAATAAATCATTTTACCTAAAAGAAAGTAAAAAAAATGAAAAAAAATTCCCAGTGTACTTTCCAACGAAAATTATATTGTGAATTGTGCATATTTCTACTCATTTACTTCACATCTATACCCCTTTTTAAATGTTTTTATACATAACTTCTTCATATTAATCTCTGTTAATAAGTAATTATCTTATTGATGACCTAGTTGTACATTTTCGATTCCATTACCTTTTTTCCTATCCAAAAGGTACAGTAGTATTCAGGAGTTTTCTCCCCCGTATTTACGAGGATCTCGTGTCTACTTCTGTAGGCAAGACTCTATTATATAGAAGTGTCTAATCCTGACTTTTACCAGTCTAAAGAAGCCATTTATAAGGTTTACAATGGGGAACCGCTGTAACTGAGGATAGCCACTCCATGGGGAGTGGATATGGTGGAAGCCCAGGGGTGAAGCCAATGGTGATTGGAGGCAAAGACATGATAAAAGTAAATTGTAGATTTAATGGCAGCCAGAACACTGAAAACAAAAAGGCAGGAACAGGCAAAAAAGGCTAATCAGGGTATCCACAAGGTGAGGGAAAAAAATGGGGAATACAAGAACAATAGGTACTCACTCAGGAACAAAGTATTCAAAGACAAGGTTTCCAAGAATGAAGGTTTTCAGGTTTCAGATAACAAGGTTTTCATGTAACAGGATTCAGGTCGGCAGGTCAGGAACAAATTACATTCAATGACTCAGAAAAGCTCAGGGCGGGGTTTATAAAGGGAAGGTGCTTACCCTCATGTGGGAGACACATGAGGGTAAATGAGGTGGGTGGAAACATACTGTGAAAAGGTAGATAAACAGAAACATAAAACACAAGAGTTCAGTATCAGCCCCAAGAGCCCTCAGTGGCTCACGAGGTAAATGCTGCAAGTGTCCAAAACAGCACAACAAGAGTTCAAGTCCCGGGCTGATCCTGACATTACCTCCCCTCCTTAAGGATCTACCTCTGGGCGATCCCTGGATCAAATAGCCTCCCATGCTTTTTAGTCCAATTACTGAAGACATGGACAGGAGACTCGCCAGGATCGGAAACGTGAACAGGAGCCTCGCCAGGATGAGAAACCAGATCAAAGAAGTCACCAGGGCTCAGGATCATTGGCAGAATCAGGAGCCAGGACAACATCACAGCCAGAGTCGGAAGCCAGGAGAGGAAGGAAGACAGGACCAATACAGTCACCCATCACAAGTGGTGGAGAAGGGGCACCCATCATAGGTGGTGGACCAGGAGCATGGGCACCCATCACAGGAGGTGGACCAAGAGCACAGGCACCCATCACAGGTGGTGAACCAGGAGCGCAGGCACCCATCACAGATGGGGGACAGGGAGCACAGCCACCCATCACAGGTGGCGGACCAGGAGCACAGGCACCCATCACAGGTGGCAGACCAAGAGCACAGGTACCCATCACAGGAGGCGGACCAAGAGCCCAGGTACCCATCACAGGTGGCGGACCAGGAGCACAGGTACCAGATCCTGTAGCAGGGAAAGTGGAACTATCCAGAGCAGACAGGTCCTCAGGCCCGGAGGCCAGGGCAGACAGGTCCTCAGGCCCGGAGGCCAGGGCAGATAGTACAGGGGCAGAAACTGGCTCAGGAAGAAGCAGTCGTCTGGGAGCTGGCACAGGAATGGAGTCTGGCTGAGGAACAGGTACAGAGACTGGTACGGCGGCTGGAACCGGCTGGGCTGCAGACACAGAGCCTGGAATCGGCTGGGCTGCAGGCACGGAGGCTGCAACCGGCTGGGCTGCAGGCACGGAGGCTGGAACCGGCTGGGCTGCAGGCACGGAGGCTCGAACCGGCTGGGCTGCAGGCACAGAGCCTGGAATCGGCTGGGCTGCAGGCAGGGAGGCTCGAACCGGCTGGGCTGCAGGCACGGAGGCTCGAACCGGCTGGGCTGCAGGCACGGAGGCTCGAACCGGCTGGGCTGCAGGCACGGAGGCTCGAACCGGCTGGGCTGCAGGCAGGGAGGCTCGAACCGGCTGGGCTGCAGGCACGGAGGCTCGAACCGGCTGGGCTGCTGGCACAGAGGCTGGAAACTGAAGCACTGGCATGGCAACGGGCACAGGCAGCTTTCAGGGAGCCGGCACAGAAGCAAAGACTGGCTGGGAAGCCGGCACAAGAGCAAAGACTGGCTGCAAAGCCGGCACAGGCGCAAAGACTGGCTGCGAAGCCAGCACAGGAGCAAAGACTGGCTGGGAAGCCAGCACAAAGGCGGGTGACTGAAGAGCCGGCACAGAGGCAGGTGACTGAAGAGCTGGCACAGAGGCAGGTGACTGAAGAGCCGAAACAGAGGCAAGTGACTGAAGAGCCGACACAGAGGCAGGTGACTGAAGAGCCGGCACAGAAGCTGGAGACTGAAGAGCCGGCACAGAAGCTGGAGACTGGAGAGCCGGCATCAAAGCTGGAGACTGGAGAGCCGGCACCAAAGCTAGAGATTGGAGAGCCGGCACACGAGCTGTGGGCAGTGGATGGTGCTGGAAAACCGTAGAAAAATTAATAAACTGGGGTTCAGGTCTGAGAGACAAAGATGGTGACCTGGGTTTGGCAGCTGCCACAGGAGCAGAAGGTTGTCGAGGAGACAACGGCCAAAAAACTGGAGGGGGCCGATCTGACACAGGCCAGACAGCAGTTTGTAGTTCATCTTCATCTGAGTCTAGATCCTCACAGTCTTCATCGAAGACTGAATCCTCCCAGTCATCATCGGAGACAAAATCCTGCCGGACATAGTCAGTGAAATGGACGGCATCTTCTGCCTCATCCTCTCCACCCCAAGGGAGTTGCAGTTTAACAATGGAGTCAGAAGGCATGGAGGGCTTTCCCAAAAGCTTCTTGCAGTTTGGCTGAGTCATTCTGTAGGGTTTACAACTGGGAACCGTTGTAACCGAGGATAGCCACCCCATGGGAAATGGATATGATGGAAGCCCAGGGAAGTAGCCATAGGTGATTGGAGGCAAAGACATGATGAAAGTAAATTGTAGATTTAATGGCAGCCAGAACACAGAAAAAGGCAGGAACAGGCAAAAAAGGCTAATCAGGGTATCCACAAGGTGAGGGGAAAAATGAGGAACACAGGAACAAAAGGTACTCACTCAGGAACAAAGTACAAGGTATTCAAAGACAAGGTTTCCAAGAATGAAGGTTTCCAGGTTTCAGATAACAAGGTTCTCAGGTAACAGGATTCAGGTAACAGGATTCAGGTCGGCAGGTCAGGAACAAACAAATTACATTCAATGACTCAGCCCTGAGCAAAGCTCAGGACGGGGTTTCAAAGGGAAGGTGATTAAGAATGGGAGACACATGAGGGTAAACGAGGTGGGTGGAAACATACTGTGAACAGGCAGATAAACAGAAACATCAAACACAACAAGTGTCTAGAACAGCACAACAAGAGTTCAAGTCCCGGGCTGATCCTGACACCATTTCATAAGAGTGATAGTGGAATACCGTGCAGTCTGCTACCTCTCCTATGTGATGTTGCCTTAATCAGGCCCATTGTATTAATATCCTGTGTTCCTTGAACTCTTTTAGATTTAAAATTCTTGTTCTATAGTTTTAGCATCTTAGCATCTTGTAGGCAAAGTTATTCAAGCAACACAATGGAGCATAGTTATCTGAAGGTGAAAACTGACCACAGTGAGATTCTGCTGCTCTCTATTCACTTGTATAAATGGTTGTATGGAATTTCTAAGAGCAAATATATGTCCCTAGAAATGTTAAAGACATGTCAAGAAATGTTAATTTAAATAAAATTAAGGTTTACACAAATAAACCCAGGGGGTTACCCTTGAAACGATTGAAATTCTCACGCAGACCTGAGTGCCGTGAGGTTTGTTCTACACCATAGCTCCAGGGTTTCCATGCATCAATGTACACTAGGTCGGAATGAAGGCAGTGGTGATAAGCGCATCTATAGTTATGGTTATTTATTAGAATAGTTGTTTATAATATATGTCTTTCTGTGATTTATTTATTTTGTATGGCAGCAAGAAAATGGATGTTTGGATGTTTTGGCTTGTTTTCACGTTCCTGTAATGGATTGTTATGAATTAGAAACTATACTGACAAAATAAAATAATCCTTTAAGAAAATCTGAAACTTGAATAAAATGTTCCATGGTAATAATTGTGAGACCATTGTAGTTGAACTGAAGCAATTTGCTCGGCTTCAGATGTTTTCAATTCTTCCACTATCCCATGTTTGCTTGAGGAAAGTACATACATGATTGATGTAGCTAATGAAACTCACTTTATAGTATAACCAAGTCTGGTAATGGTCAGAAACGCATTGTACAATGGCCTTAGCTTCTTATTTGTTAGAAGCAACGAAGCAAAGAAGCCCGAGGGGCGTTAATTCTGAAAAACCGTAATGAATCATTTTTCCACAGTGTATCTGGCAACAAGACGCACTGTTACAGTCTCTTTTCACATGTCCAAGCTCTCACATCAAATTTAATGAGACTCTACACGGCATAAGAAAAGAACAATGGTTCAGTGGTTAAATGTTACTAAGAAGAGTTACAACTACTTTCCATTTTGATGAAGTAAATGCTGTATATTCTTCATTCACTTTTCAGCAATGGATAATACAAGACCCGGAACAATTCTTCATGTCATGTACAGAGAGTTTAAGGCCAATGTTAACTAAAATAAACTGTGGAGAATTTCTCACACAATGTAAAACAAATTTTAATGTTAAGAAGGAATGACTGCTTATTTTAATAGTTCAGTACAAAAGTGTGAGGGGAAAAGTCTTCTTCAGGATTAGGTTTCTGAAGAATGTAACTTTTACAAATATTTGAAAATAGCTCAGCATTTAAAAAAGGGGTGTTCATTGTCAATATGAGCCGGAATTTTCAGTGTATTTTGAGAATGTGCGCTTTAAATTGTGCCACGTACATTAAGTAATTGAATATTGACAGATATGACTAGGATAAAAATGTGTTTTATGTACCTTTTTACCTAATATTTTTGAAATGTTGAATCAGTCTTTTGAAGGGAGTCGGCTCGATGCAATTCACTTTCACTAAAACATTGTTTTGAAAAGATGTATGGTTCACAGCAAGAACAACTTACCTGGTACATGATGATTAAAGGGGACATAAACCTTCAATAAAACTCTTCCATTGCCCCCTAGTTCTCCAAACCAAATTATGGGGGAATTATGATTCTTCACCCAGCACTTATCTAATATATACATTTTTACCCAGCACTTATCTAATATATCCATTTTTATCTCATCAATATTTTTATGTTTTAACTTTAAATATTGAATTTGAATTTCACTTGAGTTAACTCACAGAGCCTGTGACTCTTGTGCTACCTTCAGGCATTATTGATCTATAAAATAATTGTGCAAATATGCCCAACTGAGAAATAATTTTTGTTAAGATATAAACACTGATGTGTAAAGTAATATACATATTAAGACATACAGTATATAAAGACAATAGATCACCTTAAAGGTAAAATGATAAAACTTTCTCCAAGTCCTCCACCCCCAGACCAGTGTCCCACCCATAAATTCCCATTCTTTGCATTAGGACTAGTTGGGAACCTAATTAAACATGTAAAAAAAAACCTGAACAAAAATTTACAAATGTTAGATAATTGCAAGAAGACATAGCACTGTTAGGCTTGTAGTTGTTCTCTTGAGCTAGATACTTTAGAGTTGTAGAAGTACAAGGACAGAGCTTTATGGAAGGTTTTCACTACATTGATTCTGGATTCACTCAGGGCAAGAGCCCTTATTTCAGAATCAGAATCTTTTTGTTTCTGCTGTTGCAGAATAAAAAGACAAACAAAAATGTAATAGTTCTCTCAGCATAACAAATCATTTAAGTTTCTTATGTTTGGACTAGGAATTCAGTATCAACTTAAACTTAAAACAGTACAGGATACCATTTATTTGAATAATAAAAACAGCAACGTGTAATAAAAGCAAAACTGTAATATAATCAATCTATAATCTACAAACTTTTCTTGGAAGAAGTGGGAGACTTGTGGGCAACTTTATATAAATTTGAGATCGCGTTTTTGCCACAATTTAAGAAAACTGAAACAAATAAATGCAATCTTGCTTCTTTTCCCAAATATGAGCTTTTAAAACGCAATTTTTCTAGATTTAGAAATCCCTCAATGTACAGTGGCACAGGAAGGAGCCTTGATTTAAATGAGAAATCACGCAATGAACATCTCCATTCTGGTCTGTGGCCTCGTTTAAGGTAATTACAGAAGGTTTAGGAAAGCATCTATACAACTTTACAAACTGTTCATTGATAACATTGTAACATAGTGACATAGCAACATAGTAAGTTAGTGTAGGTTGAAAGAAGATACACATCCATCAAGTTCAACTTTTGAAGTCTATATATAACCTGCCTAACTGCTAGTTGATCCAGAGGAAGGCGAAAAACCCCATTTGTTCAACTTATACTCTGAGCTATCTTTTATAACCCTGTTAAAAAAGCCATCCAACCCCTTCTTAAAGCTATCTAATGTATCAGCCTGTACAACTGATTCAGCAAGAGAATTCCACATCTTCACAGCTCTCACTGTAAAAAACCTCTTCTGAATATTAAGGTGGAACCTATTTTCTTCTAATCGGAATGGGTGACCTTGTGTCAGCTGGAAAGTCCTACTGGTAAATAAAGCATTAGAGAGATTATTATATGATCCCCTTATATATTTATACATAGTTATCATATCTCCCCTTAAGCCCCTCTTCTCCAGCGTGAACAACCCCAACTTGGCCAGTCATTCCTCATAGCTGAGATTTCCATACTTTTTACTAAATATATTGTCAGAATGTATTAAAGTCAATGGGCGTTTTTTGTTATGGTGACTTTTTTGTCCAAATTCATTAGTCAATGGGCTTTTATTCTTATGGGAGTTTTGCTTATGACAACTTTTTATCTCTCCGACTTATTTGTTGCAGCAAATTTATCCTTTGCGAATTTTTGCTGCAGTTTTGTAAAAAAAACGCAGATGGCAAAATGCGGAATTTTGCAGTGAATCCATGGCTGGCAAAAAAATTCGCTCATCACTAGTAATGTCCTTTTTGAGGGCTGGATACCACGACTGTACGGCAAATTCTAGATGGGGAATAGTGAAACCTTCCTGCAATGTTCAGACTTACTGATCTTGAAACACACCCATGGTTGTCTGTTCCTTGCAGACGGTATTTAAAAAAAAATTTGATTTAATTCCAAGATGCATCTTCACTGTAGCGCATGGGTAGTAGTTACACGTGTATGCTTTTGGCTGTCAATAAGGTATATGCAGTAAGGACCACCTAACATCTAATAATTCCTGCTATCAAAATGTAAGCAAAATATTTTTCAAGTAATAATAAAAACATATCAATTGTAGTATTCCCCTAGAAGGGATATAAATACTGTAAAAATACAAATTTACATTAATATTATTACATGAAATATACTGGCTAGATTACTATTGTCTTAGTAACTATATAAAGGCCCATCCTATTTACCCAAGCCAGAGCCTGCATAAAATTCTTGTGTTTCCTAAGGATTCCGTACACTGTGGACACCTGCAAGATAGAAAACATAAAGCAGCCATTCATGGTGCTTGGCAGCATCTGCCTGGGAACTGCAGGATACAGGGCCACTGTCATTGTATCTCCAGATCAAAACATTCTCTTACTTTGACTGAGAGAGAAAGAGCAGGATACAATTTCAGTCGTACTCCATGGGGAGCATTACTCTAAAATGTCACTTCATCCCTCTAAAACTAGTTAAATGCATTGTGGGATGGTTGTTCCTACTGACATTTCCACATTATGCTTTGTAATAGATATAGATATTTCTGTAAATATAATCTACCTGCTATTTAACCCTTTCAAATTGGACACCTTCATACGAAGGGAAATGCATAGACCTATTCACCACAATATGTAAATGATCACCTTTAAATCAACAGTATAACTAAAGGTTTTGTATTAAAAAAAAAAAAAAAAAAAAAAAAAATATATATATATATATATATATATATATATATATATATGTGTGTGTATAGCTACTCAATATTAAACTGTAATAAAACATCTATAGGATGCCAATTTCTAGCAACCTTTGTGCCTTTATAGAAACCCCTATAAACTAATGCAACCCTATAAACCCACATGAAAATAGTGAGAATATCCTTCTTAAAAATGTTTTGAATGATGATATTTAGGATATTTTTTTCTAGTATCTAATGATATGTGGGGGATAATATGCAGCAAATAGAAGTTTTGAAAAATGTTTAAAAATATCATAAAAACAGCTTACTTTAGCAAAGCTACATGACTAAAAGGATGTGGACACCCCTTCTGGTTAATGGGTTTAGCAATATCAGCCACAGAATGGATCACACTAAAGCTCAGTGACTTTGAATGTGGCACAACCCCTCAATCACAAAGTGGTAGGACACACAAGCTCACATAAGGGTACTGCCATGTGTAGAAGCATGTTTCTTGTAAAAATCATCTCTTCAAGATTGCAGCACTCACTGCTAAGTTGAAACCGTCTCTGGAAGCGACGCAAGCACAAGAACTGTTCCAAGCACCAATTAATGGGTTTCTATGGCTACAATGCCAAGTGTCAGCTGGGTGGACAAATCTAGGTTTGATGGATGTCACATTTACACATAGTAGGGTCAATTTTATCAGGAGCAATTCATTTGCCTGTATGCTTCGGGGTGTGGTAGGAAACTGGAATACCCGGAGGAAACCCATATAGCCATGGAAAGAACATACAAACTCATTGCAGATGAGCTGTAATGAAACTCAGGACCCTGGCACTGCAATGCGGAATTGCTACTCACTGAGCCATCATACTTATAGTACACATATGAGATGTATTATCCAGAATCCCGTTATTCCAAAAGATCCAAATTCCGGAAGCGCATCTCCCATAATAATCAAACAATGGACTAATATGTTTATAAAAATGATTACCTTTCTCTTTTCATTTATAAAACAATACCTTGTACTTGATCCTAAGATATAATCAATTCTTATTGGAGGCCAAGCAATCTTATTAGTTTTAATTCATGTTTAAATAATTTTTTAGCAGATTTTTTAATGTCTGGAGATCCAAATTAAGGAAAGACGACTTATCCAGAAAACCCAAGGTCCCAAGTATTCTGGTTAGCAGGTCCTGTACATGTAGCCTTTTTCCGTTGCAGTGCTTTAAAAATGTAGTATTGTACTGTTGTGGGGTTTCCATGTATTCAAGTCAAGAATTTCCATAAAACGACACATTTGTTACTGATGCAAATGTAAGACCTGAAACTTCCATGGCTTTTGGGCCCTCTGATCCAATTTTTGTTTTTTTATTATACGAGCAGTCAGTGTGACGACATTTTTATGCACTTCTAATAAGCGTTGGACAGCTTTCTGTTGCTAAATATATCTGGTTTTCTTAAAACGAATGTAATTGCCATGGGGTGGTTTTCTTCATGGGGTGGTTTTCTCATTTGCTAGTCTCTTGTAATTCAGTAAATAATCCTGCTATGGGTTCAGAATCTAATGGTGGCAAAGGCTTTTAGATAGGACCTCAATCCTCAATAACCCTGAAAAACAGAACTGTAATGCCTTCCTTATGAAAGTACATCTACCTCTAATTTTTTTTTAAACACAAGTAAATTGTTGCTTCCCAGAACCACTCCAATAACCATAAAACATTTTTTGGCCAGAAATACAAACAATATTTTTATGATAATGCTGTGTAATTTTTTTTTTCACCTATCGATGGCATTCAGGAAAATCTGAAAACCCTATCCCCTTATATACAAGGTGAGACATCACAATATTTTGGAAGATGGTGTGCATCATCAATTTGGTGTAAATGGTCAGGCACATGAATGGGTTAATTTGCTCCTCTTGTGCTTTCTGAGCTCTGTCCAAGGCTCTCATTTTACTGGGGGTGTCCCACCATAAGCTCTGGACAACATTTTACCTCCTTCACTAAGAAGTTCTGAGAAAATAATGGTGGCTCGTCCTTCATACCAAAAGTACTGTTTTTGAGTGCTATATGCTCTTGTAGACAGAACATTGCAGCTACTGTATCAGTTTGTCTGCGCCAGTTGTTATATACAGCACTGCAGTTGGTGGTTTATAGGTATTTGTAATAATAATTTCAATTGCTTGACCAATTGTACCATGACCATACATCTCAATATTTTTCAAGGCAACTATTGCCCAACAAGTGATGGCACTAGTACTTGACAGGCAATTGTAAGCTACTTAAATATGCACAAGAAGGGGCAGATTTATCAAGAGTCAAAGTGAAAATTCGAATTTAGATTTAGAATTTTGAAATTCGAATTTTCAAGGTTTTTTTTGTGAAATTTGACTAGGTAATAGTTAAAATTCGAGTTTTAAAAAAAATTCTAATTTGATTTTTGAAAATTATCATGTACTGGCCCATTACGAATTCGGGTTTGAATATTCGCCACCTTAAACCTGCGAATTGCGGTTTTAGCCTATGGGGGACATCCTGGGATTCATTTAGAGTAGTTTACAGCTTTCCTGAAAATTGTGTAACTTTTTTCCCAAGAAATTCTATCGAATTAGATTCAAGTTTTTGCTCGGAAATCCAATTTGATTCAAGTTTGCGGGTAGATCCCATTCATCCAATTTGATTCAAGTTTGCGGGTAGATCCCATGCATCCGAGTTTCAAAAATTTCAATTTTTTTAATAAATTGCAGTTGGTTGAATTCTGGTCAAATTTCGAGTTCATGGGAGTTTAAAAAAACCCCCAAGATATATAAATTCGACCCTTAACACTAAGAGGGGTGAATTGGCAGCTTATGTCTGCCCATGTAAAGTCATTTGCCTATCACTAGGCTTCCTGTTGTAAGTACTTTAACTTGTTTTAAGAACTTTGTATGGTTACTTCACTCCAATGCACCAAAGGACTGACCCCCCTCATATGTAATAAAAAGCACTAAGTTTGCCCAGGAGCAGTAACCAATAGCAACCAATAAGATGTTTGATTTTAAACAAGTGACCAGTAAAAGATTCCTGCTGATTGGTTGCTATAGTTTACTGCACCCAATCAAACTTAGTGCCTTTTATTAAATAACCCAAAAAGTTTTCTGGATTTAGAAATCTTTTAGGTGTAAAATATAATCAAAGAAGGAGTTTATTATTTTGTCTCTGAAGTCGTCAGAGAGAACAATATGTATATAGAGTTTATAAATGCATTATGTCATTAAGGTAGTTCAGGTGTTTCTGTGCTATGCTGTTTAATAAATATTCTATACTTAGATTCAGATATGGCAGGTACCATAACACAAGTCAGTTATACAAGGTCAAGATATATTTTTTAAAATAAAGGAATGCATGTAGGTACAACTTAATCATATAGCAGACCTATTCTGTTTTATTTGTTTTTATTCATCTTCTAGCAGCTCATGTTAAAATACTATATTTTGTACAGAGCAGCCATGCATGAAAATACTTGAACAAATGCACTGCAGACTTCATAGCTTTTCCTCATATTATGATATGTGAGCTAATTTCAGATTGTACTGTTCTGAGTTTACAGCACCCTTTTAGAGGACATTGTTTGGGAATGAACAGAGCAGAATACAGCAGTAGAAGACACCCCCAAGTGGTCTATTCAGGCATAATTCTGCCTAGAGCTATAGCAATGGAGACCAAACTAACAGGTACAGTGCAGCTACAAAATGTCTTGTGGATTGAATTTATACTGCACAACTAAAAGGGACAAATAAACCTTTGAAAAAAAAAATATGGAACAATTAATAGATAAATTAAGCAACCAGATTTGTTTGAGCACACTCATTCATGTCACACAGACAGTGCACTCCTAGTATGAGGTTCCAGATAATGTTTAACATTGAGGACAAGTCTAGAAAATCCATCTAGAAGGGCCACACTGACTGACTTTTTTTTGTATATTCTGTTTTTATTTAAAGAATTCTGCAGCAAAGAATAACAAAGCATAGATATACAGTAGATATCATCCATGAAATTATGTGACATCAGAGATATAGAGCATTAAGTACACAGTGGGAGAGTTTCCAAAGTCATGCAGCATACTGTAACATAAATTATTCTCAATTATATTTTATTTCAATACAAATACGCTTATTGATTGTTATGTACCGTATCATATGTTCACTGCTTACAATCTGGGGACAGTCTATGTCTGATTTATACTTATATCTTGTTGATAGAGACAAATTATAGAACATACCGAAAGAGCATACCTGACGAGGGTGATAAGGGTAATATAAATATAAGAAGAGTCTAAGATAGAGAAGAAAAAGTAAGTAAGGAGAGAAAGAAAGCTTTAAATGGTAGAAGTAGTCGCTCAGCCATTTTATATTCTACTTACAGGATACAATATTGACCAAATACTTATTTACAGAATAGCATTTAACATATACACATAAATTGTCTGACTTTTTAAGTAATCTGGTAGCCTTATCCTAGCAAGGTATGGTCAGTATAGTGGGTATCAGTCTAAGGGCCCTTACACATGAGTGTTTTTGTGTTTTAATACTGAGCACATCAAAATGCATATATTTCAATTATGTGTGTTTTTATGAATGTAACAACGTGTGTTTGAGCATGAAAAAATACAGCCTATTGCTATTGGTAAAATGGCAAAGGGATGCAAGAAAATATGATTGTGAAGGTACATACAGGCAGAATATAATGAAAGCAATTATTACATATGTTTAGGTGCTCTCAAACCTGCATCTCAAAGAAAAGATAAAAATAAATAAAAATAATAATAACACCCGTGTAGGACCCCTATGTTGAAACCCTATGTATTGCACATGCTCATGTATAGATAACTAGGGTAGTTCTTACAAGAGCATTAAGGGGCATAGGGAATAAAATGTTTCAAACTTAGAAGTACTGAAATTATACATTTTAAAACTCATGATAATAGGGTTGATACATTAGGGTCACTGTGATTAAGCGAATTAATGCAATTGAGTGTCTTTGATTCAAGAACATGGAGAGAAAAAAATCCCCCCAAATTTTGAGTGTAATAATACATTTTTTTAAAATATCGATCATGAAAAAAAAAAGCCACCTTCCTTAAAGAATGCAAAGCAAGAGCTTCTTACAGGAACTGCATCTACATACAGTAGATAGAAAGCAACTGTACATTTAGCCAGGTTAAATAAAATAAACATCAGTCAGTACTGAAGGAGTTAAAGCACCTGAATTAATAAGGTCAAGTCCTGCTTGGTCTTTGTTAGGCGCATTAGACTACAGCGACAATACACTGCACTTGCTGGTGAGAAACTGAAGATGCAGAGTCACTGGGTCTCTGTTTCCTCGGATATTTCCATAAAGCACTTGATATACTATATCTACCCTGTAACAGATCCTTGTTTCATTGGCCAAATGATATGCTAAGGAGTTCCCAACATATTCATGTATTAGCGCAACTGCAAGCTTCTTTTGTTATATAAGTTCCCCTTTAAGCTTTA